>VYXC01000173.1:108831-166868 GCA_013397175.1 Platysteira castanea
CATTTGTAATTCGAATTTGTACACAAACCCATGGTTCATTGTTTTTAATTTCCCTCTGTAGTTGAATTTATGTGAAATCATAAATGTGTCCTCAGGCACAATACAAACTTCACCTATCCCTTAGGAGAGAAGGGATATAATTGGTTTTTTATATATATATTTATATTATTTGTATTATATAGATGTTATTTAAACATTTGAAAATATATATTTTTACAGGAATATTGCTGTCTAGTGTATTTTCCCGATTTTGCAAAATAATGGAAAAATTTGTTCATTCTAGAGACTTCATAATAGCTACTTTTCCACCAGGAAATTAATTCTTTGTTCCTTTGACTTTCCTAAAAGAAATGAAGGCACAAAGCCATAGATAATACCCAAATTTCTAAACACTTTCAATTTCTAAGCTTTAAATTGCCGTAAAGCCATTCGATCCATCTATATTTCAAACACTTATAATAATAGAGATTTATATTTACATCTGGCACTATGACAGAGTTGTAACTAGCCCTTTTTGGATCCTATTGCCTAAACCCCCTCACATCTGCACTGGTAATGTAGAGGACAATGTAGAGGACAGAATTCAGCCATTAGTGACCCTACTCCAGAGACGGACAGCTAAAAATGGTACTTAGTACCAGAGTTCAGAAAATACTTGTTTCATGTACTTAAGAGATTTCCCGGGATTGTGTGAAAGGAAAGCCATACATCTGTTGAAGAAAAAGGTTTTCCATTAGGAAAGGTCTACTCTGTGTACATGGTTCCTACACTGCATGTCAGAACAGAGTTTGAACAGGACCGAAATATTTTTGTATTATCACAATGCAAAATATATAAAGTAAGAATTTTAGTTTTAAATATTCCCACATAGTTTTCTGATTCTACTAGAGTTCTATACTTTAAATTTTGTACGTAATAGCTGCAGTCAAGAATATTAGGAATCAGACCTTCTCAAATCTTGAAGTGCAACTGTGTGTTTCCTGAATGGTGTTTGGGCAGGGGAAAAGAGGCTGGGGTCAGCGTGTGGCCTCAGTCAGCCTTGTCAGGTTTTGAGAGCACACCTTGCAGCAATTACAAGTGATTTCTCATTCTCCCTCTACTACGGGAAAATAGAAAAGGAAAAATTGTTACAGTGACTTTGAGTTCTTGTCTAGAGTTGCCTATAGGGAACAGCTGTGCAGCACTCCCAAGTGTACAGAGTCATCCTCACAGAAGTCATAGAAGATGGAGAGGTATCCATGTGCACCTGTAAGCAGTTGGCTCACACAGAATTCAGGTGGAAAATTTTTTTTAAATTATTTTCTCTTTCTTTTTTATTTTTTTTTTATAGTTGGCATTGGTTCAGAAAAGCAACCGTGGGAGGTTGGCACTTTTTGTCATAGAACACAGGAACACTGCTGGAAAAACCCTCCAGGGTTTCTGGAATAATCTGAAGTCAGACTGCAGTGATTTTTCTGTTTTCTTGAAGTTCTTTTGAAAGACAGCAAGAAGATCCAAGGAACTATGTCTACGGGTAAAGAACTGAATTGAAGAAGAGACTAGGAGGGGTGAAGAAGGAAATATCAAAGACTGGTTGATATGAGTCAAGGTGTTATATTTTATACTTGAAATCTCTGTGTCGTCAGTTAAAATTCTGGCACTGATTGAAGCAAGTATTTATTAGCTTCTATGCTTTTAAGTACTTACTAAACAATAACTGACACTTAATAAATTATCTAAGAAAAATGAGTTCTTCAGTTTATACTGAAATATTAATCCAAATGAAGTGTCCAAAAATTGTGCAGATACAATGACTGGAGAAAATACTGCTTTATTTTGTGGACAAAAGCAATATTGCAGGCAAAAAGGGTTTTTTCTAACAAATGCTTTGTTCTCATGCACTTGATTATTTTCAGCTGCTGCAGTCAGAGGAAGGTAGCTGTAAAATTGCATTACAAAAATGCTGAAGATGTTGCACCCCACATTAATTTTATTATGAAAAAACAGAAATTTTAAAGGGTAAGATGAATGGGCTGTCAGTCTGAAAGCATAAGGAAAGCTAAATTGAAAAGTTGGATATAGTTGTGCAAGACAGTGTTATGCCAAAACCTGTAATATTAGCACTGAAAGGAGAGCCACAGGCAGCAGAGGGTAAGGTGGTAAACTTCAGCCTTATGATAGGGAACTTATCCCCGCTAAGGGAGTTTGTGAACTAAATTCATAGGGAAAAAACCGACTGGAAAGGATTCAATTTGTAACTGGACCAGGGGAAAATGTATCCATTATAGGATTAGAGAGAGGTCGCGCTATGGCGTCGCTGCGCTGGTTCTCTCACTCCTCTGCTCCAGGTCCATCTTAGGATAACCTCAGGAGTTGGGGAAAGCTGCAGACAGGGATGGGCAATTGTGCTCTTCTCTCATATAGGATAGTTGCTCTTTTCCCATAGTTGAGGCTAAATGAAGAGGTAGATAGGATTTGTGTATGTGTGGGTGAGTGTGTGGGGGAATAGCAACTTCCCCAATGTCTGCTGCTCTGCACACGTGAGAACTGATCCCGGATGGTTTATCTCTCAGTGTGAGCGACCTCCTCAGAGTGGTCGGGAATGAAAACATAAAAGCATGCATATAAAGAGGAGTAATGCGCATTTTGATAATTATCACACAGTAGGCTTTTTGTGCCTTTGTGTTACTTGTTTAGCACAAGTAAACATGTAAACAGTGGATACTGTTTATGAGTATCTTTCCTGGTTTACCAGCGTTTGAAGGGCAGGCTTCTCATCCTGGTAAACCCACACTTGATTTTATATTGCTTGTGATATCCAGAATGTGAGAAATCTTATTTGTGCTGGTACAGTACTTCTGGTCCTTAAAACATCATTCCAGTCTGGAACTGCTGGACAAAAAAATTTCTCTATTCAGTACAGCCCCCGAACTCCTCCTTTCTAGAGTCCTGGAGCATCACCTGGTTTGAGAAGGACAGACATTGAAACCCTGTGTTGCTATGCACAAGTTAAAAAATAAACTTGTATTTTTTTTACTTCAAAATTTTCATGTCTTTGTTTCAAGACCAAAAGCATTTGAGTATTTAATGGTGTGGAGAGAGAAACTACATATAGCTATTATGTCCTGCTCAAGTTCCTGCTAAGGCTTATGGCTCCTATTAGCTGCACAGTAACAGCAAAGTTTGTTTCTGAAAGTATAAATGTTATCTATTCTAAATATTTCTACTTGGTTTATTAGAGAGTTTATTGTTTTCTCCTAGTAAGTAACATTGAAGAAACATGAAGAAAAACCCTTCTGATTATTTACTTTCTTGAGGCTCCGGCAGAAAAGGCACAGGGACCTTATTGCTGCTATAATCATAGAATGGCCAGAAGATCATAATGTGTCACTAGTAAATGTTTTCAGTGAGACATTAAGCTGAGGTCTGGTATATTTCTAAACTATATGTCAGGCCTTGAAAGTTTTCAATTAATTTGTCTCCAGGTTTAGTAAAGCGAAAATCTCCCTGGTAAAGGGTTATCACAAATATACCGAGGCTGTGTAGCTCAGGGGGGCAATACTCTCACTGAGCACTTACATGTAGACCTCAAAGAGCTTTTAATCACTGGATGCTTAACCAATTTGCAGCAGATATCTTAGCTAAGAATTATAGCCTCCCTTAAACTCCAAAGTATTTGTGGGCAGACTGTAACTCTCTAACAATTCAGTCACTCAAAACTTTTACTGAAGTATCTCTTTAAGGAAGACTTTCAAGCTGCTACATATCACTCCTTAAAAATAATTCACACATCAATTTATGCATTTATTTTAACATATATAACTAATCTAGTAAGCATTTAACATTTATGGTGTTATTTAAAAATGTAATGCACGTACATGATAATATAAAATTATTGGAAAATCTATTTATTATAAACTGTGCTGTACACTAAAATAATGTATTGTTAAGTGTGTAGAAAAAGTTCAATTTTTAATGTAATTATTTGAGATAATGCTACAGGTTTTTGATATTATACATTAAGATGTCAATGTAACTGGTCCTGTTAGCAATGGAAAGCCAGATATGTCTTCATTGACTATGTATAAAATCTACCTATAACAATTTAAACAAACTAAAATACTAAAAAAATTTGCTCTTTGTGTGAAAAGAATGTTTCTGTCCTCAGTGTCTTAAACGCTAGTTCTGGAATTCCAACACCAGGAATGTCCTTTTACCAAGAGCCTCAATAAAAACATAAAACAAGAGAAAGCTGAACTGTTAGCTTCTAATGGAACTGCAGAAAGGAAAGACACTGTTTGCAGATTGTTCCAGAACGAAGCAATTGCACGCTCAGGACTGAGTGTTAGCTCGTTCAGGGTGCACTGACCGCAGGTGTTACCAAGCAAACTGAGGGAGCAGGGGGGGCACGAGGGCTCTGCAGCTCCATTTGAGATTCGATCTTCTCCGAAGGCTGCTTTTGAAATGCATGTGAGAGCTGTGTGCTGCCTCCTGAGGGAGGTGTTCAATACACAGCTGCACAAGTCACAAGCAACAGGCTGTGCAAAGCCACAGAGATGCCAACAGAGATACAAAGCCAAACCATTTCTATCTATATCTCCATTATACAGAGACTGTATATATAAAATACCATTATACATCACACTCTATTTTATTTAGATACATATGTTTGCATATGTATGTATATATTTCTGATTATATTTATATTTGCATAAATGACAGACACAGACACATATACATATATATATATATATAACCAGACTGTGTATTAGTTACTTCTCAGACCAAATGTATCTGAAAATACATAATTAGACAAGACAGTTTTGATGTTTGGTTTTGGATGTTTTAAAAAATACATGTGGTACTTGCCTCCCTTCTTTCAAATAAAGAAATTTCTGCGATGATTCAGGTGATCACTTCTACATTCCTAATAGAAAAACCAAGAAGCAAAGTAACTATAGCCACATGCAAATAACCAAAGCTTTTTCTTAAGTAATTCAATCATTCATTATACAAAATATCCCTGATTTTCACATGAAGGGGAAAATGAAATTATCACTTTTTTTTTTTTTTTTTTTGTGCAAGTAGTTTCTGAGGGCTACTCTATAAATTAATAGAGTTATTTCATAAAAGTATTTGTCTGTGGTCTTCTGCCAGTGTTGCATATAAACTCTGTAAGTGTTACGAAAACATGAAAATTGGAAGTTTACAATTTAAATATTTAAACACTTAACATCATCTTTCCTTCTTTTTTAGAAAACCTAATTTTATAGAGAAACTAGGTACTCAAAATTTTTTTTTCCTATAAATACTTTTGAGATTGCACTTTTAAAGAATCAACTTTTAAAGTATGCTAATATGTTAAATATGTTGTGTGCTAGTATATCAAACAATATTTAATGTAGTCTGGCCATGATAAAAATATAAATAATATGTTTTAATATGTGGCAAAAGTAGTAGATATATATATTTGTGATTTTCAAGGCTTACAGTTAATGGGAAGAAGACACATTTTTAAAAACATTCCATAATTTCTTTTGGTGTGACAGTTGTCCTGCACACACCACAGCCGTGAGGGAATCCATTCTTGCATTGTCATATATAAAGAGCTATTTGACATAACATAAACATGATAATATGGAGGATTCAAGAAACCATATAAACATTAGATGGAATTGAATAAAAATTATATAAATAATCCCTTGCTCCTTTGCCCTTTTTCTTTCTGTATTTCATACTTACGGTTTAGGGTTTTTTAATAGCTTCCATTATTTCTTGAACTTTCAAAAAGTAGATTTGTTCATGTTTATCACATATGAGGGACTGTGCTATTTTAGACCGCAAGAAGTAAAAACACATTTAAATTATAATTATCTTCTATTTATGCTTTTTAAAATCTCTATATGTTGACTGTATCACTGCAGTTGAGCAAATGCACTGGTGCGGCTTCACCTTGCACCCTGTGTGCAGTTTTGGGCACCACAATATAAGAAAGACATTAAACTATTCAAGAGCATCCAAAGGAGGGCAATGAAAATGGTGAAGGGCTCTGAGGGGACATCATACAAAGAGCAGCTGATGTCACTTGGTCTGTTCAGCCTGGGGAAGAGGAGACTGAGGGGAGACTTCACTGCAGTTGCAACTTCCTCATGAAGAGAAGGGGAGGGGCGGGTACCGATCTCTTCACTCTTGCAACCAGTGACAGGACTCAAGGAAATGACACAAAACTCAGCATATTCTATGATTCTGTGATAAATGCACAGAATTAAGTGTCAGAAGAGCTGTAGACTACACTGTAGAAGTAGAACTTCATGCTTCTTTATGAGTCCTTCATACAAGCAAACTGTTGTTTACTTTCTCTTCTAAATTACTGTAAAACATTTGAAATCACTTATCATGCAAGTGGACCTTGCATGTGGTTCCCTACACTATTAAGAAACAGCAAATTTGGTACTTGGTATGCTTTGCATAGCAAATCATACTGGCATAGACTGATTCATAATCCCACCCTTCAGACACTTCCTCTCTCACTCGACTTGTATTTGTGAAGTTTTGGTGGTGCAAATTTACATAGGCACCAGCACCATTGCTTACTCAAGCATTTCAGTTAGTATTAAAGCTACCAGGTCATAAATATCTAAATATAATTTACCCTCTTTCTGCTTTTGCTCTCAATGACTGTTTTTGTTTCATTTTGCACCTGATAGGAAATATAAACCATTGTAGTTAAAAGATTTTTGGATCTTCATGCAAGTTACAAGAATAAAGAAGTCATAGCAGAATCCCGTAAAAATGTGCATGAATGCTGCCATTGTAAAACTGTGAGGACATCATGAGTTCTCTGCTGTTGCTCAACTACTTTCAGCCAGTCTGAAGCAATCTGTCTGTTTGGGCCAGTTCTTGTTCGCGAACACCCCGCACCTCATGTGCTTTCATTTGTGACCTGTGTAGGCGTAGGGTGCTGCAGAACTGGAGCTTGAGACCTTTCTTTCTTTAGGAAGGAGACGATTGCATGTGTTTGTCACACACCACACACAGCAATGTGGGCTCTGAATTTTGAGCACTCTGAAATGCTAATGCCGCTACATGGAGTTTAAGATTACATATAGGTCAGCGTTGTGTGTAAAGGGGAGAATGACATTTCTCCAAGGACAGATTAATATTATTTAAAACAGATTTCTTGCACTTTTCAGTGATGGTATCAATTGTTTACAGCTGACTGAAACAAGTAGAATTACTCTGATAAGGGATTGAGGCTTGGGTCCAAGCCTGGATCCTTTTACCAAGGCTGCAGTAGAATGTGTTGTAAGATTGTGCAGTCAGGGAGTTACTGAAAAAGCAGCATAAATATTTTTAGGCAAAAACCTAGTTCCATGGCAAAATTTTAATGAACTTTAATGACTTCAAGATTTCCCCCCCTACTGTGAAGCTGATTTATCATTTGTACAGGGCATTTCAAACACAAATGCCTTTGTAATGCTAGAAATATGACATTGCCTGGACTGAGAGAGAGGCTTAGTTTTATTTTCATTTATGAAGAATATGTCTGTTAAGACAGCCTCTAATGATGAAATCACATTCTGGTATAATGATGAATTTGAACATTTAGAAAATTTTCTGCTTTGAATATTGTGGAGGGAACAACATTTAAATACTTTTGACAACGAAGTACATAGTAGTGTGAAAAAAATTGAAGTGGGAAACTTTTACAGAATTTCACTGAATCATAGAATGTGTTGAGAAGAAGAGACCTTAAAGATCTTCTAGTTCCAACCCCTCTTCCATGGGCAATGACACCTTCCAGTAGACCAGGTTGCTCAAAGCCTCATCCGGCCTGATCTTGAACACTTTCAGGGTTGGGGAATCTACGGCTTCTCTAGGCATATCCTTCCAGTGTAATCAGCTCAATCAGTAGTGTCTCTTAGTTGGCAATTACATGTAGAAAATTTCAACGAGCTGCAAGCCAACATTTAGGTTTCAGTGGCAACTTGAATATAAATCTCCATTTTTTTATCTCTTTTTAAAAACTTTGCTTAGAAAATGAGAGAGAATAAGGGAAAATATGCAGCAAAAGAAAGGATTAATTTCCTGTGCAGTCTGCAGCTCATTAAAAGGATATATTTTTGCTAGTGATCTGCAAGTGNACGAGCGGCGTATCAGCAGCTAATCAGCCTTGGGAACTACTCACACGGTGGGAAAGAATCGCTTCGTCACTGTCCTTCTAACCTCTCTAAATAAACCAACAAACACCCCCACCTTATTGGGTCAGAATGTAACAGGAATTTCAAACATCTATTTCGAGTCTTATGAGGAGTGGCTGAGGGAGCTGGGGGTGTTTAGTCTGGAGAAAAGCAGATTCAATGGGGACCTTATCGCTGTCTACAACTACCTGAAAGCAGGCTGTAGTGAGGTGGGGCTCAGTCTCTTCTCCCAGGTAACAAGAAATAGGATGAGAGGAAATGGCTTTATGTTGCACCAGTGGAGGTTTAGACTGGATGTTAGGAAAACTTTCTTCACTGAAAGTACTGTCAAGCATTGAAACAGGATGCCCAGGGAAGTGGCTGAGTCACCATCCTGGATGTATACAAAAGACCTGTGGACATGGCACTCAGGAACGTGGTTTAGTGGTGGACTTGACACTGCAGGGATAACTTTACGTTCCTAGAGGNATCTACGGCTTCTCTAGGCATATCCTTCCAGTGTAATCAGCTCAATCAGTAGTGTCTCTTAGTTGGCAATTACATGTAGAAAATTTCAACGAGCTGCAAGCCAACATTTAGGTTTCAGTGGCAACTTGAATATAAATCTCCATTTTTTTATCTCTTTTTAAAAACTTTGCTTAGAAAATGAGAGAGAATAAGGGAAAATATGCAGCAAAAGAAAGGATTAATTTCCTGTGCAGTCTGCAGCTCATTAAAAGGATATATTTTTGCTAGTGATCTGCAAGTGATACTTGCATCTATTCAGAAATTGGGCTCGTGGACCCTAGGATACACTTAGTGCATTTGCTAAAGGAGGGGGTAAGCACGGGACGGGACTCTGCCGTCTTGCCCCGTGCCCAGGCTGGCCTGTGCCCCGTGTTCCCACTCTTTTGCCGTTGCAGCTGCATTTCCAGCCAGCGAATGTGGTCATCTGGACTACAGAATCTGTGGGTTCTATGCAGCATCTCAAAACATTGTCGCTAAACCCTTTGTTTGCACACGCAGGGGGTGTGCCGCGCCGGGGATGCAGATTTCGCCCTGGTTCGCGGCCCGGCCGGGCACAGCCCCTGCCCGTCCCTCGCGCAGTGCGGGGCGCGGCCGGCAGGGGGGGCCCGCGCTCCGCCCGCAGCGCCGCNTTATCGCTGTCTACAACTACCTGAAAGCAGGCTGTAGTGAGGTGGGGCTCAGTCTCTTCTCCCAGGTAACAAGAAATAGGATGAGAGGAAATGGCTTTATGTTGCACCAGTGGAGGTTTAGACTGGATGTTAGGAAAACTTTCTTCACTGAAAGTACTGTCAAGCATTGAAACAGGATGCCCAGGGAAGTGGCTGAGTCACCATCCTGGATGTATACAAAAGACCTGTGGACATGGCACTCAGGAACGTGGTTTAGTGGTGGACTTGACACTGCAGGGATAACTTTACGTTCCTAGAGGGTTTTTTTCCAACCTAAATGATTCTATGATTCAAATATATAGCAAAAACCTACTAGTGACAGTTCTGTAGAGATCAAACTAACTTCTGGCAGTCTGGACTTTGCTTTGCTGCACTGACTGGGACTTCCTCTGGTTTGAAACATATCCCAAAAGCCTGTATAGATGCATGGAAACTAATGTTTTTTGAAGTAGCCTCTCCTACAAGCATGGATATTCTAGAGGGGATTTAATTTTTAACTTATTTTTTTCAAGAGTAAAATTAAAAATACGCCTCCACTGCATCATTTAAACTTTACATGAACATGAAAGATACCGTATAAATATTGTGTTCAATTTTTCATCTGTTTAAATGCAGCTTACCTACCTTTATCTTTTTTTAACTACTTAATGACTTTTTTTACTAGAAGTAGAATCTGTGTAAGAGGTCCCATCATGGGTGATCCTTGTCCTTTTCTTTGGTTATTAAACCAGAGTGGTGCCTAAATATAGAGCAGTAGCATAAAGCTGAAGAGCTAAACAATGGACTGCCGCTTTCAGTTATTAGATTTCTCTTTTTGTATGGATTCTTATAATGATTTTCCCATCATAATCAATTTAGCTCAAAACTTCTATATTTAGAAAAGACTGTTGTACTAAAAAGCATATGATTTTTTTCTAGGCCAAACTACCCACAAGCATCACATTCTCACTTCAGTTTTCTTTTACCCTTTTCAAGAAGAAGGGTGGTAGTGATTTAACATTAATGAGAACTGCTTTGCTATGAGATTCATCTGCATATAGAGGTGCTGATATACACAGGCAACATACTTCTAAAAACCCTCTTCTCCTCTTATGAATCCCCCACCAGTGGAAGTCTCCCACCAATGGGAGATTAGATATGAATCTCACCCCAGCTTCCCAGCATCTTCCTGACCTCCAATTTCATCTTACACTTCTATTTTTCGTTCATCTGAGGAAATATTCATGTATATGAAAGTACACTAGTTGATTCTAACAGGACCTACTGCAAAATTATGGCCTAGTTATATTTCCTTTCTCTTAGTTGTTTCTTTCTCCTTTCTTAAGGGATGTTCCACATCATCACAGTGCTGTTTACATTGGGGAATCATAATACTTGTCTCCTGCCTTTGTGACATACGAGTAGCATATGCACAGGGCTTTTGACAAATAAGTAGATTTTAAAGCATGACCAACAAACAAAAAACCGCCAAACCAACAAACCAAAAACCCATAACCCAACCAAAATAAAGCCAAAAAACAAAGAAAACAGGCCATACATGCATTTAATGTTAAATACTTTGCAGAGAAATGTTCCTACTATCTGGAATTAGAAACTTGTAAGGTACTTTCCATCTGAAGATTTGACTGCACTAAACACAAGCAGCCAGCTTCTTTCCAATAAAAGACGGCCTTTTCCTTTGAGCTCCCTACATTTGACGATTTTTGTCAGCAATGATCTTTAGTAGATCAGTTAGATATCTTGAGCAATGTTCACACAACATATTAGTCAAAGGGACCAAGATCTTGAACTTGTCATGGAATTTTGTCAGTGTGCAGAGGAAGATCCAATTATTTGCAACAGCCTGCATTGCCAAGGCATTCTAAACCATTTAGTACAGGCAGCTTCAAACTTGCTGCTCAAGCACCTTGCATCACTATGGATTGACTGAAAAGTGACTCAGAGCAGATTGCTAGCTGTCTGGATGCCAGATGGTTGTCTTTCTGTAAATTATGTGGATTATGTGAACTGAGTCTTTTACATCATGTCAATAAGGAAGACTGCACTGTGCAGCTGAAATCTTTCCACAATACTGATCTGTCTACTGAGTTCAAATAGTCTGTTTTACCTAATCTCTTATGCAACACCGAAGTCACTTCTCATCTTTGCATTAGATTCTCAGCTAAATGTTTTAATCATGTACTAATTGAAAAAATCATGAGAAAAAGTACTAGAAGAAGATTTTTTTTTTGTTAAGAGTCTATACGTGAATATTCCTGTGCTTCTTCAGGTTTTAGATTCCGCCTTTCTTCGGAGGTCCTGCACTTTTAGGAATGCTTCCTAGGATCTAATTCTGGTAAATGATATGGCAGAAAGATATACTGAGAAAGGCTGAGGAAAAGAAGGTTAAACTTTGAAAGTGTTGCAGAAAACAGACAGAATGGGATAATCTAAAGTAACAATTTAATGAAAATAGTAACTATGCTGATATTTTGTTTCCTTCACATCTTCTTAATTGTGAGATTGCCTTGCTTTAGAGTATTTTATATCACTTCTGCTCTGCGTTATATTTGTGTATGCTCCCATTCAAGTCTTCAAGACCTTTCTTACGCTGTTGAAAAAAGAAACTCTTGCTTACCACAGGTAGTATGAAAACAGCATGGCACAAAACAACTTTCACAATATAGACTGTTGACAGTGCCTGCTATAGAAATTTTGGAAGAGTGATACGGGTTTTTTTTCTCTCATGAACAGCACAGGGTAGAAAATGTGGCACCTCCTAATGCTTTTACCTGGCACATTGACAGGCCCCAGCAGAACATAAATAGCATGTGTAATTTATTTGAAAAAAACAAGAAAAACAGTATGATGGCAACATACTAATGACATTACAACTTCCCCTGCATTCCTCAATTCCTATAGACTTTTCTGTCTGCTTCTGCTGTACTAGACAAAGCCTGACAGCCTCCCTTCCTCCAGAAGGGTGCACAGGGAGTGTCTTCAGATGCACAAACTGGCTTTGCACATCCAACTATTCCTAATGTGTATTTTAGGAATGGTGAGTTTATACTTGCTTATAGTCTATGGTGGCATTCAGAGTGATGGTTCCATATTTACTAAAACATTTATTTAAAAATACCAAATGAGCAATGGAGGACTTGCAGAAGCAGATTGACAAAGGGTGGAGTAATTAGAGCCACATCAGATACCACTGCACTCTGGACTTCACCCCTTACAAGTGGTCCCAGCCTCTTAGTGGCATGTGGGGTAGGGAATGAAGGGAACCTGAGTTCATGGCACTTCAGACTTGGATAGATGTGTAGCTAGGGCACATGAAAAATCTGTGTACAGGATATTTCTTTTCTACACTTCAGAATCTAAAGAGCAAGATTATATCATGCAAAAAAATTCCACAGAGCCTGGCTTGCTTGGATCTGGTTTTTATCTTCAAAGCTGTACTTAGAATTTTGATGGTTTTGTCCTCATTTAGACACTTGTTTTAAAATAATGATTTTCTATATAAAAAATATTATTTGCCAGATGGTACTTTTTATAAAGTACAATAACAGTGTTGTATAAATTACTGAAATGATTGAATACATGACATTTTATAAACACCTGATTTTTTACCTTTTATACAAGGGATGTAAAGTACTTTACTAACACTAATACTGACCTATCTACTCTCCTGCTTACTGTATTTCTTCTCTGCCTCCTGCTCTCTTGTTCCAGCAGTTACAGCTCAAATTAGTGCCACAAACCTGGCTCTTGCTCTGGGACCTATCTGGTCATGCATGGCTGATAAATGTTCAGTGGGCATCTGCTGAGCACAGTCTCCAAACAGGAGAGGGATCCTTGTTCTTTTAGAAGGAAAACTGTGAACTTCTACAAGTCATGTCCCACCCAGTCTTCATCATTACCCCAAGATTATTTTTAACTGATCCAAAGGATGGGGTTTAATTTTCACAGGAAATATGCAGAGGAAATTGCAGTTAGAAACCTCCACATTCTGAATTAGGAGGTTACACCACGGAGGCTAAAAATAGAATAATGGTTTTGACTTTTTTTTTTTTCCCTACAAGTTATACAACATCTCAGTGGCAAAACAGGGGAGAAAACCCTTAACTACCAAGAGTGATCTCTTCCCAGGTCATGAGCCCAACACTCCCTAAGAGCCAAGGTTAATATTTATCTATGCCCTGTGGCAGTAATTTCAAAGGTGTTGATCTTGGGGATTAATTACTGCTTTAAACGGGCAGTTAACAGTTTAAACAACATTTTTATTGGCATACAGTAGTTAAATGTCTAGTAATGTGCTGATGGGTTTACTATGATCAAAGTGAATTAAGAGGTCATCTTTGAGTTACACACTATTGGAGGCACTGGGTCATTTGAGTATCCTGGATTAATGTATCTGGGATGTACAGTGAGTGCTGTACATAGAGAAGAAAATGTTCATTTTTAAATATTGTACTTCAAACCATTTTGTGTTCTATTCATTTATCGTAAGCTGAAATGAAGCTCTCAGGCTACTGGTGCTCCAGTGAACTGGTGCCTGAGCACACACGTTCCTGAGGACACAGTCCAGGCTCTGGTCCTTATTTTTCAGAGCTGGTTTTCCAAGGGATACACCAGCAGAAGAAGCGTCAGGTGTGACAGGTCCTACTCCATACTGTGTTCACAGAAGTGCCTGAAGAACTGGCTGCAAATCTCATTATACTTATAAACGTGTTGTTTGGATTCAATACAGCTGCTACAGAATTTATATGACCACTGGCATTAGGGGAACCCAAAGATATTTGTAATCTGATTTATTATCTCAATTTTTATGAGTTAGTGATTGGGCATTTTGAGATCTTCAGTGTGAGTAGAAGCATGGTACCTATGTTCTGGCTGCCTGCTATAGGTGCCAATCTCAAACAGTGTGGCTATGCCTGCCTTCTGCAGGGAACCACTGTCCTACAGCATCCTGTGGAGTGAGTTTTGCACACAACATTGGGCATGTGTGCCAGAGCAGGTAGTACGAAAGGGCTAGAGGGAATCTCTGAAGGGAAGGTAGCACTCCTTCTCTGTGACTGCAGTGTGACATGGAGACATGTGGCTGCGCCACGGGGCTGGTTAGAGATGTGTAGTACGATGCCTGAGCCTCGGTACTAGGAATATCCCAGTCCCCAGGACACGGATTCCTATCTCTGTTTTCCAACTCTGTTCAAAAATACTGTCTCTGACTTCTATTAATGACTTGATTCTAGCAGGCCAATTAATCAGAGCCAATTTTTGAGAAATGTTTGTCCTACATAAAATTATGACAGCTTGCTAAGTATAGGATGAGAGCATCTTATACTTCATCCAAGACGTGTGACTCGTGGATGGAGTGAGGCTATTTAGTGCGGTGCAGCTGGCATGCCTTGCTGGTGTGATTCCATGGAAAGCTGCTCACAAACCATACCTAGCCTCTTGCCTCACTGCTATTTATTTGTGTTGTCTTGCCTCTTGTTTCCTAATTAAAAATGACATGTACAGTTGGGAAGAAGCTGATTGGTCTCTTAAAATAATTTTGACCAGTTGATTGAGGTTTCTAGTTAGTTAATGATGAATTTTGGTATTATGGGGATGCTGCCAGAATGTCACACAGAAAGCCAAGTCTCTGCCTCGTATACACATATGGAATGTGAAACCAGAAGCTGTTTGCAAAAATAAATAATAGGTGTGGGAAGAAAAGTACACTATAAAATATAAGAGACATTTTATTTATAAATCACCTTCTTAAATAAGAAATACTTGCAATTCCTAATTCCAGACTGTCTCTGTGCCTCTCCCTTTCCATGGCTACACTGCTGTTTTTTCACCTCTGATACCTCAGACTTCTGGTGGCTTATTCCTGTCTTTTTCTCTGCTATATCTGTCACCCAAGACCTAACTCTTAGCTGCTCGGTACGAGTTAACAAATAGACTGAGTGCAAGGAAGATGTCATGGTCTTAGGGACTGCAAGGATCTAGATAGTTGGAAGTTCAAAATGGCAGTCTTGCTATCAAAGTATTGCATCAGTATTTGACTTAATTCCTGAAAATGCATGTAGTAATACAGACATATAATCTATTGGTCCTGTAGGAGAAAGAACTCTACATTCTGACTCTCTTTAAGAGAAAACAGTAAGATTGTAAGGATTTTTTTTTTCTGAGCTTGTCAGACCTGTGATAGGTTCACATAGTCATGGTAAGCTTGTATTTCCTGTAGTTTCAACAGAAATGGATCTTTATGTTGTCTTTCACCAGGTTCTAGAAGAACATTGTCAGTGTTTTTGGGTTTGCTCCATTTACTGCATTTAAAGTGTTTCCCCTCAGCTGGCAATTCTGTAGCTTCCAAGCTAGGTTGCCTATGCTATAAATCTTGCTATTGTCCATGTCAAAAACATCTATATTGTTCATGCTCGGCTCTCTGCTTCCTTTCTTACTATTTATCCTCTCCAGAACAAGACCAGCAAGGTGATCCCGAATGCTGGAAGACTGGGCTGCTTGCATTGGGTAATATCATTACTATTGGCTTCTCCTGCTCCTGCTAGGGTCAGACTCTGGCCAAAAAGTTAAGCTAAACTGGATGAATGGTGAGAGAATACATGGAGTTGAATGTTGCCATTCACGAAAAATACAACACGGGTGAGAACCCAAAAAGCTGCAAAATTGAGATTGCTCACTCTTGGGACTCAGTGTCTTATTTAAAATGAAATACATTTTGGAAACAGCATTGCATTTGTCACATTCTCCTTTTAAACAGACATCGAAAACAATAAAACTATTTTAAAGTTGAATTCAAAGAAGAATAGCAATCCAAATTCTTAATCCCGTTTTCCCAGTTTACAGCTACAAAAAAAGTTAGTTATAATTAACACATAATTAACTATTAGCTTGTTGAATGATGGGTTTCATCCTTCTTTTGGCTGAATGCAGAAGATGTATTATGATTGCTCTAGGAAAGTGATAATACCAGATTTTTCACAGAAACTTGTAAGATGAAGATTTGGTGCATTCTCTGCAGCTTTTTTGTCTTTGCCTTTCGGTGTATAGATTACATCTCTCTGGGCCTTTTTTTTTCTAGTCCTTTTGATCTGCAGGCTTTTTTCAAAAAGTATATGTAAAAGTTAATCTCCCCAGCATCTCAAGAGAAAAAGTTGATGTTCATAGCTTCTACCACAGCATTATACCCAATAAAACTAATCTCCTGTGGATTATTTTTTCTAAGTTTATTCTAAGTAAAAATTTTAGGAAAATCAGTTTTAATCAGAAAAACCTATCTATGTTTCAAGTAGTAGGACTATATTTTTTCTACATTGTTATAAATGCTTATTATAGTATTGGCTTTTCGCAAATAATTATGTGAATGTTATATAATGTTAAAGTAGCTTTGCTATAAAGATATAAGGTTTTTCTTTTTGTAACAATAACTAATGCCTTTATTTCTGTAGTAAAATAGCTGCTATAGTTATGCTTGTGGTAACTGAACTGTCTGCTTGGTTGGNATGTAATTTAGCTAGATAGCTAAGTTCTTGTAGAACATAAATACTGAGAACTGACCTGGATTTACATCCTTTTCTATGTTAAGGAGAATGTTTTACATTTTTGTTGGGATTTTAGGAGTTCTTTTTTTGTTCTTTTCTTTTCCTCTTCAAGAATTTTTGCCCATGCTAAGGGATAATTGCTGGGTGCTTAAGAGAGACAAAAGACCTGGCCACAGGGGGAGGGGTCCAGCTGTCCACTTTTACCTGGGGTTTTTCTCATGTGGGGGCGGAGATGCCTCGAGATTTGAACTGAGAAAAAGGGGTTGGGTACAGTGCCTCGCCCTCTTTGTTCTCCCAGTGTTCGGAGGGGAGAGAGGCTGCAGTCATGGTAGGAAGAATTCGGCGTTGCTGCAGGGTCCTGCCTTCTGCTACCTTCCTTCAACCGTGAGTGGAGCTTGCTGGCTGGGGCAGCTGTTTGCACGGGGGCCGTCTTTAACACCCTTCCTCACCAAAAGAGGGACCTTTTCACCATCTGCTCCGGTGCCTCGGGGGACCCCGGGACCCCAAGCCCACCTTTCCCTGCCCCGCTGCGAGCCGGGCCACGGCTGCCCCGCCCCCGCCGTTCCTCTGCCGCTGCTCCGAGCCTTCGCTGCACTGCAGCTCCGCACACCCTGCCTGCCGAGACCTCCCGGTGTTCCCGCTGCAGCTCCGGAGTTTGATACCTTTCTCCTACCACCCGGGATTTTGTGTTCGTCCCTGCTGTTCCAGCTGCTGTTCCCGAGGGTCCTGCTGGGGCACCGGGACCGGCTGCCCAGGGGGTTTGTGAGGCCTTTCTCCCATCCCTGCCCGGCCCGGCCCAGCCGCCATTGCCGCGTGCTCCCCGCGCTCGTTCCGCAGCGCCCCCTGCAGGCGCGGGGGAACCATCGCCCCCGCCCTGCTCAGCGGGAGCCGCCAGCGCCCCTGCCGGCCCTGAGCGGAACTGCACCGAAGGGGAAAGGGCCTGAGGCCGAGAAGGGGTCCCTGGGTTCTGGTTCTGTTTGGTGTTACTGACACAGTTACTGTCGTTTGTTTGCCTTGCTATACATATACACATGTAAATATATAAGAAAAGAACTGTTATTCCCATTCCTCATATCTTTGCCTGAAAGCCCCTTAATTTAAAAAATATAATAATTTGGAGGGAAGGGAGTTACATTTTCCATTCCAAGGGAGGCTCCTGCCTTCCTTAGTAAATACCTGCCTTTCAAACCAAGACAGTTTTAATTTTGAATATGTCATAGAGCAGCAAAGACTGAGTTTTGCAGTTGGTGGCTCAGGGTGTCATTGAGGTTGATGGTGAGTCTGGCTGATGTGTCTCAACCCGCAGAAGAAATCAGAATATGAACTCATGCTTTGCTATGAATATAAAAACCCAGAAATATACAAACCCTGATTCCTGCCTCTCTCTATATCAGGCAGTAGAAGGATTTATATCTGGGGCTCACCTCCAAATGCTCTGTCATTCTTGTCAGTCGCATCATTTGTCTCTTGGCTGCAGTTGCTGAGTTGAAAGGTCTGAGCTACAGAGAGGCCTATGAGGAAAAGACTTTCTGATAGGACAGAAAGATGGAGCTCACAGGAGCATCCTGCTCAGGAAGGATGGGTAGATCTCACACTTCTTTTACAGATAATATAAGGGATTTTGCCACCAATATTTTTTCATGTATATCTAGCAGTTATATATCTAGTGCTCCTCAGGAACAAGGCTTTTTAAGCACCTGAATCAGAATTTTCGTTTCCATTAGGGAAGGCTGTAATCTTAAGAATTTAAGAGTTAGGACTCCAGAGGAAAGATGTTAATTTGTTAGTCCATAGAGTCTGAAGAAACTTCAGTGTTTTTTTTGTTGTTAAGTGTTCAACTTTTACCAGTATTTGGAATAATCTTTTTCATTTACACTTGACTAGGGGACTGCAATTACTCCTTTCATAGGCAAATCACACTATTGTGGTTCCTGCTTTGTGACCTCAAGAACAGATGCACATGTAGCACTGCACTTGAGGCTACATGTTAAATTAAGTCAGGAACTGAAGGTAACGCACCAATGGATTGTTGTTTGTCCCCTGTATTTTCCCTGGTGAGGGTTAAGACATAGAGATAATTCACAGAATAAGTAAACCATTCAGCCAAACAACGCTGCTGATAAATAATTTCCACCAAACTGCACTTCCAATTAATTTGCAACAGAAGGCACATTCACACGATAGGGCTGAAATGCCTGTAGGCATACAAAATCTCTTTCTTTTAAAACCAGACAGTTGTTTGGTTTTGCCTAGGATTTACAGTGGAAGATCACTGTTGGACTTCTCATCAGGCATTTTAGATTAGGGTATGTATTTTTATCCTTTTGAAACAGAAACATCATACCCACTGGGTTCATTACTGTGTATCCTTCTCTTTGATAGGGTTGGGGGTTGGTCTTTGACAATAACTCAAGTATCCAGAAATTTTGAAAATAAGGGACAAAACTTACCCCAAACAGGTAACAAGAGGATGCTTGTAGCATTCCCTCCTTCCCCAGGGAATGAGAGCAAATTCAACAAAATAAATCTTTGTGCTTTGTTTCTACATGCATAAGCTCAAAGATTGCTTATGATTATAAAAAAAACCTAGATTTTCTCATATCATGAAAATAAGTCTTTAGGAAACATCTACCTCTCCCATCTGCCAACATGTTGGAAAGAATCCAATAAAGCCTCTATGTGAGACAAAATTCAGGCAGGTTGTGCAGCATAAACCGTAGCTCAGATGTTTCTGTAAACCACCATTTTCTCCTAAAAGCTTCTTTTTACCACTCTGTTAATGCTCCCAGCTGTTTACTTGTTCTCAGGTGTGAAATCAAGTGCTGGGCTGGGCTGGGCTGCGGCGTGACTGAACACCCATCACTGTGTTCCTTTGAAGGAAGAATCTGGCAAGCAGCATTATGTGGGATCATGCTTTAAGTATGCACATGTGAATATACAAACTTCAGTCCTGAGGAGAAAGTTATCTGAGATGATTACTTGCTTGTTCCCTGGAGAGCAAGAAAAGAAAGCATACAGGTAGTAGGAGAAGGTGTTATTGCAAGGTAAGTAAGTCCTCCCCTTCTTCTGTCTTCAATACCATCTGTATTTTGTAGGGTCAGGCAATATCTTCCATCCAGTTCTGGTCTCAGCACTATGAGTAAGTGGGACCATATCCACTGAAGTAAATAGAGAAGCATTAGCACATCACAAGTCAGGGTTGTGGGACTTCAGATCCTATTTTATTTGCTAGAATTTATATAGGTAGAATGAGGTTCTTTGGAATGTGCTACACTAAGAATAAATATTTTGTGCTCTACTATTGGTTTACTGAGAGAGAAAATCTTGCTCATTATACCTGTACTCAGAAGCCACTCTGCACTGATTTCCCTTAAACACCGAGGAAGCTGAGTTGGAGTAATTCCAGGTACTGTGTGTGACATGATGCAACCTTATTGCAACTAATCTGCAGCAATAACACATATTGCAGCAGAATTGTAAAGAAAGAGAAATAGATTTTGTTTTCCTAGAATTTATAATTGAACTCTGAGCATGCATATGTATTTGCAAAAGCCACTAAATTGCATTAATTCTAGGTATGTAGGAACCAATATTATGTGAATGTAACCTTTATCTGGATGCTGAATTCCCATTTATTTTGCCTTGTAGGATTGATTACATAGTGAGCTACAGTATTTAGTATAGCTATTAAATAAACAATGTATACGAGATTTTGCATGGTCTGGGAAGGAAGCCTCTGGATGCATCCCTTCCCTGTTATGGAGAAGGAAAAGTGTGAGGAATACAAAACTAATCATTGTGATGGAGGAAGTGGTCTTAGGAAAATAAAGAGACTGTTAAACACATCCCTGCTCAGTTTCTGGTTGAGCAACTGTGCAGTCCTGGGCAAATCGTTTAGATTTTATCTGTAGGATATAATGTAAGATCCTGCAGAAATACCCACAATGACTTTGTCTGAACTGTGAGAACTATTTTTTTCCTCATCTTACTGAAATTTTCAGTTCTTGCAAAGCTGGGACATGTCACATAGATCACATGGTACTGGAATAATAAACTGTACGTTTTTCAAATCAGGTACAAGACATCAAACCACTGAAACTCTTGAGCAAGATGTTTTGTTTGGCTGGTTGGTTGGTTTGTTTTTGAAAAGAAAAACATCTCAATGGGAATAGGGAACTTCAGAAAATAAAAACTCTTATCTCTGAATCTGTTTTCCATAGATAAAATGGAATTCCTTATAAAATTTCAGTGTGGAATTAAGTGAAATAATCTGTAGATCTGGAAGAAAGGTTTTTTCAGTATTGGTTGTTGTACTTCTGCCTGTGTATGCAGGGAACCATGAGTGCGTCAGGGAGGAGTGTAAACTGAACCTGGCCTGCTTGGTCCAGTGTGTTTATCAAAACGACTTTGCTGTGTGTTTGGGGAAACAGCAAACTGACCTTACTGGTCCCTGTGTTACAGGACTGGGAATGTCTGTGATTCTAGTTAGAGACCCTGGTCAATAGCTCTGACTCTGGGGTCAGCCAGAGCAGCCCTACAGCTTGCTGAGTTTCTATGTAGCCAGCAGAGCTCCTGCCATTTCAAGGAGCCCTTGAAAATGTTTAAGTGCATCCCATCACAATTCATGAATCCCTTTCTGTGTCTCTCTGTGTCCTAGAAAGGCTGCGAACTAGGAGTGACAGAATGGTTCCTGGGCTTCCACTTGACTCCTGCCATCCCCTCCTTGCCTCTGCGTGAGACCCCACGTGTTTGGACACCAAAAGTGTCTCGGAGGCACTACTCCTACCACTCAGATGTGGACAGTGCATGGGTGGGGGGAGTTGCTTCTCTTTGGTAAGGAAGCCTGAGTGCAGTGTGCTGGTAGGAGGTGCTCTGGCTGCTGCACAGCTCTGCCACACCTCCCTGCTGTGACACCTGACAATCGCACGTTGCCTGTGATCCATCCTTCTGGGGCCTGGGGTAGGGGGACTGAGAGGCAGGTGCTGTGGTAGGGAACTAAGCTGGAGACAAACAAGCAAATGTCAAAGATGCCTGGTAGTTCTGCATGGTTCTTGAAGGTCTTGATGGATATTATCCCTCAGAAAGTAGGGGGACAGAAGGAGAAGTCACCTCAAGCCAGCAGGAAGGGGCCCTGTAACAGCAACAATGTGAGCCAGCTCTTCTGTGAAATCCTCATCTGAAAAACATCAATTGTAAATTTGCAATCTCACTTTTCCACATTTGCATGTGAATAAATCTATTGCTTAAATGCTCTGCAGAAAATGAATGAGGCATTTGTGTAAATGTGTGTTCATATTTGAAAATATGAACTAAAAGTCTAGGAAGCCTTTGTACACCCACCTTTGCTATCCCCCTTTCAGCTGCTCTGAGGCCCTTTCATAAAGTACTCTTTTTTACTTACAAGAAAAGCATGTATTGTTGCCATGTTTGTGCTCTGGTATTTTCACTTTGTCTCAGAGGGAATATAGTTGCTTCTTTGCTAACCCTTCAGCTCAGTGTCTGATCCTACAGTTTTCTTCCCTTTTCATCTCTGATCTTAGATGAGCAAATATCTTAGAAATACATTTCACAATAATTGCAAAGACAGTATAATAAACCACAGCAGAATTAGTTCTGGTGGTGGTGGTGAGTTATGGGAGGTTCTGTATGCAAGGAAGAAAGCAGACTAAGAAGTTGGTTTTCAGAAGCAGAAAAACAAGTGCTAAGTTGGTCTGAACAGTTCAGATATTGAAGGATATTCTGATTTTTCTCAAAGCAACAGTAGCATTGATGCTTTGCTTTTTGCTTTGTATTCTTCCTTTTTTTTTTCTCTCTATATTGGATATATAAAAAAATTAGAGCAAGATAAGAATTTCTCATTTTTTCTATTTTATTGTAGGGGATATTACTTATTGGTTCAAATGCAGTGGTTTCTTTCCAGATGCAAGATATTTTGCAGTTTGAGTAGGAATAACTTCCATGGGAACAGGTCAGATGCCTGGCTAAATATTCCAGGCAGTTCTTTTAGAATGACATTGTAGTTGTGATACAGGTCACAACTGCATGAGCACTGAAGGTGTTTGCATTCAGTATTTTTGTAAATATGCAAATATAAAAACTTGATTTTTTTCTAGTGATACATTATTGCTATTTAGAAGACCACTTACTTTCATGGGAAATACTGTGCAAAGTGCTCCACATTAGTGTTGGCTGATATTTATTTAACAACAAATAGTAGTGGAGGAACTCAGATCCAAATTCCTCTGAATTTCATGAATATTCCAATCCTGTTTATAGTCTGTGCACCTTTTATTTGTCTCTAGAAAATACCAAAGGCATTATTTAAGATAGTTTCTTAAGCAGTTAGCACAGTCTTATTCTGAGGAAGATGCCCCAGAGAAAGTTTCCACATATAACAAGGCGTGCCTGTATAGCCCATACAGACTTGCAAATTGGCGTTATGCATGTGATAACTATGCAGTAGTATAGAAGATAATCTGGAATTGTTCAGTCACCATCTCTCACTGGTTTTTAATTAGTTACCTTAGTTTAGGCACCAAACACAGAAAATTATTTTCCTTCTGAACTGACTTTCCCAATTACTATTTGGCAACCCTAATTTCAATATATGATTTAAAACAGCTCTCTGAAAACTGTTAAAGAAACACAATTGTCTTAAAAAATTAGCTACACCTAGTGAGGGTTAAACTTAACTTTTTTTTCCTGTAAGTGTCATTCGCCCGACCTAGAATTCTTTAATAGATACAGAGCAGAGCAGAACTGAAAGTATTTTTAATTTCACTGCTTTGTATATTTACAGAGGGATTACAACAAACTTCTACACTTTATCTACATTTTAATAGGTCAGTGTGAACATATGAAGTGTATTAAGGTGGACTGACTCACTTATTAAACTTACGTGAATTCGCCCAAAGCCCCCAGCAGCTGTATGCAGCAGGGGCTGGGCAGACATGCATGATTGAGGTCATGCATCCAGCCAGTTTGTAAGATGATCCCTCTGTACTGAGCCATCAGCCATCCTTAGCATAGGGGCGCACTCATACACGCATTCCTGTCAAGTCATCTTGTGAAAGGCTGCTTGCTTCCAGCTTGGCTTGAAAGTGCAACCTTAATAAAACTCACTGAAGCCTGAGAGAAAATAGCAGTTCTGCAGCAGATAGTGTAGGGGAAAGAGACTGGGATATGCATATGCAGCTGACTAAAGCAGGCTACATGCTGGACTGTAACAGAGAGGAAACAATAAATCTTAACTACTATGCAATAAATATTCCCAATTTTAACTAAGGAGTCTATCCTCACAGTGAAATTAAAAAAATAACAGTTTATCCAAGCTTGATTGTTAAAGTGTGCTGCTCCGGTCCTTTTTCCAAAGACTTTAAGGGAAATTAAGAACAAATTTAAAGAAAGAGGAAGAAAAACTTTTTCTTATAGCAGGAAAAGAAAGTAATAATAACATGTCAGTTTTCTTTTCGTTTGCTTTCCTGGCAGCAATTCTTGCTCTTGTAGGCTGTACTAACCAGCGTCGGGGTCCAGAAGCCAGTGGGAGAAGATTTAACCGGGTTCAGCACGGGCAGTGCACCTATACTTTCATTCTGCCAGAACAAGACGGGAACTGTCGTGAAAGCACGACAGACCAGTACAACACAAATGCTCTTCAGAGAGATGCTCCTCACGTGGAACAGGATTTCTCTTCCCAGAAACTGCAACATCTGGAACATGTGATGGAAAATTACACTCAGTGGCTGCAAAAAGTAAGTGTTTCCTTTTTTTGTTTCTCCCTAAATGATTTTTTGGAGGGATGTTTATGCTGTTCAAAGTTTTCCTTAGTTTCTATGAGAACAGAAGTAATAAGGATTGGCTTGGCTGTGTGGGAGAGAAATGTTTTAGCCAGAGTGCACCCTTCCTAGTGACATTGCTCTTGGGAGCAGAATTTTCTTTTCTTTACTGAAAGATGCAACTTCTTAAGGCTTTTTGTCAAGAAACTATATATGTGTGTGAGTCGGAGAACACAAAAATCCTCCAGAGACTCTACTGACACGACTTACTAAATTCTTATAAACTCTACTTACAGTTCACAGATTCAGCTCAGATGTCATACAGGATACCTGCTACTCTGACAGCAAAAGGGAGCATTTTAAAAAAATCAGCATTTAAAGGCACTGGGTTAAGGATATCATTGTTTCTCCATAAACAGATCCTGTAATAGTATTCTACCCAGCTGATTGCTGGAAAGAAACAGGAAAATATATAGGCATTCAAACTTCCAAAACTTCACAGTAAACCTTTTACTGTGTTGAATACACTGGTCTTGAAACAGCCTGCTTCAATTTGTGTTTGTATATGTCCATTCTTTCCTAGAAAGGGGAAAATGGGTTTAAAGGTGTTGCAGTAGCTTAATAGAAGTAATTATTTTTACGAAGTTTGGGTCTGAAAGGCTTAAATATGTGAATATTTTCACTCATATGAGCAGCCCCATTCACCTTAGCATGATTACCCACTTGTGTAAAATTACATACTTTGCATGGATGTTGTTCATGGCTTGGTGAAGAAAATGCTTTGGGGTAGCTGACCAGTTAAAATAAATAAACAGTCCCTGTATAGCTATTTGTGATATTCCCATTTACATGCTGGCATTTTGACCTGGCAAAACTTAGAAAATTCCACAATTGAGTGATGCAACTAGTCATGTAAAATGGTACAGAAAACTGCTGTATGTACCCATTCGAAAGATACATGATTTAACTACAACACAGGTTTATACTAAGAATGATTGTCAATAAAACTCTGATGAAGACTCTTACTAGGTGGGCTGAAACTTCATGCTAGCATAGTTGCTGCTAACCTATCTCATTTACAAGTTTTGTTTCATCCAGACAGTATATAAGACAGAAATATGTCAAAAAGCATATACAGCCACCCTCAACCCCTTAACTCTACTAGAATTCTTAGAGAGGATTTCCCGACTTTTTTGTAAATTATTTGTTCTCTTGCATATCTGGCTATAGCAAGAGAGAGAGATTCTGTGCAGAAAATATTTAATTTTTAGGCTACTTCCCTCATTTTTTAGTGTCTTGATCTACCTTAGAGAATATAGGGCTGGAAATTAGGGGATGTTTTATGTAGACAAAAAGAAATTATTTTACTGTGCCTTGGCAGGCTGAGACAAGCACTAAAAAGAGGAAAGTTGTTTTCTGTTTTTATACACATATGATTTTACTTGAGGAAATTGCCTGCTGAATCATGCTTCTAAGAGTTAACTTATTCTGTGTTTGTCCACTAGAGACTGAACTAAGATCACTGTTTCACTGAACATGAGGAAATATGAGTCTCTGGAGTGTAAATGTCTGAGGGTTAGTCCTCTCACACTTTGGAGGGAAGTGATTAAACAGGTAGGAAGCCCAGTGAAAGGGGTTTATATTTGAGGACTGTTTTCTTCTGCAATGATTGTAAAACTGGCTGAGGGCAGAACTGTCCCCCTCCTCCTTTCCCTCCCAGCCCCCAACCCCCTGCTCCCAGGGGTTAGCATAAAACTGGGATTATGCATGTATCCCCATGTGTCAGTTTCCTTGGAATGAAAGGACCTGTTTCTCTGTGTGAAGGGCCATGTCTCACTCTGAACAAATGAGGCTGATGCAGCTCCTTTATAGCATCTCTGAATACTGAATTTGCTTTGTTGCTGTTGCCACTACAAAGCACCTCAGCCATAACTCATTTCCTTTCAAAACATGCATAGTGCTCAAGTGTAATGAATATATTAAGTTGATATCTCACATCTTATTTGTATACTCTGCATTCATTTTTCCTTCTAAACTCTACACTAAACAGCATTTTACAATGCACCTGCTGTGAACGAGCTAAAGAATGATTAACAGCTGTAGGTTGTTTACTGGAAGAGAATACTTATAATCAGAAATAATATTTAAGAGTTTTAAAAATTGTCTGACTTATGTAAAGAAGCTATGTTGATTACTTCAGGTAATATATATAACTTACAATAAAAATTTACATAGCCGATGTTTGGCAAGGTGAATTATTTTCTCAGCACAAATGGTCCCCTGTGATATTTAAAAAATAGTTACTATGAAATTTTGTAAGAATCGTGGCTTTCCTAAATCTGTCGTATTTTAATTTCAAATTGTTCGTCTTCAATATCTAAACTATCAGATTTCTAGAAGCAAAACAAGTAAACTTTTCTGTAAAAAAGTAAGTTTTCTTTTCTTAAACTCAAAATTGCTTCTTTGATGATCTACAAGCTTGATTGTAGATAAAAATGCCCTTGCTTGGGGAGACAATTATAGGCAATTAAGGCCCAGCCTTGTCTATTATAATTTGCATATCTATAATCAGTGTAACTGGGATTGGTTGACAAACCAGGGACATGGCAAAATGCTCTGCACAGAAACTAGGCGGAAGAAGATGACTCAGTAAACATTTTTTGAGATTTTCCTAGAACTGTTTATTTTAATACCGGATAACTTTCCCCATTGTTTAAGCTTGGGTTTTATTTCTGCAATATGTTTATACTGATAGTTCAAAACAAACAGTTCATCACATTTTCTTTCTTGCAGTAACTGACTGGCTCACGTGACACTGTTTGGTATTTAGTTGCAGTGTCTAAGTATTGCCAAAGAGGAGTTACATGAAATGTTATCATCATGTCTTGCTTAGGAAGTTGCTGTTGGCTTGCCGAGCTGACAGTATCGATGGACTCAGTGTACATTCAGGATAACTGTATAGATGAGTGTTCCATATACTTTTCCTGCCATCTAAATCGTAGTAGTAATTGTTATAACAGTAGTAAGTGAGTTGTACATGATCCAGTCTTTCTTTTCTTGCTCATAATCTAAGCAGAATACTATAAAAATTTAAAAATATTGCTTAACGACAGTATACTATTAAAAGCTAACACATACAAGTGTTACAAGAAGGTAGATACACTTAAACCAAAAAAAAAAAAAAAGGAGCTTCAACTCACTTCCTTTCCCTTCAAAGTGCCTATGCTGTTATTTGCCAGCTACAACTGAAGAAGTATGAAATTATGGTCTGGATTCAGTCATTAAAGAAAGAAATTATGAGCAATTTTTCTGGGATATATCTATAACCTTTTGATAGTCCAGAGTTTATTCTTACAGTGGTTTTGATAAATTATTTTTTGTGACATTTTTTGTGGTCTTTGTTGACTTCCTTATTTTGCAACAGTAAAGACACAAGTGCTCACCTAGGATTTAAACAGGTAAGGGATCTAGGTTTTGAGGGTGCCAGTCATTATACAGAAGAAAATGCCTTTTGGCATTTGGAAAGACTGGTGTCTGTTACTGTGTGCTGTGGCTCCACTGAAACTTGTACTATCTTTGCTATCAGGGCTTAATTCTTGTTTTCTGCAATGAAATATAATATGCTTATATGTGTGGAGTGATTAATTTTTGCCTTGGATTTTATATGGTTTGCTGAAGATGGGAAAATCACTTACATGTCACTGTTGCTGTGAAGCTGCATGCAAATATGACAGAGCAAGCTGAGTGAAAATGTGATGGAGCCTGTCCTGAATAAGACAGATCTAAAAAGCTGTAATAACGTCCTATCAGACAAATATATATTAATATACAGATGGAGATGGTCATTGTGTATGTGCAAATTTTGTCATATTAAGAAACCAATTTTCCCTAGTTGAACTATCACAAGAAGTAGTGAAAGTTCCATTTTATTTATAATTATATTTCATTGGGCATTTTGCAGTGTAACATGTGACCTGAAAGTTCACATGACATTTGGATGTTAAGTGCAGCCAGGAGATGCATGATGAACTCCTGCTAACTCTCACGAACAAAAGGTGGTCACTGGATTTGGAATCTGCTATTCTGCATGTGTGACCATTATTGACATGGCTGTGTAAAGAATGGCTTTCCAGTAAACCTTTCCTTTTTCAAGGTAGACCAGGGCTAAAAGGAAACAGTGAGAAAGTTTAATCCAAAACTGGGCACTAGCTTCCTCTTTGGCATCCAGCTCAAACCTGTATTTGTTTTCTAGACACAGAGGCTGCTTACTATTCTGGGTGCTCCTTTCTGCTTTGGAGTCAATGCATTCTCATATCCAAAGCAGAGCCGCATCCTAGTGATATTTGAAGTTCAGTTCCCACAAACATGTTGTGAAACAAAGGGTGGAATTAGTGGGATTTTTTAGTGTACCACTCAATGAGCAAGTATATATGTATGAAAGCCAAATTTAAGGACTAATAATATCTTCATGGAAATAAACCGGCTCCAAGAAAATTCATGTTTGAGTGTAAATCCAAAATTGCTTATATACACCCTAAAATCTATTGGCCAAAACTATGCCTGCTTTTCAAAACTTTATTTGTCAAATTGCTCAAGTCCTTGGAATATTCTGATGTACCCACAAGAAAGAGGCAAGACTTCAAATATGGAAATGCCTGAAAGCTTTACATTACTGGGGAATAATTTCTTTGGCAATTAATTTTTTTAAGAAGCATAAGAATCAGGACAGTTTCACACATTGCCACATTTGGTAGCAAATTACTTAAAAAAATATTTCCCATGCATGGAGGGAAGGCTTTATCATAATATTCAGTAGGACCTGAATGTGTTTAGTTACAGTGATGACAGCCATAATTAGGAAATTTCTGGTAACAATAAAATGTTACATTTATTAGTCATCAGAATTGTCCAACCAAGATGCCCAGTGGGAGATCTCATTTGGAGCACTGAGAGCTTTTCTAAATGAAACTGATATACAGTAAATGGCATGTCATTTTGAGGGTGCTGAGAACTCATCTTTCCCATTCCATTATGTGGTTTGGAAGCAACTAGTGCTGTGTGCCCTGGTAAAAACAAGACAGCCAGTGGAGGAAAAGTAATGAGGTTGGGTATGTTAGGCCTGCATCATCCCGCCCAAACTTAGAATTACAGAATCACAGGATTATTAAGGTTGAAAAAGACTTCAAAGATCACAGAGTCCAACCTTTGACCAAACATCACCATGTCAATTAAATCATGGCACGAAGTGCTACATCCAGTCATTTCTTGAACACCTTCATGGACAGTGACTCCACTAACTCCCTGGGCAGCCTGTTCCCGTGCTTAACCACCCATTCATTGAGGAATTTTTTCCTGCCATCCAACCTGAACTGCCCTTGGCACAGCTTGAGGCCATTTCCTCTTGTCACTTGCTGCTCTGGAGAAGAGACCAACCCCCAACTCACTATAACCTCCTCTCACACAGTTGTAGAGAATTATAAGGTCCTACTTCAGCCTCCTGTTCTCCAGGATTTTCTTCAGCTCCTTCAGCTGCTCCTCATACAAATTACACTTTAGACCCTTCACCAGCTTTGTTGCCCTTTTCTGGGCCTGCTCCAGCCAATCACTACCCATCTTGAATTGAGGGGTCTGAAACTGCACACAGCACTCGAGGTGTGGCCTCACCAGTGCCCAGTACGGGGGGGCAATCAGTGCCCAGGTCCTGCTGACCACACTATTCCTGATCCAGGTCAGGATGCCATTGGCCTTCTTGGCCACCTGGGCACACACTGCCTCATGTTCAGCTGCTGTCCACTGGTTCCCCCAAGTCCTTTTCTGCTGAGCAGCTTTCCAGCCACTCTGCCCCCCAGCCTGTAGCGCTGCAGGGGTTGTTCTGACCCAAGTGCAGAACCCAGCACTTGTCCTTGTTTAACCTCATACTGTTGGCCTTGGTCCATAGATCCAGCCTGTCCAGATCCCTCTGTACTGACTCCTTACCCTCCAGCTGATCAGCATCAACGCTCCCATGCAGCTTGGTGCAGTCTGTGAACTTGCTGAGGATGCTCTTAATCCCCTCATACAGTTCATTGATCAAGTCATTAAATAGGACTGGCCCCAGTACTGAACCTTGGGGACCTCATGAGTGACTGGCCACCAGCTCAAGTAGCACCATTCATATTCACACTCTGGGCCCAGTCTTAGAGCCAGTTTTTAACCCAGCAAGGAGTGCACCTGTCCAAGTCATTGGCTGCCAGCTTCTCCAGGAGAATACCAGTTACCCAGGAGAGTGTTTTTGTTGCTGTGGGGAATATCTTAGTGCTGTGTCATGAGACAGTAGCAAGCCCAGAGGAAGACTCAGCTGTCTGAACTGACCTGTGGAAGTCTCTGTTTCTCTTCACTGACCCCAAGAAAATCCTGAGCAACTCGTTTCCTGATTTAAATGCCTCAGTTAAGTGTGATGGATTTAAGCTTTACTTCTGTCCGTGTCTCTAGTATGGACTTCACTTGTGACTGCTAGGAAATTGTAAACTTTAAGTATTCTGGTTTTCCTTTTCTAATACAGACATAGCACTATTACTCAATTTCACAAGGCTGTTGGGAGGCTTAATATGTTATTTTTTGTGTTGCTTTTGGAGTCTTTCTGGTGGAAGATATTTTGTGATCTTAACAGTTTATGTATTATAATAATGTTTCCTATGTTTACAGATAACTGTGAGATTAAAAATCTTTTGGAAGAAAATTGCTTTTAATGTAAGTAATTAAAGTACTGCATAAAAAATAAGCAGATAAATACAATGAATATACATCTGTAAAGCCAAGAATATCTTGCAGGTTGCTGTTGAGTAAATTCTCACAGTCAGAATAGTCCTCATTCTTCAAGGGTTCTTAAAACCCGTCAAGCAGCTGCTGCTCCAACCTGTATCCATCTAAAATGCAGGGGACTGAGTCTTGTATGAATTCTCATGAAGACCAGTAAGGAATACCTCGTTTTTCAGAGCTACCGTTACTAAAATTTTTGAATAAACTTGTTGTTATCAAAACTCGGGTCATTTGCATGGCCTACCGCAAGCAAAATCTGAAAGGTGAAGATACGTAACAGTCTACTTGTATTCATCTCAGTTCAGCTTAGTTCAGTCTTATTCTCTGTATTTGCAACAGTTGCAGGCAAGGAAGAACTAGTAAATGAGGACCTTCTACAACCAGTATCATGGTTCAGCTGTGCTGTGAACTCATCTTTTACACCAGCAGCTCAAGTGTCTTGAATAAACAGTCCTGGTGTAAAAGTCTTCCCAGTAGCGTAAAAATTTCCTCTCTTGTTGAGGGGTTGAAGTTTGATCAGGAAAAGGAAATTGAAATAGTTTCATATTTCATAGAAAAAACCTTTTTCTTATGAAACAACCTATATTTTAGACAAGCTTAATTTTGTGCAACCACATGTGCATATTTTAGACAGTGTTATGAAACACCGGGGTGGTGAATATTCACTTGGAAGGGTAACTTAGAAATGCCATAAATTGTTGCACATTTGCACTGCATTCTCATTAATACTTTTGCACAAAGATCAAGATTCACTTTTCATTGCCTTAGTTAGGAATCAGGTTAATCTAAGACAATGTAAGTCACTACTCAACTGGGATAAGAATTCAAATCAGGGACTTGCACCAGTTTAATTATCCCTGTTTAAAACTGATGCAAGTCAAACTCGCACAACTTTCTTGTCTAGACAAGACCTAACAGTGAGTTACATTCAACACTGAACAAGCTTATGGTGCAGATGGTCAAAGCAAGATAGGTACAGGGCCAGCTGGAAAGGTGCTCAAGTTACACTATATAAATGGTTTGCTTTCAGGTTTAAACCAAACCAACCAACCAACAAATTGTTTAAGATAATACTGTAATTACTCAGAGAAAGTCATATAGAAAATCAGTATTCTAGGCCATGGAGCTACCTGATTGAAGGAAATTTCTTATACTTCCTTGAGTAGCTTCTAGGAGGAAAAATGAAAAAAAAAAGAAAAAAAACACTAAGAAAAGTGTAAATGTAAGAGAACTATGCTAGTTTCATGGTGGAATAGGTGTGTCATTAGGAATGGTACTTTAAAGGTCTGTTACATGATAGTACATGGTCAATCATATTATCCGTGTTACTATTCCTTTCTTAAAGGAGAGAGAAATAGGCTGAAAATCCATGTAAAATATTGTAGTTGGAAAATCTGTGTAGAAGATCTGTGAGTAAAAAGTGGCTGATCAAAAACTCCAAGAAGTCTGCAGAATTCCTCTCCTTTTGACACCTCACTCTGGTGCATGTGTGTGCACATATGCATGCATTTTGATCTTTGGAGTGTTTGGTGTTAAGGTATATGGAAATCTGTTTCTAAGTATTGTGTCTTAAGTCCCTTCTCATGTTTTATACCAATGTACCTGCTGTCAATCTGTTGTTCTCCTCAAACTGACCTGTTGGCTTAAAAAAAATGTTGGTAGCAGGATGAAACCTTGTTTGTTGTACATGCATTAATTCTCTGTGATCAATTCCCCAGCTGTATTGATGAAAAAACGTTTTACAAAAGTGCATTTGCTTTTGTCCTTTCCAGAATCTATATGGAGCAAGAATTTTCATATATTCTAGAAAAAATACTGGAATTTTGTTCTCCCCATCCCAGGCACGTTTCTGTCCTTACATGTGCACGTGTTGCAAGACAAACCTGATTGTGGTTTGTGCATGCATGACATCTGCTTCTTTACTAGGAAATGGCCTAAGTGTATAACTATAATTTTTCATCACTTCTTCTGGGGATTTTTATTTGTAAATTGTTGCCATTTGTCATGTCGTCTCTAGTTGTCTTGTTGCAAATAGAGGTACCAGGCATTCCTTCTGACATAGGAATGTATGGAAACAACCAAAATTCCCTTGTTCCATTTAGCAGAATGTTCTTCTGATTCTGTTCTGCCTCAGAATTTGGGTCCTGGTATTCTTTCTCCTCCTTTGTACCAAGGGGTCTTGAGCGATTATAGTAAAGATAGGATAAACTCTGAGCATCCCTGCCAGGATGAAATTAAGGCAAGAACTGTGGGGAAAAAATTGGGAGTATGAGCAGACAACGTTAGAAGGTAATTTGTCTGTTTTTGACAGCATGGCTTCTTTCACTCTAGAACATAGATGATCAGATTGTTGCTAGTCAATTTTGAATCTGAAAACTTTTTCTGCTGCAGGCTGATGTGCCGTTTACAGACTAATCCTGCTTTCTTTCACATCTAAATTTCCCTTAAAGGCTTTCTGTATGCAAGAGATTTTTCTTGAAAGATACTATTTAAGTTACAAAACCTAAGTCTTAGGGATAACACTGTTAGCAGGTCAGAATTTTAGTCGCCTGATCTGTGATCCAGCAGCCTAAAAGTGCAGAGGGAACTTGCAAGGTTTCAAAGAGAAAAGCACTGAGTTTGAGGCACTTGAGTGGTCCTGCTCACTATTTTGAATGTTGCAGCAAACTTTGAGTCAGTACCAAGGCTCTTCATTCCTCAAAGTAGGATTCTTATATCCTGACCGTAGGTGAAAAAAAATCTGACTCTTGATGTGTAAATTTAATATTTTTAGATGTATTTTAATTTTTTACCTTTAATACACTCCAAATCCATGGAATATATTTTACCCACAAAAATCAAAGAAGTCCCAGTACAACCTCTAGAGATGCTTTTACATTTATCTTCAGGATTGTAGTGGACTTGCCTGCCCTCTGGATCATATTATTTATGCATGTTTTAAAGTTGTCAGCCTACATTTATAGAAGTGTATTTTTCTTTTGGAATCTCTTGCCTGCAAGTATGGTCTGGCAGAGTGGAGATTTAGGAAAAAAAAATTTACTTGATGTTAAATGATAATTTTTTTTTGTTTTTCTAGGCAATGTATTGAATGAATGTTTGAATTTGGATTAAACTACCCATGGTTCTATTTACTAGTGATGATTTTCACTTTCATACATTCAACCTTGGGTAGCTTTAGCGACATTTATCTTCTGGGAATTTTGGTTCTCATGCAGAATTCTTTTGAAGGAAAAAGAACTGTATTAAATAAATCTCTTTTTTAAAACTATACCATCAGTTCAGTGTGTGGGTAACAGTAAGGGTGAATAACAAGGTACTTTGCATATCTTTCTCTTCTTGCTTCTGAGTCATGCTTTGTGCCTCAAAAAGGCAAGGGTCTTCAAATAATTCTCTCACTATCACTATCAGAACACTACTTCTCCTAAAAAATGGGGTTTTTTGAATTGAAAAACCTGTGTAGAAATTACTTGATATTTCTGAAATCTCAGAAATGCTTCATGTATAGCCTATTTTTTTGAAGTCTCCTCCAGCACCAAAGAACTCAAAGACTGCTGCAGCCTTTGAAAATTGCGCATTCATATGCAGATAAAAGTAACTGAAATGAGAATTTAGGATCACTGCCTTTATCATTTAAGTATTAAGTATATTTATTTGTATCATAGTTAAATATTTACCCTTCATAGTCTTAAGTCATCAGGAAATTCCTGCAGCCTTCTAGGCCACATCAGCAAGTCAACACAGTAATGGGAAGCCCCCAAACCACAATGCCTTTGGTGCTGTGCCTGGAATTTTGAGGATCTGCTTAGAGGGAAAATTGCTCAAAGAGATGATCTAATCTCTTCCTGAATGAACTATTCCCCTTTGTTCCTTGGCTAAAACTTCATACTTCACTCTGTGTGTGACTTACCACAGCAGAGATAAATGGTCAAGGGCCACCTATCTTTCCTGCGTCACTTCTATCCTGTCAATGGGAAAGGCCATCAATGCTCTGCTAGAAAGTTTTTCTGTGTTACTATTTTTGTGTGGAGGAGATATGGACTGCAAAATTCTTTATCACTTTAGCCTGTTAAATACAGAGGCGATGACTAAAGTTGTTTCTCTTCACATTTTTCTTGAATGATCCAGTTTGATATCTTGGCTTTTCTAAGAATTCTGGCTGATGCAATAAATATTCTTTTGTATATTCCTTGTGACATCACTGACCTCTTTGACATCCCACAGATCAACCATTAAAGCCTCTGTCTTCATGCCAGTTGTTGAAAGAACTATTTGTACCTGTTACAATACCAAAGTTTTATGCAGGGAAGCATAAGCAAGACAACTGTATTTGCAGAGGCACACAAGGGAAGAGGAGTTTGCCATGTACCACAAAGTTATCATTAAAGGCAAAGGATGATTACAGCAGAATTAATTCAAAAATAATTGGCAAAAATTAAATTTTATGGCTTGATCTGCTTGATCACCCAGTTTCTAACTGGACTATCGGTCTAGGGAAGGTCAGCTCAGGGAAAGAGTAAAGGACCCAGAGAGATATTGAAAAGGCTAAATGTAAGGTTTGAGGTGAGGGTGGTGCTTCAGAGCAAGAAGCCTGTCAATTTGAGGTTGATAGAAGATTCTATTAAAAAACACGTAGGAAGGGTAAATAATACAATCCACAAATTTGTGACTGCCAAGGTACCAACCTATCACCAAAGTACACACAATCAGATACCTTGTCCTGATGTGACAGAAAAAACTGAGAAATTACTCTGGCATTGTGTTCAGTAAAATGTCCTGAAACAATGTAGATGTAAACTGTTTACTGGTGTGTGGCACTGTATTCAGTAACATGTCCTAAAAGAGTGTAGATGTAAACTGTTTATTGGTGTGTGGCCCTACAAATGTCGTAATACCGAGTATTTCAGCAGTAGTGCAGTCTGCTGAAGAAAAACTCTTCATAGTTAAAATATTTCTTTTTTTACAAGAATGAAAAAAATATTTTTCTAAATTTAAGAATATAGGGATGAGTATGACAAGATGCTCATCAGCATGTTTTAATTAGGAAACCAGAAATTCTCCAAATTTTGCTGGTTATCAAGGTATATCTAAATCGCAGATCATCCCAGGCTGAAATGCTTAATGGAACCCAAATGGCCTGTGGGGCATTACAGGTGGTAACTAATGTGTCACTTTGTCACCAGGAATGCCCTTCCAGCAATCAGTGATAACCTCATAAGTAATGTTTGTGTTTGCTGCTTATGACCATTAAATGAAGAAGCAATTTACCAGCATCAAGCAAGCACCTTGGAGAGGTGGATGAGCTAGAGGTCAGGAATACTGGATAGGCATTTGCCCAAATTTGCCAGCTTTAAATTTTGCAAGATCTAAGGACTTAGTGTGCCAAATGTCCCTTTTTGAGCTGATGGTACTCAAATGTTCCATGAGGCAAGCTTTAACCCTGTAAAATAGTTTTAATTTCATCACTGGAGTGTTAGCACAAGAGCATAGCTACTTTTCATAGACTTCAACAAGAGGTAGAACTGAGTTGGAATTCCTCTGTTACACTAAACAAACACATGTATATTTTACACTTTTGGATAAGTGGATGAGAATGAGAAGTCCAGAGACTTTCTATGGAGAACAATGACACAAACGTTCAAAGCATCAAAAAAAAGGAGAATCATAATTCCTTGCACAGTTTACCTAGAGAAACATGTGACATTAATTCCTTATTTTTTTGCCAATGTGTGGTAACCATTATGGCATATGCTGTACTAGCCACTAAACAGAGCAGGAATAAATTCAGTATTTAATTGTTTATTCAACATATTTATATATTGACTTTTAAAGTGAAATGGATGTACCAACATTAAAATAGCTTTAAAATTAAACAAAGATTGAAATAAAAGAATTTGTCTGGAATTTGGTTTTTAAAGCTAGTATTAGTGATTGAATTTCTTTACAGCTAGAGTAAGCCAAAAAAAGAATTTGTTATATTCTACCTTAATACCTTCCACAAAACAAACCTGCCTTACAAACCATAGAAATGGGGACAAAAAAATGAAAAAGAAAAAAAGTTTTCTCTACCCAGGATTTAGTACTCCTACACATCTTGGAAACATCTAGTAATTTGGCCACTCACCCCCTGGGGTATTTCCAGAAGCAGAATTGAGCAAGACTGAAAATGCTTTTATTGCACTGTTATGGGCAGGAAGATAAGACATAATTTCTTGACCCATAAAATATGTACCATGTGAATTTTAAAAGACTACAAAATTTTTATTTATTATTTTCCTACCAAAATCATGTAGAGGTCCTGAAATGATGATCAAAACTCTGGTTGTTCATCACTAGAATTAGTCCTGTTTGTTCGTGTCTTTTTTTTGTTTATTTTTATTCTGGGCTGTAACTCACCATGATGGGATGCTGAAAATATGTTTCAGGGTAAATTTCCCATTTTCATTATTCTTAAGTTTCAAGATGACACCTCAGTGTTAGTTATATCAGTGTGGCTTTGAGTGCTGTCATGTTTTCACTTTCATGGTAAAATCTGTCAGAAAGGCTACAAGAAAGATGAAGCAAGACTATTTTTACAATACTGCTCATAATGCAATACAAGCATTGTATTGTGAGACATCCTGAGTTGGAGTTGCTCAGTGTTTTTTTCTATCAGGATGGATATTAATATTGGTTTTGCTTCTCATAGGCTTAGCCTGGCATTGCTATTATATTTTCCAGGTGTTATCATGAGACCTTACCAAAAGAGTCAAGTAGAAAAACCAGTCATTTTCTATGGGAACATAAACCCAAAAGAGGTTTTCAACACAGTCCACAACCCCAAACCATTATCATTAAAGAGTCTCAGAGGATTAGAAACTGAAAAAAGGTCTCGACTCTCACTTGGAATGTGATGCTAATGAATTCATATGGAGCTTGGCCTGATGCTGCTCACAGTGAATCAGCAAGAACAATCTAAGCTCAGTTTCTCTTCAGAAAAGGGGTTTTCCCAGCCTCAGGACCACCCAGCTCTCTCCTTCTCCTGTCACATTCAGAAGTGGCAGAAGTTCCAGGTCTACCTTTTGGTACCAGCCTTCTGGGTTCACCTACATCAAAATGTTTCTGCTCTAACATAAAGGGATTTCTCTCCAGTAAGAGGCAGGCAGACCTCAGCACTGTCCAGGCAAATCTATTTGGCAGAACAGGAAATTCCCAGATGGTCAGGAGGAATTTAAAAACGTTGGAGTGGTATGTTGCAAAACGCTAGCCTGGCACTCATGGAGACTGAAGTCTGTTATTTATAGAAAATCAGAGGCAAAAAAAGGATGATGTACTTCCTCGCAATATGCTCTACAATCATTGTATTGTGTCAACATGAATTTGTGGGGTACCACATCAACACATGGGATGATAGCACAGTCTTTATCCCCAGCCAGTTCTTTCCTCTACATGCCTGGAGAGATACCAACTAAATCTGTGCACAGTGGTGGTTTTCTAATGAAGAAAAAAAAAAAAAAACGAACTGTGGAACAGCAGCACAAGTCAGAAATCATGTAATCACTGGCATCAGTGGAACAATCCCAATATCAATCTGCTGTAGCTTAAAGAAGAGGACTCCAGCCCAACGTGTGACAATCAGATAAGCTCAGATTTTTTTGTTCATTTGAGGATAGGGTTCAGTGCACAGCTTTTATTATGCATACAGCCTACTCCAAGCACTACCCAGGCCTGAAAGGGGGATCATGAAGTACATCTCATGAGAACAATTTTATAGAGATATTTTCAGTATTTCCTTTTTATTTCATGACAAAAAAACCATAAAAGCAACTTTGCATACCTTTTTTTCACTATTCTTTTCAGTCCTTTAAAACTCCAAAGAAGGACTGAGATACTTGTTGAAACAGAAGCACTCAAAATAGGCAGATTATCTTAATTTAAACCTAGTCTTGGATTCTATCTGACATCTGAGTCATTTTTTGTGGTGATTTGAGTAATTTTTTGAGTTTCTTTTGCTGGAGCAAATCAGGAAATAGTTTAGTATTTTTTTTTTCTCAAATACCTTAAAATAGAAAAATCCTTTTTGTATGCATTTTCTGCAGATAATTTGTACATTTCCATGAGCTCTTTTTGTGACAGAAATGTAATCCTGGTAGAGACTCTCCAATCTGAGGTCTTGAGACCTCAGGTGAAAACAGCCACATGATATAGAGCAACTGCAAACCAAGATGCTGTGGTTTCTAGCCAAGAGGTTAGAATTGTAAAAGTTAAATAATGTAATCCTGCTCTTTTTAATCGATTTATTTACAAATTATTCTTCCCTTTCTTTTAAAAATTTGAGTTTTTTCCATAACTGAAAGAAATGTTATTGAAAAACATTTTCCTGCTGATAAAATCAGCAGATTCTTTTTTTCCCCTTTCACATGAGCTAAATTAGCCAGCTAAAAGTTATTTTTCTTAATTAAACCAAAAACCAGGGCATTGGAAGAAAAGTCACAAATAGTTCTCTTTGAACTCAGATGCCTCTAGTTCAGTGGGGAGAGTTTGCATGATCTTTTCTACATCAACAACATTCCACATGCATATTCTTTCTATCTTCTTCAAGAAAAAAAAAAGGAATTGCAGAAGCAACTGTTTCCAGATAAACAGGAGGACACCATAACAGTGCATCCTTTTTCTTGCTAGAAAATACACCCATGTCGTGTGCCTGTACACAAATATTACATTTAGGCTTCTCCTTCATACACCAAGATAATACCAGAACCTGATTCTACTCTCACTCAAGTTAGCCCTAAGGCAGTCACTTTGTAGAAGTCTGCTGATTTTATCAATTGAACACATGGTAGTAGTCCAGTGTTTTGTTTAGTGATATACTAGAAATGCATATCTGGATGTCAGAATCATAGAATGGTTGAGGTTGGAAAGGACCTTAAAGACCATCTAGTTCCAACCCCACAGCCACGGCCTGGTACATCTCCCATGAGACCAGTTTGCACAAAGCCCCATCCAACCTGGCCTCCAACACTTCCAGGGATGGGGCAGCCACAACTTCTCTGGGCAGAGATGCTCTGAAAACCAGGGGCTCTTTCTTTCTTGGGCTTGCTGGAGCCTGCGTGTCTTGTTTGATAGGGTTATATGTCATCCCTCTGGCATCTTATGACAGTGATGTCTTGTAATTCCATATGCCAGTCACCAAGCTCACGTACATTTTACTTTTGTGTTTCTACACTGCAGCACACAGAGAAAAAATTTTACTGTGAAGGTCATTAGATAAAATTTACAAAAAAATTTAAGGGCTGCTTGAGTGTCCCTCTCCATAAATGATCCCTCTGTTTGAATTTCTGACCTGCTCATATTTTTCATTTTGAACTATATTTGATGAAAACTGAGGAAATTAATGTCTGTGATTCTTTTGTATTGTGCTTTTTGAAAAATTGTTTATTAAAGTTGTAGTTTCCAAACAAAACTCGACTGTTATTGCTGTTGTTTGGGATACCTTTTGTGCATTGAATAAAATAGTTTGCTCAGTTCTTAAATCCAGAAATTGATCTATAGTATTACTACATGGCAGCAAGCCATGCAGGTTTCCAGTATTTCTTTTAATTACACAATGTAGATAAAAAGATCAGAATTAAATCACTCATCCTTCACAATTTATGATGGCTTAATAATGTACATTAAATGCACCATAGTGGAGCAGGAACACCTCTGTTTTTAGCACAAATGTAGTTCCATTGCAGTAAACATTGGCAGGATTTTTAGCTTGGAACAAAGTTAACAAAATGATTGACAAAGTTGAGAAAAAAATATTATAATGATTACATTTCAAATTACTGACAATGGTTTACTTATATTTTCTCATATAAATAAAGCACCTAGCTATAGAAATCCCAGCTGTAGTGATGTCAAAGGCAGAACTCAAGCAATTTCTGTACCATCAAGACTGCATATCTAATTCTGCTGGTTAAATTTCTGTCCCTATGAAAGTAGCAGTGTTACTGCTGTAAGTTCCATGCAAGTATCTGTTATAGCTCTCTTCGCTATTGACAGAGGCTCCATGGTTGCTTTACAGTCTTACATTCCTTTAAAGAATGGCAACAATTAATCACATTTCTATAACCTTTTGTGTGCCGGATCCCAACACATTTTACAAACATCAGTGAATAAAGATTCATAACACTCAGAAGGCTTGGAGATGGCATTAATTTTCTTCTTATTATCCAGTGGAAAACCCAAGGCACACAACGCACAAGCTGATGTACCTTCAGGGACTTCAGAAACCTAAGTACAGCCAACAATAAACCAAGACCTGAGGTAGCTTCAATTTTTATAGCTATCAAAATACTCCACACTACTACAGACAGGTAAATATCTAACTTCTGTCAGGTTATTCCTCACACTGCTGTCCAAAAAATTTGGTTTTTGTTAGCTAATTTCATATCTGGTGTAAATCTACACTGCTCAACCAAGGTTAGTGGAATGGTGTTGATTTAAATCGGGTAGGCTTCTGGATGCTCATGCTTGCACTAAAACCTCATTCTCAGTGATGAATTGAGACAAATTGAGCCTCCTTGATGAATCTGACTACTTTATTGGAATGAAAACTACACTGGTCAGAGCTCCTGCACACATCCATGCTATTTCCTTTTCTCGCTCAATTTCTAAAATGGCTGGTTTTTGTATTTCTGAAGAGACCAGCCCAGGTCACACAACCTGATGTGCAAAGAGCAGTGCTGTGGTGCAGCAGTGATTCCTCAGCAGCACCCATGCAAGGAAATACCAAACCATTTGACATCTACTTCTATTTGTCAAATGACACATGTGGAAAGATGAGCTAGTGAGCAAGAGAAGCATGGCTAAACAGAGAGATTTGACTGGAACTAAGGAAGGAGAGATTGTGACCAATGGAAGGAGAGACAGGCCATTCAGGAGCTCTGCAATGGTGTCATGAAGTTCTGCAGGGAGAAAATCAGAAGGGCCAAAGCACAACTAGAACTTAATCTGGCTACTGCTGTAAAAGACAATAAAAATACTACTATAATATTACTTTAGTAGTTAGACCAGTTGTTTCTGGGAAGTGGTTGAATCACCATCTCTGGAGGTATTTGAAAACTGTAGATGTGGTGTTTAGGGACATGGCTTTGTGGTGGACTTGGCAGTGCTGGGTTAATGGTTGGACTTGATGGTCTTAAAGTTTTTTTCCAGCCTAAATGATTCTATGATTCTATGATTCTATTACTATGAATAAGAGAGATGAGTTGCAAAATGCTTGCAACATATGAGCATTTTAAAAGGGATTAGTTCTACATGGAGTTTTGGATCAAATTTCTCATCACTCTTCTATTGTTTTATGATACATATTTTTTATCACAGGAAAAGTATCATTCATTGCAGAACAAATTACTATGGCAATATAGATGAATTGATTTTTTAAATGAGTGACTCTCATGTTGCCACTTATTTGCCTAAGCCCACACTGTGAATTTTCAGACACACCAAGGAAAGCAGTGTGTTTTTATATGTTTCTTTTATGTGCATATCTCCGAATTTACTATTCTGTGTACTATTTCAGACGATTCTTCATATATGTTCACATGTCTTCAACTGAAGATCTTAGAAAAGCTCTGGTCATATAAATATTTAGAATAGCATACTTTGGTCTGATTTACAGTTTTTTTCGAATGTCTTCCAAGTTAGAAGCTTCAGCTTACTAGGTCAAGCCACTGTCATCTCTGTTGAGTAGCATGTAAGGGAACAAATTATTGAAATACATAAAATTACATATGCACAAGCAGATTTAGTAAAAATGTACGGAATGTCAGTAGAGAAGACATTACTGAGCTGTTGAGTAGAAAACATCGAATTTTTGGTAGGAAGAAGGAATGATAAGAAAATTTCAAGGAACAATGTTGTTATGCCTGAAAAGCTGTAGAATGCGTTTCAACTAAAAAAAATTAATAGGTCTATTATCAATACCTCAAATACTCCTTGGACAGAAAAAGCAGCTTTCATGTGCACTTATGGGATAATCTATATTTTTCTAACCCTCTTTATGTTATCAGGGGCTATGGAATGTTAATATTAGTTTATTTTTATTAATTTCACTCTTTCTAGTTATATTTACTGGAATATTAACTGGCCTTGCTTCTGTTTCTGTTTCTATTTACTGTAGATTAGCACAGCATCGCTGAGTTCAACAAAATGTAACTAGAAACAGAACAGGCATTGTTTTCTTTTGCATATGTACACATAATTTTGAACATATGGTTCCAAGCATATTTTTGAATTAAATTGTCACTAACTTCAATGAATGCTTGTTTTTAATTTTCTTTTTCTACTTTTATGTTTTGCATTTGTTGCCCAAGAGATTCCTAGCCAGCTGCAAGGCTCCTTCTTTGGGCAACACCCTAAAGGACGTAAAAGAATGCAGCTAGAAATGAGGGCATCCAAAGATAATTATGTTCCTTGGTACAAAGGGCCATGCTGAGAAATGAACCTGGGAGAGGTAAATACACCTCGAATTAGCAGTCACTACTAGCAAAGGAGAGTCTGAGAGTTACTAAAGATCAGCTTTCATCTGGAGGTAGTCTAACTTCTGGTGATGTCACTTTTTCTATGAGATACTCACCATATTTGGGAGAGGCGAAAAAGTTTACATTTACTCTTATTTTAACATATGATCCAAAAAAAGTTTGGCAACCCTATGTACCCCTTTGGCACAATATAACCTTTTAAATGTATATAATATTTTTCACCTTCCAGTTATGATCAAGAAATACCTGGATTGTGTTAGTTGAGGACACTGTCTTGAAGAATATGATGCAAAAATGATTATGTCCCATCTAGGAGTTCACATGTTCCGTAAAAGAAGGATATTGAATGAAACTGAAAACATCTGCAATTTTGACAGACTTGAAATATATTTTGGAAGAATCATTTAACCACATTTTGTTTATTATTTATTGTCACAGAATCTCCTTATACTGACTTCAGAAAGAACATTAGCTAACTGCATTACAAGTGAAAAGAAATCTGTCTTCAGCATAGGCTGGTTTACTTGAAAGCTGGTATGATGTTAAAGTAATTAGAAATAATAGGTCAGAGTGTGCTGTTCAACTATCCTGTTAGAAAACATGTGTATTTTTTACTTAGGGATAGTGAAAAATGAGATATAATAATAATTCTGATGAAAGAAGTGACAATTTATATGTATTCATCTTACTAATATTAACCTCTTTTGAGGGCAAATATAGCTCTTAGCAACAAAACTTTAGTTTAATATGATTTTCTTTTGTCATTAAATACTATTTTCAATCTACCAGATTTGGTGGAATTAATAGAGTGATTTAAATGTTGAGTTTCCTAATCTACATACCAAAAGGTTATATAGCAGTAAGAAATCAACACACACTGAGCCTAAACACTTCTGCTGAATATCCTGAAAATTGGTAGATGAAGATGAAACTAGTTTTTAAAGATAGGATGGGAAGTCATTTAATATAGAAAAATCTTGCCTTGATTTTTTTTTTTTTTGGCATATTTTTATTTTCTAAGTAACATAAACTGGTCACTTTTAGATTTTTGTCAGTTCAGTACTCTGTACTTTCAGTCATCACAATAGCACTTTCTGCACTTTTGAATATAATATGAGAGAAGAATTGTGCAGAGTCCTGTCTCTATTTTTTTTTTTTTTCAGACTTCGACTAATAAATATGACACTCAGTGGCAGGAAGTTCCATTTCTAGATGTTAAACACCCATTTGCCTCCACAATTTTCATACAAAGATATTTATGAAAAACTGCAAAAAAAGTTTATTCAGTTTTAGGGCCATGGATTACCTTTGATTTTCAACATTTCTATCACCACCTAATTGTCTTGTTTCTTTCTTTCTTGTTCTCTTTTTATTTATTATAAATTGATATTCTGAGATCTATCTATTTGAGTGCCTCTGTTACTTATGGCACAATTTTATTTTCTCCTTAATATGTTTTTCCTTTGGTCATTCATTGTAGGTAACTTTTCAGTTACTGGTCCATTATTCAGGTAGTTTCAGGAATTTTCCAAGATTTTAAAATCAGGGTTGAGTTTTATCAGGATCTATTATTCAGAGTAATCTGTGAAAGGAAGTGCAATCCTGGCTCGGAAACAGCAAGTCTGACGACCTGGCTTTGTGCTGCAGGTCTTGGATTCCCTGAGACCCCAGGGTGCGGAGGAACTGGAGTGCCTAGAAATCAAAGCTGACCCAGAAACCTTGGCATCTGGATGTTATGGCTCCCAGGAGCTTTGAAACTCCTGGCTTTATGGCTGTCCAGGATGAAATTCAGCCAAGAGCTTTCTAACCTTGGAGGACCTGGGAATCTGGGCCTTTGCAGCTGGCAGTCCCAGAACTTTCTGTGTCACAGGTCCCTGCAAATCTGTTCAGTGGCTCTTTGCAGAACTGGGAGCCTGGAAATCACTTTGTGTTGGGCTACACAGAGGCCTAATAGTGAAAGTGACAAATCCTGCCTAAAAAGCAGGTTTCCATTGCAATTTCTGTATTTGAACTCCTTTCATGATAGATTTTTAGAACAATAATTTGGAATTCTTTAAATTCTAAACAGTTTTGGAGCAGTGTTAAGCACATCAGCTTGAAGAGCCTCTGTTTCTTAATGTTTTGTTCTTGTAAACACTGATATGTGGAACGAGAGCATTTGAGGTATCTTGCAATGGCTCCAGAAATGATTTCAAGTCTTGCTTCAGATTTGCCATAGACAAGAAGACATGTCCTAGATTATTTATGACCTCAAGGTTATTTCACATAAGGGTGTGCATAGTATGTGTTTATGTTGGAATTCCACAATGATCATAATTCTACTTGCCCTAAAATCCTCTGAAGTTTGGCAATGAATGTCAGTAAAAACAAATTAGATGTTCATTGAGAAATAAACAGACTCTTTTGGTATGTTAAGTTGTGTCTTTTCATAATGGTTATGAGGCTTGTTGCTTTTAAAAATTGGAATGGGGTTTGTGTAATTTATGACAGAAATTGAAATGAAAAAGAATTCCACAGAAAGTGACAAGGTTGTTCAGGTTCCAGTAATGTGGATACTTACTGGTTTTAGTTAATTATCTTTTTTATAACGGACATATATTTCCCAGAGGAAATACATCTTTAGTTTCTGGCTACAGATGCAGAATTTTACACTTCCCTAGCACTTTGGATTACCAGAACTTTTTGTGGGTCGAAGTTACTTTTAGTTACAGGATCAGAATTCAAGATCACTTTGGATGAACCTCCAAACATTCAGATGCTTATTGTATCTTAATATTTCAATGCTTATAGGTTAAGAAATGTATCAACTTCTTTATTATAAAAAATCTTGTTTAAGAAATCAATAGGAAAAATATTTTTGTTTTAAGACTTCCAATACTTTTTGCTGAGGAGCCACAAACTTTGTGAAACAGTCTTTATCTTAGACTTTGTTTTTGTTTTATCAGGCTCTGAGTTTTCTGAAATTCCAGTGCATGATGAGGGGGCAAAAAAGGCTGGATATTGTCCTGCTTAGTCCAGTCTGATTGCACTCTTGGGTTTTCTGATCAGCAGTGGTTGTTTGCTTAAAATTACATATCTTTACTTTGTATGGCTGTCCTAGCACACAGAGGTCTCCCAGCAAGTTTTGTCACTGCCACCCATTATCTAGGAAGATCTCACTCATCATCCCATTCTTCTGTTTGCTCTCCCAGTCCTGAATACAGCCTTGGAGTTTCAAGCCATCTTCTGTGAATAGGGAAAGCTCTTGGAGAGGAGCTGTGTGTGACCAGAGCTGCCTGCTCTCCAAAAGCATCAACTGCTGCAGTTGGACTGGGCTCTGCTTTGTTTGACTGTATCAGTTAACTATTGTAACCATCAGTAACCATCATTATCTGAACTAATGCTTTTGGACAGGACAGTGCAGCAGAAAACAGCCTTTGAAACAAAGATTTAGAATTGCAATTTTTATATTCAGGCATATGTTGTGGTTTAGGAGTGGTATTCTCCAATTTAGTGCTCCCACTAAAACTGCTCACTCTGCCTTCCCCTGTGGCAGGTTGGAGGGGGGAATTGGAGGCAGGAAAGGCAAAGATCACAGGTTGAAATAAGAACAATTTACTGGTAACACCAATGAGATAAGAAACTGAACAGTAGAAGCAACAATACTAATGACAGAGGGTACAAGAAAATAAATGATTCACGCAGAACCCCTGTCTCACCCACCCTCCTCTTCCCAACAACAGGTATCACCAGATGGCTCTCTCCGGACTGGAACCCTTTTTCCCTCTAAGAGATTCTTTTCCCCCACCCCTGGCAATGATGTGAGGTGGCATAGAATAACCTCCAGGTCCCAGCCATGTTCCCTCCTGGGTACTGCAGAAATTAACCCTGTCGTGACTGAAACCAAGACAGCATATTATTAAAATTCAGTGAGCAGGGAAGCAGCTAAAAATGGTGTGAACAACAGAAACCAAAGACACTACCTGATGCTTTAAAACAAAGGTAGAGGACTAATAAAAGAGTGGTAGGGTTGAGTTTCTATTGCAAACTTTTTTAGCTGTCAAAATAAGCAATACAGTCCATGTTTGGTATACCAAGAATAGAGGTATGTTTGCTGCTCAGTATAGATCTCCAGAACTGAATGTCACAGAATGTAATTTCTAAGATGAATATGAAAACATCAAAATTATATTTTTTGCCAGAAGAGAGAGCATTATAAATAGTCAAATGAAGTGTCTCAGACAAAGCAGAAACTATTACATTTATTACATTTTTTTTTCCTCAGTCAGGATTCTGTTCAGCAACATCAAAGTTTAATGCTAAAATTATGATTAAGACTCATTGTGGTTCTCTCCTTTAAAAAGTGCCTATGGAAGTTAATTATTAGCTTTAAAATGACTTGTGATTATAGAACGTCTTAATCTACAGATTAACGTATAGGGCTTGTTACATGAGACCTACAAGTATGACTGCAGTGATTGTAGTGGATGCAGGATTGCATACAAGAGTAAAAGGAAGGACCAGTGATGGTATGAAGGCCCTCCTCCTTTTAAACTGATTCTTAATGTTCTGACTTTGTTTCTCTTTAATAGGGAACTACATTCCTTTAATTAACAAAAAAATTCTTCTGAAAGGAGGTGACATCTCATATTTCAGGATTTACTAATCAAAAACATCTGCTCCTTTGCAATCTTTCTAATGGTTTAAAAAGATCTGTTCAAGAACTTTACTCAGGCTGACATCTATGCTGATAAGGTGAGAGGCAGAATATGGAAGACCAAATGCTGTCCTGCTGAGAAGGTACTTCAAGCCTCATACTACAGGTTAGTGTTGTATTCGTTAGGCTAATTTATACGGATCAGAAATATGTCAACAAGGCTTTGGTATATCATAGAATGTATAAAAACTAATCACAGATTTTTAAGGATATTTCTGTATTTCTTTTGTGAAAAGAATATACTTTTCACACCTAATACCAAGTATATAAAGGCACGTCTTTTCAGCTCATGATTCAGACTATGTAAACACTCCAAAGGCCTGAAATGTTATATTGTACTATTTCCTGATAAACAATAAGTAACGTGTCTCAAGGGCTAGAACACAGGCTGAGACTCTGAGTTTGAACATTATTCCCGAGGTTATATCTTTATTCCTTCACTGCTTAGGATGCAGATGCCTAAGTGTCTTCTTAGATGTGAATCTAAATTAACAACATGCTTCATGTTTATGTATCTATTTGGGAAGTTAGACAAGAAAGAAACAAATACTAAGGGGAAAACAAAAAAAGGAAATGATAGGCAGCATCAGGTAAAGACTTGAAAAAATTATTAATGGTACCACTTTTGTAATAAATTTTTAAAAACTCTGTTCACTTGTTCTCCCATACAGAAATATTATTTTATTCAATTCATGTCTCACTTCTGCCTGCTTTATAACATATAATCAGCAAAATTTATACAAACAAAATAAGAATCCAAATATTCCTAAAAGTTTACTTTGTGCTGAATGTCTGCATTAATAGATGTCAAAAGATTCGATTATCATTAAGTGGATTTTAGAAAAGTTTACCATTGCAGAGGACCTGGCTAGGAATTGTTCACATTATTGACAAAGTTTGTGTTCTGCTTTCTGTCAACTGAAATAAACAGCTAGAAAATGTGTTTCTTTGCAGCCATTTTCTGTATTATGTTGAAGAAGATTAAAGGGTGATCATTAATTTGAGGTGATTCCTTTATAAACTTTGGTCAGTAAGTCACTGAAGTCTGACAGTTAAATCTGATTTTTTACTCTGATTGTATTAGTAAAAAAGAATTCTCGATAAAGTTTAATTTTTATATCATGCTGATACAAATGGGAATTGAGATTATTTGATATAGATGACACATAAGCAGCTAAGTCAGATAAGGACATCAGTAACCATGAACAGATACGATTACTATGGAAAATAAGTGCAGGGAATTGGGGAAAGCTGTTTGTAGGGTGATATATAAATAAATAGCAATAATAAACTTAAATGGACCATTTTTAAACATACACCAACATGTTCTTATAAAAAGCTTTGCTTTTTTAAAATTTACAAATATTTATTTTGTATCAGTCTTGAAGGATTCAAACGGAGAAATCACACGTTAAATGATATAGTGGAAGACTATACCACTGTAGGTCACATAGATTGGCTGATACTAATTTACAGTCATGACCTGTCCCTTAAGGAGTCACAATATTTTCCATTATAACCCTCCCTTGATGTTTGTCTTCTTCTATTTGTAATTCATAAACTAATTCACATGTATCACAGATGTTTATACGGTTTTATGGACGTTTTTGAAGAATATATTTTATATTAGATGATACTCAATCCCCAGTGGGGAGCACGTTTGGCACAGGGTGGCAGCGTGAAGGGTTCGATCCCCGGGCATGAGGATCTCTGCTGAAGGGCTTCACAAGACAAATGTAGCTATTGTGTGTTTTCTTGCTCCTCGTTTGTTGCTGCTGTGATACAAGAAGAGTAACATGCACAAACCTCAGACGATGGGTTAGTTCAAGAAATAGAATGGTTCAAACAACTGACTTGCTTGGTCAGGCTAATTGAGTTAACAGTCCTTTTTAAAAAGTCTTCTTCTAAAAAGACTTGAAGTCAATAAACCATTATAGTGGCCCTGAAGAGATTGGCTTTGTTTGCTTGTTTCTGCCAAAATAGGAAAATAAATAGGAAGAATATTATAATGCAGTTGCAAACTGTTATGCTGTCACTTGTAAATTTAGAAACTAGATGTATTGACCAGGAATTCACCTTACATTGCTAATGTCAAGATTTATAGAAGATGGTGAGTTCTGCAGATGTTTGTTCTTAGATGTTGACTTAGAGAAAAAAATGAAAGAGGGTAGTTTTGCCCTGACAACAGAGATTTAAAAGTCAATATTCCTTCCTTTATGACTTACAGTGGCATAGGCACTCATGTGACTCATTCCCAAGAAAAGTGAAATGAAATTAATTAATCGCTATAAAATTATAGGCCTCTCTAAGTCTGAAAAATATCGAGGAAATATGAAATAATAATTCCTTTCATGTCATATTGTTGTATGCATCACTTGAGTTAGGTCAGAACACACTTCCTCTTTGTGTAGTCAGAAAAAAATGTGTTGTTGTTTTAGGCCAAAAAGTGGAAATTTATAGTTATAAAATAACAAAACCATGAAAGCTGGTGAGACTAATACTTATATTTCAGCTATGAAATACTAAAACTTATTCCCTGGGCTGATTTTCCATCTTACCTAAGGGGTGGCACAAGCTATTACATAGGCTTTGGATAACACAGAAATAAAACAAATTCTCACTGCTACCTAAGATTCAAATTCATATGAATTTAATGAAACCTGGATGTAATAGTTCATTCTGTACCTCTTATGCTACCTTCTTAGAATAGGGATTGAACATGCTGTCAGCTAAAGAGAAAAAACTGTTTACATGTTAACATGTAACCAATGTCTGAATCACTTATATCCTATTGTATTAAATATTATATTAAATCCTTAATTTGGGCTGGTAACCCAAAATCTATTGCCCTTGAAAATATCAAGGGCATACTCACCTGCAAACTTCCACAGGATGTCATCATAGGATGTTCAATTGTGCATTTCATTTTTTGAAAAGTGTTAAGTATGAGTCAGTACTTAAAATCATTTTAGTTGACATTACAAACTGTATTCATTATGTCAAATTATTTCATTTTATGAATTTCCCAAAATAAACAGTGCAAAACTATAAAAAATTTCTCATGTACTGTTGCTGATCTAACTACAAGCAAGAAATGCCATTCATACAATGATTTAAATTAATGATCCACAGCAAAGGCACATTTTTTAAGGAATAAAAAAAATCCAGTATATAAAAGAAATATTCTTCTTATATGAGAAAACTGCAATCAAATTCTAATGTTTTTGAACTCTGAACAGAGGTAGGGACAAAATTCATTTTTATTCTTTACTTTCACAGATTAAGAAATCAAAAATATTATTTCCACAATCTCTGTCATAGGATGAAAAAAATAGTAAGATTTGATAGCAAATATGTCCAGATCTACAATCACACTTGTTAGAAGAGAAGGCAGTAATTTAAATATTTTTTTCCTGTACAAACTTAAAGAGTTCTACAAGAATTTAGCAGTCTTTAACAGCAGAGGGCATTCTAATTTTCTGGGAAAGTAGTAAAAGGACAATTTAATTTATATAAGTATTATGAAAGTATATATACAGCATACATAAAAATATATAAAAGAAACAATAAGAAAAATATAAGTACAAGGAAAAATCTCACAGTGAAATACTAAGACCTCCATACATTTTAAGAAGATTGTCTTGACTGTATTATGTATTTTGGAATTAAAGGATGCCCACTAATATTTCATTTTTTTAGGGTCCAAGTATTTGTTCATATAGAATCTGGTTTGGATACATGTATGAATGTATGTATGCATTCATGCATGTGTTTATACACATATATATTTCTTCTGTGTTTCAATACATTGTTTGTACAGATAAAAAGTTGAAGCACTTGTTATAATTAATATATATATATTCATGTGAAGTTGAAAGGAAATATATATATATATATATATATGGTTAATATAAACATATTTTCTTCCAAATTCACAGTTATGAGATGCACTACACCACTTTGGACTGACTGCCTGAATGAATTGCTATTTTCTTCTATGGTGATAGTCCTGCCATTCTCTTTCAGGCAAGGTTCCCACTGAAAACAGGAGTTTAGTCTGAGCACGTATTTTAGGTTTAAGCTTTTTATCAAGAAATAGGTGCCAATAAACCCTATTTCAAAGAACATCTGTGATCTGACAGAATTGTATTCTGATAATTTTTTTTTAAACTTACACTGAAAAAACACTTATGAGCACATGATTTAGAATTAACATCTGGAGGCTCAGAACAGATGCAGTTTGAGAATAAGGTAGCTGCAGAAGTGCTTCCCATGTGCTGGTGCTCAGGGTTATATGGAATTTGCTTCCTGGAGCAGGAATGTAGGCAGTGCAATGGCTTTCATATGTTTACAAATGGTGCATGACAAGCATCACCGTTCAGCATTGTTTGGGTAAGTTAGACCCACAGGTTGTATACTCAGCATGGATTTTTCCTGTCACAAGAGAGGATAAGCTCATCAGGTCCATTAGGTCAGAGGTTGAATAGGAAAGGCAAGAGACCATGCAAGAGTTCCCACCACCATGCCCGACTTGTAAATAAATAGAAGACTTCAGTCTCCACCATTATCAAGTCTTCTCTTTTCACAAACACTTAATTCAGCAGCACAAATAGACTTTTTTTTTTTTTCCTTAAGAGATAAAAAGACACCTACAGATCTTATTCTGTTTGCCTGGTCCTGTCTGCCTTTCTTTACCATTTGTGTTGATTGATTGCTTCTGTGTTTCATCAATTAAAAATGTTTTAGAGTACAAAGTCTTCAGCATGTTTAATAGAGTCTGGTTAAGTAAACATCCTCCACCAAAGCAGCACGAGGAGAGCTTAAAATAAATATTGCTACTGTGCCAAGTTCATAATTGCTTGCACATTTAGCACTTTACTATATCCTAATCATAGTCATAAAAAAAAAAGAAAAAGCTTAGTGTACTTGCTGTAGTTTTCATGATACTGTAGCCATTTAAATACTGTGGGGTACTTATATTTTCTAAATATTTAATTTTCCAGATTATATCATGTAGAGAATTTGTTTCAAAGAACAAAAAGCTGAGCCTGAAGGTGAGAAGCAGTCAGGTTTAGTCAACAAACTAGACATGTAAGTGCTTTTGTACTAATTTCTTTCTGTCAGCAGGATAAATGTTGAAGGATACGATGTGAAAGGATCCTATGCATCTGTCACTCATAATGTTAATCATTTTACTGAAAAAGCAGACTTTAATTTATTATTTTTATTGCAAGACAGATAAAACCTATCATAATTAGGTGACAGATATCTGTTACAACCAAGAAAACTGACCCTAACAACTGGATTATGCAGAGCGACTTATGCATTAAAATCAATGTAAATTAAAAAAAAAAAAAGTACTAGAAAAATATATGCGCTGTAAAACTTATATTTATGTAACTTTAAGAATTTATTTAAATGTAATTTAAATGTAATTTCTTCCAAATTTAAGGTATTTTAAACTGTTCAGGTGATGCATAAAATCTTTATGGCATATTTGAACAAAGACATACATATAAGAAAAATAATTTCTGTAAGAGAAATTAATAATAAACTTTGAAAAATAATAAGGAAACAAGATATAAATCTGATGAGTGATAATTAACACAATCTTAGAAAAAAACAGTAGTGTGTAAAAGATCAAAAATTACAAATCCTGTTTTCTAATAGCTGCTGACTTTAAGATGAAATGCTGGTCAAGATTTTGAAAAGCCGTTAATGTTCCGTTTGTATCTGCTACTGATAACAATTAATTCAGGCATGTTGAGGAGATCAGTTTTTCAGAGCAGAGATACTCAAGTTTTCAAGATTAGCAAGCCTTAACAGGAAAGAGGAAAGATACGCTCAGACAAACTTTGCATGAGCCTCTACAGGAATCCAAGGTAAACTTCCTGCTGATTGTGGAGTGAATCTTACATATGTAGTCTTAAAATGTGGTCTCTAGATCGTATCCTCAATAACTTAACTTTTCTAGGGTGTGTGTTTGACAAGTTGGATTATATTTTATGCATCCATGGTATCTAGTTAAGTTGCATTAGGTCCAAAATTCCAGGTTTGTCTCCTAAACTTCCAGGAAATTTGAGGTTGGAAATAGGCATATAGAAATGAAATTGCTGGGTTTACATGTTTCTGAAATATCTATCAGGATGGTGCAACATTTATCTTTCATTTGTGACTAACTTTTTTTCCCTTAAAATTTTTTCACCTACTGTCTTCTCTATCACTGCTGAAAACTTCATTTTTAATCTCATTGTCTAGAGTGAGGATGCAATTTTTATACAGTTACTGAGAAATTTGGTAAAGAAAGTAAGAAGTTCTGAAGAAAACAGTTGAAGTTTTTCCCTTCCCTAAATTTATCTTGAGTTTAAACTCCAGTTTTTCTATCTACAGCCTGTTCTACCTTCCATTTTTCTTTCATTTTCCCTTCAGCACTCCTCTGGGCCCATTAATTTTGAGTATATTAATAAGTGCTTTACACTGGAATTTAAAACACAAGATAGCTCTATGTGTATGATTAAGAAATCAACTATTTAAGATACAGATTATTTTTAGAATTTCTACTGATTATATTCATGCCATGTTTGACCAAACCACTGGCAAGTAGTGTTCTTATTTAAATTCCAAACAAGAAGTTTGCTATATTAGGAGATGTTCTTTAATAGACATGAAATACTAAATTTTGTATTTGTTCAAGCATGCAATAACCATTCACTAAACTTAAAACTAGGTCAGGAAAAGTTTTCGTATTCCATGAGTCTGTATGCATTTGGTTGAAATAGTGTCACAACATTTCCAGGGAATTCTTAAAGTTTGTATTGCGTAAGTTAAAGGAAGTTTGCATTGTTAAGAAAAAAAAGATCTTTTAATTGACTACTTCAATTAAGAAACACATTAGATGTTATAATTTCATAGCTGTGCACTGATACAGTGCATTTGTTTGAGAACATCACAGCACTACAACTACCCCAAAAATGAGTATCCCAACACACTGTGCTCCTCACCCAACAGGAAAAACAGAAGCATTACAGAGAAAGGAAACTAACACACAGGTTTGCAGCTTAGATTACTTAGTTTAGTTGATCACTTACTTTGACAGGAGATTGAAAAGTGTATTAAATTACGTGCTATTTATAGTTCAGGAACATGAGAATGAATATCTGATCAAGAAGGGGAGATTTTTAAAGAAAATTTTATCCTTTTGTGAGAGGATCTATTGAAAAGCATTTTGGTTTATTTTTAAGAAGGACTCTGGAAAATAAAGATAGACTTACCCAAGTTAAGAAAGTAATCTCTTAGTGGATTCTTTCTCTCGGTGTTTTTTTTTGTTTGTTTGTTTTGGTTTGTTTTTTTGTTGTTGTTGTTGTTACTTTGTTTAGTATTCCTTCTGTTTCTCATCTCCTTTCATTCCAAGACATGTATATGGTGTAGAACAGTTAAAGGTGTTTTAGAAATTTTACCATAATGCATGGATCTAAAATGGAGTATATGGCTAAACTGTAGAAGCAGGACAAATTTACATTACAACATTGAAGATATCTTGAATTCAAAGGTAGATTAGTGTAAGAATTTCAATTACTTTGAATAGATGCCCAGATTACCTAGACTTTTTTCTGCTACCGTGGGTCTTCTGGAAGACAACTGCTCTAGTCTGCCTATGGCTTTCTAGTATTGGGGAACCTAAACTGGGATGAGGGTTCCAGATATGGTCTTGTGAGTTCTAAAGAGTTCAGGGCTGTCTTCAGCCAAGTGCCAAGCAGGGAGGGAGCCTCTCAGCCTGCAGACTGTGATCCTTTATTTTGTTTGTGGCTGGCCTTTGCTACTGCAAGGACATCCTCTCATGTGGCTCCTCTGGGATCCCCAGGGCCTCCTCTGCACGGCCACTTGTCCCCACTCTGCACTAATGCCCTGGGCTGTCCCCTCAGGGCGAATGACTTGTGCCCACCAGTGCTGCACTTTGTTAGGTTTCTGTCAGCCCATTTCTCTGACCTGCTGGAATCACTCTGAGCAGCAGCCCTGCCCTCACACACCAGCGCTCCCTGCAGTTCTAGGTCATCGGAGTATTTGCTAATTGAAATGTTTGAAGGTTACCTGTTCCACACTTTGCCAATATTCAGCTTTAGGAAATAGGCTGCACACCAAACATCTACAACATGCCACTGCTTCATTCAAACAGTTCCTTGGAGTTTGATAAAGTTCTTGGTCAAAATCCTCCAGCTTTTAGGTCACTTCAGTCTCTAATTCTGAAAATCCAACATCTCTTCTTGAAACAAAGTCCAAACTCAGTTCTGCTTTATTTGTGTGTCTAAAGATCTGATGCATTAAAATCAGGGGACTGAGTACAAATGAGGGCTTTTTTTTGTTTAAGTGAAACTGCCGGTAATCAGAGGAATCTGGGGAGACAGGAATGCAACTTTCAAAGGGTGTCAGGCCAGAACTTGTGTCCTGCCATCTGAGATCTTTCTCAGTGCCAGGATGCTTTTTAGGTACAAAACATGACAGATTATGATGAAGCAGAGTGAGACAAAGCTACCTTAAAAACCACTTTCACAACTAAAGTAATTGAGTTAATGGCTGAAGGGTACTTACAGATTTGTTTTAACTTTCCACAGATAATTGTACACATACAGTTGCAACTGTGTTGTATTCTTATTAGGGATTTATTCTGTGTTGAAGGAAATATTCAGGACTTTTAATGAATTTTACATAAAAAGCTAACATGAAATTAAATCCACATAAAAATGAATTCTGTAATCATTTAATCACCTCTAAGAGCAGACAAAATGGTCCTTTCTGTCCTTTACAGATGACTCTGTGTTACAATGAATGACCCAAAATTATCACTGCATTTAAAAGGTTCCATTTTTCTGCCTATCTAAATGCCACAGTGCCATACATTCTCCTCTGAGAGGAAGCAGAATTGTCCTCCCAACGCCCTTGCTCAGGAAGAACAGCATCATTTTCTCTGTGGTATTGAGGGAATGGTAGATTAAGTGACTTTCTCAAGGACACAGGAAATCTGTGGTAAAGCAGAAAAAGGAATCCCAGTATCATGAAACTCTAGACAGCAGTGTTAATCACCAGACCACCAAAGCTCAGGCCTGAGGCACATTCTGCTGAGGGAAAAAAAAAGTCAAACTAAATGCTTCAAATTGAAACTGGTGGGACTTCCAATGACTTCCTTTACTTCCCAGCAGAGCTGCACGAGACCTCGTGAATTGGCTAACTGCAAAAACAAAAGCTCTAAAAGACACAGAGTAAGGAGTGTTGCAGGGGACAGCAAGGAGAGGGTTTTGTGGACAGTACTGCAGTGTGCCAGCTTTCATGTGTGTTGTCAGCTCAGTTCCTGTGCCAGTGAGGGAGCATGTAAAAAAA
>VYXC01000173.1:166876-242845 GCA_013397175.1 Platysteira castanea
AAAAAAATAGCTGCAAACTCGTCTGGTTGGGCTTACACTTCACACTGACAGACCACACCACAGAAAACAAAGACAAAAAATGAACCTGAAAGTCTAAGATGGCTTTATTTAACAGCCTGTGTGGCCTGTGGTTGTGGAGCAGATGGCACAGAAGACACCTGGACTCTCCTGTGCAGTGTCCAGCAGTGACAAGGGTAGCAGTCACGGAGTCGCCTGAGTACAGTGCCCACCAGGGGCTGTGCCTGCATGTCACACCTACCACCCTCCCATCACGCCTGGGTGCCTGGGTAGGATGGGCACACCCCAAGTTATCTTGGTTAGTACCCTGAACTCAGGATATGGTAGAGGCAAAAATGTAGAGACTGTTCAGACCCACTAAGTCGACACAGGACAAGTGAGAAATAGCATGAGACCGTTCGCAGTTTCTTTTGTTGGGCAAGACCAGTCCATTCTTGACCAGTTATGTAATGAATGTGGATTTTGAGAAAAGTCATGATAGGAACTAGGACTATCTGCCCTCATTAGTGCTCCAGTTTCTTCTTTCCTGGAAGACTTGTCCCCTATATATGCAGCATCATGCTGGAATTCATTTGTCTAACTGGTATTTCAGTGCAAGAACTTTTCCAGATGGACCCTGATTAGGATTTCACAACTCCATACACCACACACACTCTCACACACACACACACACACACACACACACACATACACGCACAAAAAACCCCCCAAAAACCAAAAAAACACCAGCTCTGTCCCCATTCTGTTTTCTTTGAAAATAAACTTCCAAAGTAAAGACTCTGATTCAGCAGGAAAATCAGTGGTTAAATTGGACATACTCTTTGGAAAGAGAGGATTATACCCATGGGTGGTCAAGCTGATATATTTTAGGGTGAAATTCAACAGTCATATTGGAAATATAGATAAAAGAATAAGACAACGCTGAAACACTTGAATTTCATTTTGACCTTGTTTTTACTCCCTTACAAGAAAATGAATTAGAGACTAATCCAAATATTAACAAGATAAATGATACTATCCCTTTCTCACTAAAAAGTTTGATAAAGTCACAATGAGAGATATGGTCAAAGGGTTTACTGAAATTCATGTCACTTCTGTAACAGTCACTTGAAAAATGTTAAGCAGCTTTTGTGAAGTGCAGTTTCTAAGAGGTAATAGAATAAAATCCCCAAATTACTCATTTCAATTTCAGTCATAAGACACAATATGAAGTAACAGATTTACCTGTGCTTCAGTGTTTAGCTGTGGTAGGTAAAAGCCAATGGAAAAAAATGCTTTGGTCTCAACATGGGCAAATACCTTGAAGAGAGAGCTTGGCATCTGATTCCAAACCAAATTTCGTAGTTAGATCTTTCCTTTGGCCCTTTCAGTCATAAATGTAGGGATAAAAGACCTGAAACTCCATGGATTTATTTGAATTTTTAAGCTTGGCGTGGTTTCTGGCAGTCACCAGCACCAGATGTTCCTGAAGACAGTCTTATTTATTTTTAACTCTCTTGATAGGAGCCATCTGCTTCCCAAATATCTCATCTAAAGAATGACTGTAATGTATATTTAATAATTAACTGGTAATGAGCTGATCTGAGCAACTTTATAATTGAGTAAGCATTTTTAAATCCATTCTTTTCTTTTGCTTACCTAACAGGATTTTAAACTTTTGGGGTTTGCAAACCACAGTGTTTTCCAGCATGAACGAGGGCCTTTTTGATATGAAGCAAACTTGCTTTTCTTTGACACTTTTCACCAATACTTAGGGAAAGGTTATGAACCGAAAAAATGAGTTGAATATACCTTAAAAATACTGCCATAAGTATATTCTGAACCAAAAGTATATTCAGTACAGATAAAATGGCAGCTAAATCTTGTAAAAGACAAAAATGGAGCAGAGAGAAAAAGAATCAAATTATACTTTGGTAAATTTGCTTTCTCGGTTTCCCCTGTGCTCATTCATACTTTTTTGAGTTTTACTTACTTTATTAATGATAAAATAAGCCACTTCTAACACCAAATGTTCCTGTTCAAGGAGAATAATGGAAGTTTGTGAAATTTCTCATACAAATATTAAGCAGGCCTCTTGATCCCAATTTTACCTCTGTTGATTACAAAAATTCTTTTGCCTTTGATGCCCTTGATTCTTAGGGATTTTGGCCAGTACATCTCACTGTTAAGAATCACTGATGATCTATGATTTATAGTTGAATGTTAGCACCAACTTTGAAAACATGAATGTTCTTTTCTTCAGTATGCTCTGAAAATCCCTTGAGAAGAGAAGAACTCTCTGACCCTTCCATTTCCAGTCTGAGCAGGAAGCTCAGGGAAACAAGAAAGCTAGAATAATACCAGAATATTTGTGCAAAGTTAAGACAGAATCTGGAGCGAAATCAATTGTATGCTGTCTTCTTTTTCTTTTTTTAATTAGGCGTGTAATGCTCATGAGCAGATGATTTTATCCTGGTGCTTTGGTCACATCTTAAGGTTTCCACAAAGACCCCCTCTGTAATGAGAACATGAGTTTTCAGTCTTTGTGGTCTGCACAGCACAGAAATGTCGTGTGGATTTATTGCACCCTGAGAAGACCACCAAGCAGCTGGGTTTGGGAGACACAGCCAGAGTCTGAACTCCCGAGTGTGCTGGATTACCCACCCAAGTCACAGCACATACACTGACCCGTGTCAACTTCTCCTTCCATGCCCATCCTGGTCTCATGTCTGCAGTCCTGCTGCTTTTAGAGTCATGTGGAGAGTATGGATTTTGCTAGCTATAAAATACAGAGGCAGAAAGGCACTTAGTATGTCACAATTATTTTTAAACACCATAATGCCCCATATTTAGGTATATATGACCATAAGAAATCTAAAGAAAAACACAAGCAGTGAAACTGCTGAGGTGCATAGCACCCCTCTTTTGTCTCTAGAGTAGTCAATATCTAACAGCACTGGTTTGTTGGTGTTTTTAAATTATTTTTTTAATTATTGTTGGGGTTTTTTAATAGGCTGGCAGATTTTAAAGACTGTTTTACCTGCCACAGTATGAAGGGAAAGAAGAAGGGTGAGTGAGAATGAATAATGGTGAAGCTGAATTTCACAGGGGGCACAACTTACCAGTTCTGTACTGTAGGAAGAAGAAAATGTATGGAGTGAAATCAAGGTAGACTTGTCTACAAAACAATAAAACAGTGGCAAACAAGGAATTTCTCAGTGTGACATTTCTCTTTGCGAAGCTGGCTCTTAGAAGAGCTCTGCATGTGGCTCATTAAAATTCTGCAGTTACAGTCCACAAACAGAGCAAGACACACACTGAATAAAGATCTCTACAAACATGGAGTTTCAGGGAAAAACAGGTTGCTTTGTTAAAATCTGATGGTTCAGTGTTAAAAACCATACTCTTGGTAGTATTCCTGTGGGCTTCAATAGCACGCTGGAGTCCTCAGGAGTGTCTAAAGATGAATCAGTTCTGCAGACTCATCAAAAACCTCAGGAGTCTAAATATTCACTCCTTCTTCACCTTGTTGCCTCAGTATCGCTAAGCATGGGTATTGTTCTCTTCTTTTTTTATTGAAAATATGAAAGGGCATGCGAGGCCAATTGCACATGATATTATTTGCCATTTTTCTGTAAAGAAACAGGGAGGATTTTTTTACTCACAACTTGACAGTAGAACACTAAGTTTTTGAGAAGCTAACGGGTTTTAAGACCTAAGAGGAACAGCTAGCCAGACCTCTTTCATAACATAAATAGGTCATGTACAAACCCATAGTTTGCTCTTGATCTGGACTACATTTTCTAGAAGGTAATCAAAGGTGAAATCTTGACTCTGCCTTCTCACAGACATAAGCAGGTAGCAAGAAGGGAGGACAGAGTTCCATAATTTTTTAGTTTGATTTGGTTTAGTTCAGTACAAAATCTACCCTTAATTATAGTTTATGAACATGAATATACACAATAAAAGACTAAATGCTCTACAACACTGTTCTTTAAAAAATAATACTTCCTTGCTACTAACATAAAACAGTTGCTCCAGAAAGTCCAGTGCTGTCCTCCCTTCTGCTGTCCTCCTTTCTCAGGAAGCAACCTCCTTCCCTAGCTTCATCTGGGTTTTATCTGAGTAAAGTGCAGCACTATCTGCTCTTGTGGATGAAATAAATTCAACAGGATAACTCATTAAGTAAACAAGTCAAAAGGGACTTTTCTGTCTGTAGTGTGAGAGATGTTGACAGCAGCTAACCTTACAGGCAAGCTTGTTGCTTCTATGTAAACCTGTTCTCCTTCAGTTTTTTGGGACATGTTGCCAAAGAATTTTGGCAGAGTCTGTATTTGCCACTGCTGATCCCTTTTAATGAGGTTTGTGGGTCATTTGAAAGCTGCAAAGCAAAGTGAGCTTTGCTTTTTGTGTTTTGCCAATTTCATTATGCTTTGGCTGGTAGTTAAGGGTCATTTCCAAAAGCCTAATAGACATTTTTATTAGGTTTCTACAGGGGTACAACTTATATTCTTTTCCTGGCAGATTTCCATATTCTCTGTGACTAATACAACCTCTATTGTTTTTTGAAAAGAGTAAAAATAGACAGTTTTTTCATTCTCCAAGGAGAGAAGCTGTCAGCTACCAGAAGAATAAAGACTTCCAATGTTTACCTTTCCACTCAGCCCAAAGACCACATAGAGGGAACATGGATTTTTAATTGCTAGAATGAAAGAATATGCAAAATGGCATGCATGGACTGAAAAGTAAACAATTTGCATATTTATTCTTGTCAGTCCACCTTTTCTTCAGTGGCATTTCACAATGGAAACAAGTAAAGATCACTTTAAGATGGCTATCAGCATGTCAGCCAAACAGAGGTCCAGTCACCTTTTGGCTACTATTTGAAGCGTTGCTATGTCGTCTGGTTGCACCTACAGTGAATGCCAAAGTGATTCAGAGAGCCTAGAGTGCCTGGCTATTTATTGCTTTTAGGATTGACCTTATGTATGTAAGCAGAATTGCCAGTGGAACCAAAAGGGCCTTTTGGATGGGTACAGAATGAGGGATGGTGTTGCTTGGTGCCAGTTGTGCTCAATGGCTGGTCTTAGGAACTGGCTTGAATGTCAGAATGTATTTGAGTGGGAAACCTCAGCTCCCCAATCCCAAGACAGCCCTGCCAGGAGGATACTTTGTTCCTTTCACAGAAATGGAGAAGGGGGATTTTCAGAATGCTGGGACCCTTATTTATGCTTTAGGATTTTGCCCGCAAGTCTCTTTTCTTAGGAGAGGTGAAGAGAGCAAGAATTTCTTGTTTATCTCTGTGCATCTCGCAGCCATCAAACTCCCCCTCACTTCAGCAACTGCACATGCAATGCTCCTACTCTGCAGGATGCTCTTCCTGTGACTTACCACTCAGCTGGAATAGCTGGGATATACATTTTGCTTTTCTTGAAATGAATAGTATTTTTGCTATGTGTGGCTTTAGGGGACCAGACGCTTTATTCAGTAGACAAAGCAGGGCAGGGAGAGTGTGATATTCTTTATTTACGTTCCAATGAGAGTAGAATTGTTGTAAGGATTTGACCCTAGCAATTGCTGAATATACGTGGAAAGTGGAGGGTCAGAAGGCTTTCCCTTCTCATTGTTTCCCTACCACAGTAGCACAAAATCAGCATTTATTGTCCCTTTAAGCATTCATAATGTAGCCCACATTTCTTCTCATTTGGGTGGATTGTTGCTTGAGAGGATTTCATGGCACATACCAACTCATGCCACTGCAGACGGACTTTCTCTGCGGACTCTGGACCTCCTGTGGGTTGGTGGCCTGTGTTCCTTCTGCCAGCCTCTGCAGTGATCTGTCCCCACCACTCAAAGGGCTGTTCCACACAAATCAGAACTTCTCATCAGTTATTTTCATCTTCAGAGAGGTTTTTCTCAGTGCAGATTTCTACAGTTCTCAAAGATGTTCTACTCTATCCTTCAACTGAAAGGATAGAGGAGAACACCCCTTGTGCTCCTTACACCTTCAACATCTTTCTGAGGTGTGTTTTGCGATATTGTTCCAGCATGCATGATTGATTGTACCAACTTTGTACCATTTTCTTGGTCTTGGGGCTGGAGTCTTCCCCTTCCAGCCCCAGGACATCATCTCTGTTCCTTAGGAGCACATCAGTAGCAAGGGGAAGGATCTTCCATCTGCTCTGAACAGAGACAAGAGTCCAGTCTCCCCTGTGAATCAGCCAAGCCTGTCAGCTCAGGGTTGGATGCTAAATGAACTTCCATGCCCAAGGCCTTAGGCCAGGACTGTCACTTTTCATCTGTCAGTGTGCAACGCTGTGCATCAGTCTCCTCTCAGATTCCTGGACAGCACACTGCTTGATGAACTCTCACCAGATTTCTATGTACCAATCTGCCTTCAGGCACGGCTCCACGAGCACAAGCTGGCAAGTTTGTCTGAGCATATTCTGAAAAGTTCAGCCTGACATGTGTGAGCACTGCTGTGGGAACTGCTGCCCTGCACCACTCTCTACAGCACTGAGTCCCCGCAGCTCAACAGGAGATAGTGCCACATCTCCCTCAGGCACTAAAAGAGCAAAGCTGGGGGACATTTAAAGTTTCCAAGGGTCCAAACACAGACTTTGCTGGTGGTTCTTATACATATTAACATTCCTATATATACTCTGATATATATTTTACATTTGCTGATCTTCAGAAATATTGTAATTTAAAAACAAAACCTTGTTATTACACCTTTCTTTTAAATGCCTGCAGAATATGACTTGATTTTTCATAGTTAATCATGTTTTTTCTCAGTGTCAGCAGCTAATATGTACATTTTTATATGCTCAAATTAACCACTTTTTAAGGAGATAAATATTTTTGAACATATCATTTTAGCTCAATAGATCATGTAAAATAGATCTGCAAAATAATTTATCTAATTTTTCATACAAATTTATCCCAAACTAGTGTGTAAATTGTGAAACTAGTATTGAATTAAAATCAAAAGCTATTTCGTGCATCATTGTCTTAATGTTGATGTTGTTACAACATCTAATATGTTACAGAAGCACAGTTAAAATTTTCTTGAATAGATTGACTTATTAAGTTTAGGAGCTCTCTGTGTCTACCTCATGACGCTTCAACACTCCAGGAGTTCCAGTACATTGTGGAAGTGAGAAGCAAAACTCTCCCTAGCATAGTGGCCTCCTGTGGGGATTAAAAATTTCTTGGTTTGCCACCTTTTTTTTATTTCTGACTACTCAGCTCTCTGCAACATATTTATAGTATTAAGCTGTGACACTCCCTTGGGTAGTCACTTTCTATGTGCCCATGTTTGTTTCTTAAATTTTAAAATGAATACTATTTGCAGTTTCTGATTAAGTTTATTTCCCAATTTTTGTTCTTTACGGACTAAATATAAACGTTTCAGAAAATCCAGGAAGAAAGGCATTGACAGACCTGAAATTAAAAAATGGGTTAAAGTTGATGTTACTTACCACCCTTCTCTAGTTAGAAAAATGTAATTGCTTTAAATTGAAACATACCACACTGGTTTTAGAACTTTTTTAATGAATGATTCACAAGTGTAGTTTGAGCTTTTTCTGAGAACTAATGACTCACTTGTAAGTCTTTTTTGTTTTTTAGATCTACTGAGTTTTTGAGAGCTTATTCTGTAACAATGATTATTTTTACACATTTGTTCTACTAGATGCTTACTTCATTGTCCTTGGTTGTTAGAAATTTTTCAATAAGAGAGCTAAAAAAAATACAAAAAACAACTCTATTGGGAACACTTAGAGCTCAGGATTTATTTTATTCACAAGTAAATGTGAGATAATCCCTTTTCTTGCAAAGCAAACTAAAGTATGGGGATGGCAAAGGAAGATAGTGGCACAGTAAGATCTAGACCACAGGAGTTTATAATTTGTGCTGTGTCTATTCAGCTTGGCACTATAAAATGAACTTTCCCATTATGCCTGTTTATCTCAGAAAATCACATGCTATTTTTCAGTTTCCTTTCAAGGATCAGTGTGTCATGCAGCGATTGCTATTGACATGGGCAGCCCCACGTCAAACTTAACACCACAGGATCACATTTTCTAACAGCCTCAATTAGAAGCTAGTTAAAGTCACATCTATTTAAAACCAGAAAGGGGTTAGCAAAGCAAGCCAAAACCAAGCTTCAACTACCTCAGCTCTGTTATTATTTGATGGGACATAGAGCATAGGAAAGGGAACCATATTACTTTTCCTGTTCAGCTCCAGGCACTTGAGCTGCTTGGGTATATGAGGAATGTAGAAAATTTACACAAGCAGTGAAGAAAGGAGGGATTTGTGAAGAGCAATGCAGATCAGCAATACTGTGAGTCAGCCTTTACAGACACCAGTGTGGGCTGCCTTGGGCAGGTGGTCTGAATAATATCTAGATTTGTGCTCTTTGAGGATGGCCTGGCACATATGTGATGTGCCCCTTTTGGCCTTAAGGTTCACACATATTTACCAATATCTACTGCATGCTAATAACTTGAAACTGGAGCTAAGATGTCGTATATTATTCTTCAAATACATTAGAGGAAATACAGCAGACATAGGGAAGTTAAAAGGTGTCCCACTTCCTCCATTTATACATTTTTCCATGCCACCTAAAGATATTTCTGTTATCTAGCTACCTTAAAACAATACTTTAGGTCAGCTTAAGTCCGTTTAAGGTGACAGTTAAATAAAGTCATTGTGTTCAAAACAGATAACACATTTATGGGAGCTTGTTGAATACATAAGTGAATTGAAAAGAAAGGATAGTAAACTGTGTTTTGTAAGGCTATACTGGTTGGTGCTTCTTCCCTGTGACTGGCTAACTTGCTTCCAGGTAGGTGGTAACCATGACACAAGTTTTTAATCAGGAGGCATAACCTGCATCAATATCAGTTGGAGGCCTCTGCTGGAAAGCTCTGAGAACTTCTTGTTAGAGGGGCCTTTCAGGAGTATATCCTTTGAATATTTACTGTGCATTGCTGATGGAAGTTAACTTTGCAGCACTGGCCCCTTGAAGTCTTCTTTGAAGTCCAAGTGTTGAATCCTCATCTTCAATCTAATCTCTTGCCTTTCTAACTAAAAAAATTACCCTCACTATTCCTTCCAGCTGAAATAAGGATACTTTCATTTAGTTGAGGGTATCTTTTTTGTTTCATTAGCTGCTATCAATTGGTCTAGGCTAAGTAATAAATACCTCTTTACATGTGTAAGGAGTAAACTTTCTTCTTTTTTTTTTCCTTTTTGTTCACACCAGTGATTTTTGGCATATTTTAATTGAATATTTTTGTCTTTCCTTGGACTTTGTATTTGCTTAGCCACACTAGTGAATTACCTTTTTGAATTAGGGGAGATGACCTCATCTTCACTTTCATGCATCATAATTAATTCAGTAAGCATTGTCACCAAACAAGTTTATTTATACATAAATACATGGCATAATAATAGCCTATTTAAAGACTGTATAGAATAATAGAACAAGGAGTAAAAAAAAAAATCAGTGAAATAGCTTTTAGAATTCCTTAATTACTTGGGGTATAATATATTGAAATTTGGTGTACTTCAGTTTCTTCCGTATATTGCTCTGGATTCCTTTCTGCTGTCAAGAAGAACTCTCTCTGATTTGACAAGAAATTTATGTGAAATGTTGCTGTCATAATTATACTCTGGTTCATAAACTATTAATAAGCAAAGACAGATATGCTACCAGCTATGTAAACACCTTTGTTTGTTAATTTATTCTCCCTTTCACCACCGCTAGCTATTTTGTTCAGGGAATGCTTGTTTTTAAGGTAAGGTAAGGTAAGACACTGGATATCCAAAGTCGGTCTGAACTACCTGAAATACTGCAAAAAAAAAAAAAAAAAAAAAAAAAAAGAATGATAAAGTGCAACTGGCTAATGCGCATTCCTAAACACCAGAGATCTTCAGCTGCACTTATTTACAACTATTTCATGCTTTCCAGTTGCTCAGTTTCCTAAAATTACTCTAAGCAGTAGCCGCTCATTGGAAACTTCCTTGCTCAATTAATTAATTGCAGTGCTCATATCTATTACTTTCCGTGAAGCCATACTTTCTGTCTAAAGCACAGAATACTTTCCAGTTAAGCAATAACAATTTTCAAATTCTATGGTTAGCAGTTTTATAGTGTGATATTTTAGTCATTTGTGCATTGAAAAAGTAAATACAGTACATTTGCTTAGTATTTGATAAACAGAAGAAATGTGGGAATAAGCTGAGAAGAAGTGTTGGGTTTTGTGCTTTCTGTCTCTAGAAAGGCACGGTGTGAGGGTGTCAGGCTGTAACTGCCAATTAAGCAAGTCACACTCCCCGAAGTGGAAATTCACTACCAGCAGACTTACATGCATGTTTACCATCTAAACATGGATATTTTCAGCTCATTACAAGACCACTTCAAAAAGGACGAACCACAGCATATGAAAACATGCAGCTCGCCACACCTCAGGCTGTACTCTGGGCTGCCCTTAGCATCCATACAATTTCCTGTTCATGTATTTCCATAGCAGGCTGGGGCTGTTCAGTGGAGGGTACAGGAGATAAAGCCTTATTTTCAGTCACCTACATTTCTCACTGGATATGTGCAAATAAACATCTGGCACTGGTTTGTGGCACGCAGATATCCAGGATTTAAAAGAGCATTGGCAAAATGAGAAACTCTACAGACACACTACAAGCAAGGACTTCTCTGTTTTCTCCTAATGCAAAATTTCAGCCCAGTCTTTAGACTGTGCTGTGACTGCCCCTTGCGTTCCTGCCTGCACAGCTGTTGTCATAATCAGCATCTTCCTTGTGCATCTCTGCAAAGATCTGCAAGCGTTACTGGTTACCGGGTAAATACAGCCCCTTTTCATTTGTCCCTAGTTCCCTTAGGGACAAACAAACAAAAGGAAGGGTACTTTTTCTCATGATGCATAATAAAATTATGGAACTCTGCCACAGGATGTTGTGGAGGCCAAAAATAGAAATGCTTTTTAAAATTATGTTAGAATAATGCAGGAGGATAGAGTCCAGCAGTGACCATAAAGTACAACTGTCTACAAGAATTTAGCTCACAAGGTTCCTAAGCTGAGGGTATCTTGGAGAATATACTGCCCTGGGCTTCCAGTATTGACCATTGTCAGAAACAGGATTCTGAACAAGAAAAACCTTTGGCATAAATCTGTATAGCCATTTTATGTCTTTCTGCTTTTGTCATTTTTAATTTCTTAAGGAAATACTTTAATTAGCACCAGTGTTGAAGTATGCACAGTCTCTCAGTATGTTTCTTATTTACCTTCTCCTTTAACCCACAAACTTATTTCCCAAGGCAATGAAGCAATAGAAAATGTTACTAAAATGTCAACTTGTTTCATAAAATTATTCTCAGATTACCACAGTGGATTTTTTTAGTCTAACAGAAGATGGAAGCCAGCTTGCTGAACCAGAGCAGTCTCACGTCCTGCATAACAAGAGTACAGCTTGCAACATATTCCAACCAAAATAAATACTCCATTGCTCTTTAGGAAAAATCATTGATTTTTAAAATGTGGTAAATATTGAATTGGTTTATACTTACACCACCACTGCCATCAAGAATCTACAGGAACTGATCTGGGAGCTGTTTGCACAGACTGCCCAGAGAAGGTTGTCCATCGTGCAGTTGGCTAAAGACTTATGAATATGAATTGTTGTTAAAGGTGTAGATCCTTATCCAGCCCTAATCAACTTCACTACCTCCAGCTGAGTCAGACAGTCGAGGATAAGATCTGAAATTTAAATGACAACACAAACATTGAAATTATATATTTTAAAAGTTTCTTCTTCATCAGTTGCTTGCTTTCAAAGGTCGTATTTTTCCCTTTTGAATAAACTACTGCTCTTGATCTTGGAAATTCTTAGTAACTTAACTGCTTGTGAAGTAAACTGGAATGAAGTCATACAAATACAGACAATTGTAATGAAAGCAGAATCAGGCCCATAGCTTCATTCTTATATTGTATTTGAATACTTTATTTCTTCCCACTCTCTCTCTAAATTTAAGCACCATGCACTAGCTTTTTTCCATGCAAATACAGTGTTTCCTCTAACATCAGTAGAAATTGTGCATGTGACCTATGGATATTAACTATGTAATTTCAACTGGCACTAACGGTATTTGCACAGTAGAGCTGTATTCACAGATGGGAAAATAGTTCTTTTGTTAAGTACTTAATTCAGCTAGAAATCACCTAATCCAAATCACCCCCAGGAGGCACATACAGTAAAGAGTATATACTCTGTGACTATGCATTTCAATAAAAGCTTCTCAACTTAAAGTCGTTCTTTCATTAAATACAATCTGTCTCAATTTCATAGCATTAAAGTAAACAGGTTTTGAAGGAAATAATTTAGGGTTTTGCTAGGACAGGGCTAGGAGATTCCTATGGAAGAATATAATGATGTGCTGAAAGATTGTGCTGAATGCTTTTGCTTAAACATGTAGACATAAGATACATAGTCAGATGGCCACGGAGAAAAGGAAGGCTTTAAACAAAGTGTGAGAAGGAAAGAAAATTCCATGATGTAAATAAAGGAATGCAAACAATGAAGGATTAGTTTCTTCAGAGAGATTGCAAAATAGAACTGGAATCAATGACGTTGGATGTATTTTTTCGGGCAGATCTCCATAATCCTGTAAACTGTCATCGTCACTTGTTAACAAAATGTCTTGGCAGCCCACAGCAGAGAAGAAACAACCTCCACTTCATCTTATCAATGCCAAACACCTCTTTCAAATAGTTGTTGAAGGTATCATGAATGTTTTGTGTTGAACCACACTACCTCAAGCCAGTCTGCCAATGTCATATTCATTAAGTGTTTGAGCTCTCCAGATCTTCCTGCAGGTAAAACCAGAAAGGTATATTTGCAGCCACAAACTGAGGGCAGGGTTGTAAATGCTCTTAAATCTCCTAAAAATCTAAATACCAGCTAAGTACCAGCTGAAAGGCTAAGTAACATCACTGTACAACATCCTATATACTTTAAACTTCTGGAAAACCTGAAATTTTGGTGAGTGAAGTGAGAAATTTATTGTATTTGAGACCATATATTCATAAAAAAATACAAGGAATGAATAAGCTAATATGATGAACACTATTAATTCCACAATGAAAAACAGATAATGAAGCCAGTTGATAAAACTTTTGTGTTAAATATGAAGACAATAAGGACTAGGGGAATGAGTGACACATTTCCAATTCCTGAGTTATTCTTGCTGCAGTTGAGTTGTTGTCAGTTTGAAAGATCTGATTTGATCATACCAGCCCTGAATTTTCAATATTTCTTCAGGCTAATAAATATTGTGCCAGTGGCTTTTGGTTTTTCAAATTGTACTTGCTCTAAAGAAAGAGACTGATCAATATGTTTACATGATGCTCTGATAGCTGGAAGAAGCTGATAGTCCTGGGAGTTGTTTTGTCTGGAACGAAAGACAGAAGAAGAAATGTCTAGCCTTGCCTTATATCATGAAGGAAAGGAGAAATCCAGAAAAGAATGAGAAGAGGAGGGGAAGAGGAAAGGAAAAAATTAAAGAGAGTGGAAAGGAGAATGAAAATTTCCACAGTTGCTTTAATGACAGGTGATTATCTGACATTTATAAATTACCTCATCTATGACAACTATGTATTTTTTAGAAGGAGATGGTTATATATTTATGGGCTCTTTCGAAACCTGGAGATCCCCAACTTATCAATAATACCTCTGACCCTTGAGACAGCAAATTCACAGAGCTTTTTGGTGCGATATAACACTCAAGGATGTGGCCCTCTATCACCAAATCATAACAGCCACGTTTTAAAGCCTAGATAAGCATATTCAGCAGTAATCAGGCTGTCACTACTGAAGGTGAAGTCTTTAATTGCATTCTTGAAATGCGATAGTTTGATTTTCCAATTTCCAGTGTTGCTTATCTGAATCACAGGAAACAAAAATCCTCCTACACAATGACCAGGGAACATTAGAAAGGACTAAATGGATTCTCAGGAAAAAAAGTGTTTTGCATGTGAAATGTAGACTCTGGTCATTTTGCTTCCACAATTGTAACCCATGTAGGTAGGCATAAACTGATAATAGTACTTTCAAGTAGACGTAGTATCAGAAACCACATTATTTGAAAAAAAAGCCAGAAGCTCGATTTCATTTAAGTGATGACTGATTAAAAGCAGTTCATTTGAAACCTGTTTTTATTGGCTGTGCCATGCTGTCCCTTTCAATGCCACTTTTCGTATGAAAAAATATTTTCTTAAAAACAGCCACTGGCTCTCTTCTTGTAAGTATTAAACATGTCTACAGCACAATATTGAAAGGTTTTGATAAGAATTTTAGGGTTGTTGTGTGTAGACATCCACATAATAGGTAAACAGTTCAAAAAAATCTTATGGAGTCCAAGTCCTGTTAAATCCTTAATTTTTGGAAGGATAACTAGTTCTGGGTCTAAAAAAACATCACAGGCTGGATGTCCAGCATGTGTGTATAGCTGGCTATTCTGATTTCTTTGGAAGAGCCTTCTCAGAATTTAATGCAGTGTGTGTGAGAACTCCTGGAATCAAAACATTTCAAGCCAAAAGTTTGTCCATGCAAAAAATTTGTAGAGCAGTTGTCTGAATATTTTTCTACTTTTCAAATAAGAAATCAGTGGCAATTAGGTGCAGAAATACAATATAGGCCTAAGCCACAGATTAAAAAGAATCTAATGCCTACAGCGAAATTTTAATGATATGGAGGCACCTAAATTTAAGTATTTTACTAACATGCAATGGACTTGGCTGGGATCACCCAACATGAGAACATTCAGGCCAGTATGTTTTCACAAGTATATTCAGACACTGTCTTCAGAAACTGTGCATACCTCTTGCATACCTGAAATCTTAAACTCACCATGAACTACAACTCCATCTTTTCTATAATTTAACAGCTTAATTATTAAGAGAAGTTAAATACTATATTTATTTAATAATCCGTGCAAAATTCATAAACAATATTCAGAAGAGAGAGAAGTTCTTAGGACATCTGATGTCTGTATTGATGGGCTGTCATAGCACAGTCATACTGGACCACTTCCTCTTTACCATTATGAATGTTGTGAATATTCTGTAGTCAGTGCTGTGTATACAGTTTAGTTTGGCACTGTTAGTTCTCTGTGTAATTGGTAACACTGGGCTGAAAACTACTTTTTTTGGTTTTAGGTTGGCTACTTTAACAGTAGTTAGGATTTCAACAATCATCTCTAAAATCATTAATCATATAACAGCTGCTGCCATGGCCTATTGGGAAGTATTAGTGAAATGACAGTATTAATGCCATTAATGCAGAATTGTTCTATTGCCCAGGGTAAAGGAAAGAGTAAACCACAGTAGTAAAGCTGTAGTCTCAACCTGTAAATGTAAAGGAATAACCTTGTAAAAGAGGTGAACTGAGAGGGCTAATTCTGGCAAATTTATTCGAGTGACTCACACTGCTTCCTTGTTAAGAAAAAAAAAAAAAGAGAAAAAAATTCTACCTTTTATAAATTCAGTAAAACAAAGTTTAAAGGTAGTCCTCCATATCTCCCATGGCACTAAGGTATACAATGAACCATCTATGAGACATCTTAAAATCAGAAATTCCTTAAAGTTAGCAATATTTTTCTGTTTTCTCAGAGTATAAAAGTGAAGAGATGAATTATGCCAAATAACACAGAATGTCATTATTTTTAGCTCTGATTTAACAGAAGATTTACAGACAGATTAGTGGTCACCAAAGAGGTATTTGTATCTGTTGTTTATGTTATGACATCTGAGATCAAAGTAAGGCTTGAAACTGGGGAAAAAGCTGAAGATGTGAGGAAGGAAAAGCTATGGAGTATTAAAAACACTGAGGAAAATCTTGAAATGAAGGGGATGTGTGGGATGAAGCCCAGAGGTTGGATCCACCAGCCTTCTGAACACTCTGCTCCTCATTCCCCAGATTAGGTACACATAGTGTGTGTGCCTGTGAATCATTCCAGCGACTGTGGGAACACACCATGTTTAAACTGAGGCCTGGATTGGCCTCAGGCTTTGCTGAATGTCCAGTCTTTGCAGCACCGTGTCCACTGTGCTTAATTCTGTGTAGCTATGGTGATAAAACATTTCTGTGGCTGAACCTAACAAAGTTAGTACTGAGTTGCAGTGGCAGAATCAAGTCCAGTAAAAACCCAGCAGTGGAAACTAAGCCAAAATAAGGATCCTTTCTAAGGAGATGCTAAGATTTTGAAAGCAAATGTAAACCTTTGAGTATCTGATTTTAAGTCAATTTAAGGTCTCTTTGAAGAGATAATTGATGTGCATTCCTACAGTCGAAGAAAGAACTACTAACTACCTTGTAAAAGAATAGATCACCAACAGGCAGAAAACCACCACAAAACCCCTACTTGAGCCACTGTTTTTAATGAGATTCATGATTAGGCCTGTTATGCAGATAGCTAAGAATGAAAAAGAAGAAAGACTCCTACGGTTTAACTGCACAACTCAGAAAACTACTAATGGTCAGGACATCCCATGATAATTGGTTCTCTTGTAAAGTACAGTGCAGGTCGGTGCAGTCAAAGGCATTTCCATTTATCAGATTTCAGAGAGCTTTGATAAAATAATTTACTGGCTTCACTTCAGTTCATATGCCCTGATCCTGTACTGAGAGCTCTGTGAGAGCAAACTCTGTAATAACAAATGCTCACAATTTCAGTCACTATACAAATGTACCAGTACAGTCATAAACACACTTGATAATATTGGTCTATGCATGTATGCAAAGGCTGGGACTAGGAAGTCCTCCCTCTTTTTCAAAGAACAGAAGTCATAAATTATATCAATTTGTCTCTGTCTGCAAGTTGCCTGGCTATGTTGGGCTTATGTGCAGACTGACATTGTCATCTTAACATTATTTATGGCCCTTCTTGGGCACAGAAAACTGAGTAGAAATTGAACAGAGACAAAATGCCATTAGCAATGAAAACCAAACAAACTTACCAGAAATACTTTCTTTCTCTCAGCACTCATTTACATATTACTGTTGGTATTACTTGGAAAGAGTGTAAATAAGGTAAAAAAGGTCTAAAGAAAAGGTCGACTTTAAGTTGGCATTGTCTTATAAAAATATTTCAAGTCACTGTGTGGATTTAGATTATTACAGAATGTTCTGTTCTCTTAACAAACATCACATTAGATTTGTCTGGATGAAAATATTTGGATTATTTATTTATGTTGGAAAAACTATGAATTTAAATTTAATTTAATGAGCTAACTAACTTGTCCTTTAATGGTATGAAAGTTTCATTAAATCTGAGAAGAAAATGCAGTTTTAAACAAAATTAGGAGGACAGTTGAAATATCTAATTTAATCTGATTTTGGAAGTTAACAAAAATAAAGTGAAGTATAGCTGTCATGTTTTGTCATCAGTTCTGATGTTCTGTTACAGGTTTTTTCTTTTTTAAAAAATGGACCATTTCTAGCAGAAAGGCTGGTCTGCACTTTGAATTTCAATGTATTTATCTCACACAATTTTCTGAGCAGAAACCATACTGTTTTATTTTTAAATAACCTCAAAATCATTTTAAATCATCCAAGAGAAAATAAAGCATCTTTTTGTGTTTGTATCTTATTTTACATAAAACTATTCTGGAAGGATGTTTATAGCTATTGAAATTCACTCAATTTTTTATTAAATTATCATAATTGAGTAATAAATCCTTCTAGTACCAGAAGATGGTCTACAAGGGAACTGGAGAGGGGCTCTTCAGCAGGAACTGTAGTGGTAGGACAAGGAGAATGGCTTTAAATTGGAAAAGGACAGGATTAGATTGGATATTAGGAAGAAATTTTTTATTTTGGGGGTGGTAAAGCACTGGAACAGGCTGCCCAGTGAAGCTTTGGATGCTCCATCCCTCTAAGTGTTCAAGGCCAGGCTGGATGGGGCTCTGAGCAACCTGGTCTAGTGTGAGATGTCCCTGTCCATGGCAGGGGGGTTGGAACTAGATGGTCTTTAAGGTCCCTTCCAACTCAAAACATTCTGTGTTTCTATGATTTGTTATTAAGTAATAATTTTGCTGTGCTACCAAAGGGCAACTGCTCACAGCATCTCAGGAATTACAAATTGAATAAGACTATTTGGTCATCTATTTCCTTCCTTGAAAGTTCAGGATTATTTCCTAAAGTATATCCTTCCAACTATTAAGTCCACCATAGCTAATTATGTACTGTATATTCCATTTTTAGCATTCAGCTCACTCTTCTCAATAAAAGCTTTACAGTCCATGCACAAGTAGAATAGGCTTTAAGCATAAAAGAAATAAAATTAAATACCAATCTGATTAAATTTTCAGGTCTTGGAAAGCCAGTTTATATTAAAAATCCTTCTTACCACACTGGCTTTGTGAACCATGCACTAAAAAATGGGGATTATGAAGATCCATTGCAGCAAAGGATTCAAACATACTTCTGCTGGTTCGGCTGATCTGCAGTGCTGCCTGTGCCAAGACCCTCTGCTGTTCTTAAACACGTCAATGAAACACATTCACCACTGAGCTGTTCTTCATATTTGTGACTGGTCATTTCAATCTTTTACATGTCACTAGTAATTTGTCTGAAGCATCTTGGCAATAAAAGGGCAAATGGGGCTGGCATCATATTTGAATAACGCATGGAAGAGTTCCATTCACATTTATGACGGTATTTGTTTATTAACCAATACAAAACAACACTGAAGTAAGGAACAAAAAAACGGTAGAGAACCGTTTTTTCTCTCAACAATTTTGTGACATATAACTGCAGCTTTCTGTTTTTGATAGTTCACACAGTGCTACCTTCAGAAATATGGTGTTAACATATTATTTACAAAGAGAAATTAGAGCTAGCTTATGAAGGAAAATTACTGGGACAGCCTATGTTTTAGTTTATTATTTCACAGGTGTATCAGAGACTTCTTGTCAGACAAGCTTGCAGCCTTCTGGAAAGTTCACAGAAACCAGGAAGCTGTAAGTTCAAACTTGTTTTTTAGCCACTCCTCATATTTCAATGTGCTTTATAGTTATGGCTACTACACAGGGACTCACACTCTTAATTTTAGCAGCAGATGAGTTATCAGTGTGAGCCTCCTTTTTACCTGATAAATTCATGGACCCATCTGTTGAACACAATCTTTTCTGGTAGGATGGAAAAAGAAGCTACTTCTTAGATATTACAGAGTTAACTGTCACATACATGATACACTGTCACCACCAGGAAAGTGGGGACCCTTGTTTTGCGCTGTTTCAGGAATAATCTTCTCCAACCACCAGTAATCCAGAGTCCAGATCCCTTCTGCATAACATAAATAGAAGCAGGATAATGAATACATTACATTCACATATAACTAGGTGAATCCCTGATCTGCACTGAGTACCTGGGAGGTGACACAAGATGAGAAAGCTAGACTACTTTTCTCTTACATTTTTGTAATATCCAAAAATAAACCTTTTGGGAATTCTTGTAGTACAGTTAGAGAGATTTCTTTACACTTCTTGCAAAAATCTGCTTCCACTCATGAAGGCAGGCGGTTCACCAATGAAAAGATGTGCAACCATCGTGGGTAAAGGGGGACCTTGAAGTAACAGAGATTTACGCAGATGTTAACAAGAGTAGGAAGAAGAGGGAATAGAATCACATTTTCTAAACACTCAACTGCATGTTTGGATAAGGGACTTTCATCCAGAGCAGAGTTTTGTAGTACATTTGAGATTTTTTTATCTATTTATTTTTGGCAAGTAGAAGAAATCCTACCTGGAAGAGTCATACAGATCAGTCAAGCTATTACAGTGTTCCAGCTGAGTCTCTACTCACACATGCCACAGATTTGGGGATGCCAGTGAAGAAGATGCTTTTATGCCATGGCCTTCTCTCATGTGGCAGCAGTGGACTGAAAGTTTGCTTGGAATACTCCCTTCTTTGAGGTTCCATGAAAGCAGAGATCTTGTTTCTTCCCAGCTGTGAAAGATCTGCTCCTGAACTGCAAAGACGCAAAAAGATAAGCTTCAAACAAACCCCCAACACCTGACCTTTCAGGAAGTTCAGTTCTCAACTGGAGCTCTGCAGCTCATTTTATGTAATCCTTTCTGTATTCTTCCTTTTAAAGAAAGCATCTTTGTGGTGGCCTTGCAGTCCACTTGCAAAGAAAGAAATGAAGTCCTGTTTTCCTACTTTTTGTCTTTATACTGACAAAAAGAACAGTGACACTATTTGCACTGTTATCACACAGAAATCCATTAAACATTCTACACATTGTGAAGAAATTTACACCTCTCCTTCCCCTTTCCTGCTGGGAATTTGAGGTAGCATGGTAATTTATTTCAAGTGGAACAGAAGCATTTCTGTTTTAGTTTTCATATATAGAAGCTAGAAGTTTAGTCCAAATGTAATAATGGTTAATAATCCCTATGTTCACACTTGCACTAATGTCAGCAGCATACCTTTCACAAGAAAATAATCTTGAATACCATGTTAATAGGTTTACAGTAAAAGGAAAAGCCCCAATGTTTGGTTTTAGAGCATATTAGAAATGTAGACAGCTAATAAAAAATAAAATAAGAGCATTCCTATTGGCTTTGGGAAGATATTTTTACCTGTTCTTGAGCTGAAAGTCAAAAAGGAAAGCCTAAGGAATGAAATCCTGGCCAAATTGTGGGTACCTGCAAAACCTCCTTTGATTTTAAGATGTCAGAATTCCAGACTTTATCCAAGCTTCCTGTGTCATCCCCTCTCCCCCAAAAAATCTGTGTCCTAAGCCTGTATTATTTGACCTAATGGAAATGAAAACACAGCATTACCTGAATGCAGAGAATTGGATCCAGATGAGACAGGGGTGCATTGGGGAATCAGGAGTTTCCTGACCTGTTGCCCCTCAGGTCTCTGGTATGGCTCAGTGGGCTTTGGCATTCTTGTCCCCCCCTCTTCGGATCAAACCTTCAGACAGGGCATAGAGTTTACCTGTTTCCATCAGCAACACCAGGGATGGAGAACCCGTGTCCTGAAAAAGAGAATATTTCTCTCAGAATATTTATTTCAAAATATTTTTATGGCTTATATTTAGATTTTGTGTGCTCTGGGCAGAGGGGTTTGCAGGTGACAGTGGTGTTCAAATGTACCCTACAGTGACCAATATAGCTTCCATGGGTCCTCTGGGAGCAGCAGATGTGACTTTGATAGAGTAATAGTTACAGCATTTCTTTACTACCTGACAGAACTTTTTATCTGTTTCCAGTACTGAAGAAATTGCCGTGCTGTAATGGTTTGACGACAGGGCATGGACATTATTGCCAGCTCTTGGGCAGAATGTATAACTACTAACATGACTGCAATCTACAACTCAGTGAAACAGCTGCCAAACTTTCCTTGAGACTCATGAACACTTTGTTCTCTACTATTATAGATCAAAGTGTGATAGATATGAACATTATTGATGTCAATTCTTCTTTCGATCAAGCAGCTGTTGTCATGAGAAATGCTATCCTAATTCCTATATGTTCTGCACATATGGTTAAACTATGGACTCGAAGGTCTGCATTTATATACAGCAACTACAAAGTCAGTAGAACAGATTTTTTTCCTTACCCACGAGGGAGAAGAATAGTACCACATGGCTATCATCATGAAAATGGGATTGAAGTAAAATCCTGAATCTGAATACTTGAAAGTTTAAGAATTTCTATATTTGATTTTGAGCTCCGGTCATCTCTGATTTTGAAGAGTTACAGCATGTTTGAAAGGCCTAGGATATTTTCCTTTTATATAATAGTCCTGTTATTCTGATATGTTGGCTTATTCAGTGTAATTTTTATTATATTGTAAATGCTTCTGAGTTATTACTAAACCACCCTTCTGACTGTGTTTTACTTGGCAAGAAAACATTAGTCTTATTGTTATGCATGACCTACTTGAGATTTATTGTAAAATTAAAAGTATAGTAGAAGGAAGGACAAGAGAGCAAAACCAGTGATAAATGCTAAGAATTCATATAAGATCTGAGTGAAGTACAGACTTATAATAACTGGTATGTCTCATCTTTGGCTCATGGCTCTGTGTTTTCACTACATTAATCATGCTGGAAGGGTTGTCACTTCATATTTGTGAACTATGAAGGTCCGTCAGGGCAAGGGCCTGTACATGTTCCTGGATTACAAATCGGAAATGATTGTGATCGTTATCACTTTGGGCACAGGGACACTGTGTAGAAATTTGCAAACAAAAGTAGTAACTTAATCAGTGACAGAGTGAGCCTGACAGCTACCCTGCTGCTTCGCTGGGAATGCAGGAGCAGCACGGGTGCCAGGACTCCTGGGTCACCAGAAATATATTCATATTTAGATTATCCAAAGGACATATCAAAGACATCTGAACAGTTTCTCGCTATTAAAAAATAATTGAAACAATTCCGTTCATTATTAGTATAATGAATTGAATTTGTATTGAACAAGCATGAGCCTTAAACAATTCATGTTTAATTGTGGCCATTAAGTATAACAGTTGCAAATATATGCCTGGTGGCTTCTGTTTTCCCCATAAAAGCAGATGTTTTTTCAAATTTCTGCATCCAAACTGCCCATCTCTTTGTCTGCCAATCCATTTCTAATACACGTCCCTATTCCTCTATCATTTGTTATGTCTGTACTGCATGAGTGCTCATGGACAGACTTAGTAGCTCCATGAATTTACTTGTACTGTCTTTGTTAAGAACAACAATAGAAACTGTACATCAACCATAAAAAGAGAAACTACTGACAATGAGTTAGCAGACCAGATTGAAGGCTAAAAACTTCCCCACTTTAGCTCATAATTCCATGACTTACAAAAGAACACATCACAATAACACTGACTTCCAGAGAGAGCTGTGAGTATGATAAACTGAAGTAGCAGGGAATATTCTTGCCAGGTCCTAGGGAAAAAAAAATAGGGAGAAAAATGCTTCTCTAAAGTAAGAATTTAGGACAGAAACTCTTCCATCTCTTCCATCTTTCCTTTTTATTCATTTCCTCTTTCAGTGACTTAATTGCAGGAATATCTCCAGAAGATTTTAATTTTCAAATTTTCTTTAAATTTAAACATTTGAAATGGCTTTTATTCTACAGAGTAATATTAAAATAGAGATTTTAACTCCAGTTTTGTTGTTACTACTGCTGATTTTGTGCTCAGTGTAAAGCACAGAACAGCCCAATTCTGCTCTCATTATTGCAATTCCAGTACGGCTATTCCTTTAATAAATTAATGGAAATAAAAATGCTCATTCCCACTAGAGAAATCACAGTTGTATATTTTTTATTTAGACATTGTGGCATTCAAGAAGTAAACTCAAGGCAAAGATTTGATCCCCATAATCATACCCTGAATCTCACTCCAACAACTGGGGATGAAGGAGAATGTATTAGTACACGTTTACCTAAAGGAAATGTGATTGGTCCCTTTTAAAAATCTCAAGAGGAATGTAATGAAAAAAGGGACTAGAATTGTCTTTATATGCTTTGGCTGCTCTCATATTTCCTATTAGAAAAAAAAGTTTTTATCTTTCTGTACAATTATTAAAGCCATAAAAGGATATATATCTTGAACTATGTAATTTCAGATAAGCCAAGGCACTTTTATCTTATTAAGTTTCCTAGTCTATTCTACAGGCTTATTTAAATACATGGTATTTCGTTACATTGTTTAGAGACGCAGTTATCTCCACTGCTACTTGTAAAACAGTTTTTATAATCTATTTGGTGGAATTAACTCATCCTTATTTTATGTATACATACATGTATGTGCATACGTAGATATATGCACGTGTGTACTGAATATGTGACAGTTTCACTCTGAGATTTTTATGCATTTTTCTGATTTTAATAACTACTGGAAGGAAGTATTTAACATGATTTTTATTTATGTGTTTAATACACTGTTTGACATGTATGAAGGCAATCACATTCATCAGCATGGGAAGAAATCAAATTTTTGAGGGCTGCACATATTTTGACAGAACCATCTCCCTGGTATACAGTTGCACATTCATTATAATGCTGAGAATTGTAGGTATGTCTGGAGGCACTTAGAGATTAATGGGTATATATAGAATTTCAAGAATGGGAAGAAAAGGTGTTAGAGTTTGTACAAGCAGTTAACTTTCTTATAGGGCTGTGGGAAATTGAAGCTCTTTGTTTACTGCTACAGATATTTCTGGAAATTTTATTATTTGTGCCTTAAAATTATGAAGTGATTCCAGCAGAGATGTATCAATATAATTCTTTAATGTCTTTATTAAAACTAAGGTAAACATTGCCACGTTTCCAGAACATCTATCATTAAAGTGCTTGTGCCCAGATTATTGTAATAAAAGTTGAGAACCATAAATATAGCCAAAATTTACAAGACATAAATGAACATTGCTGCCTACATACATTAAACCCCATAATTTAAGAGATAATATGTATACGCTCATGTAAATCTATGCACATAAATACTGTGTGTGAGAATATGTAAACTCTTGTCTTGATATTAATTCCTTATTGACGGAAGTAGTTCAGCAGATTTCAGGTTTCAGCCTCCCTAAGTTCTGCAGGGGAATGGATTTTACAGCACATAGAGGTTTTGCTCTTTGCTATATTAGGTACCAATGGACAAGAACGTCTTTCTTCAATATAAACTAGAATCATGGTGTTGAAGCCAAATGCTTCACAAGACATAAAGCATAACAAAATAATATTTGCCATTACTAGGCAAGGGAAAGGAGGAGAAAAGGACAGGGTTTATGATTAAAATATTAGTATTCTGTGTAGTCCAGATAGGAATTTTATGAACATTTTTCTCTAAATAAGATATGTTGAGGTGAGGGATGACATTGGCTTACAAATATCTTGTTCACTCAGCTGCTTTACCTTGTCAGAGGTTTCACTGAGTCAGAAGTTGGTAGTGGGATTCTCTGCTCTCATAGCAGACCATGAACTGTGCTGTCCATGCAGATGTGTTCTGTTTCTATTCTTCATGTGTTTTGAGCTAAAGTTAGCTGCACAAACACTAATTGTGGACACACAGTGTTTCTGCACTTTATCCATTTTTTTTGAACAAAGGAAATCTCTGCCATGATTCAGTCCTTACCAGATGCCAGTGAGACATCATAAGACAGGGAGTGCACAATATGATTTACATTTCCTGTGGCAATCAAACTTGAGGAAGCTCTCATTGCTCCCCATCACCTAGGAAAAGATCTGGCAATATGTTTCAGTTGTCCTCACCAGCAGGTGATTTATGATGGAAGCACACACACAGAGGATGTGAATACAGAGTGTGCAGGTCACAAGTGGTCAGTGTCATAAGATTGATGGGATGCCTAGAGTGGATGTTTTTTGTATCTCTCTGGATGAAGGTAAAAATAAGTAGTTGCCTGGAACAGTAAGGAAGTTGTTTTATGGACCAGGGGATGCCCTTGAATTCCTGTACCCAAGTGTACTGAAATTACAGTATTTTCAGTGGTTTCAGTGCATCTAAACTTACAATTTATTCTATCTAAACTTCCCATTTATGCTTTCAAAAAAGATTAGAAAATGAGACTGATTTGCAGTCACCACTATGATATAATGTACTAGGTCTTCAGTTGACTTTGAGACTTCATAGCAGGTTAATGAAAGGCAGAAGGATAATCTGCAATATACACAGGAAAGATAGAAAAATGATAATAAAAAAGAATTTTTGACTTTTTCGTCAGGAAAATCCTGAGACAGAACTGAAGAGCTGAAGGCAGAGCATATGGCAATGAATAGAGTGTCAGAAACCAAGCATAATTAAACTTGGTTAAGTAGTACAATGTTAAATCATTATATTATCTCCTATAACAAATACAGATTCCAAATTATATTCCAGCTTCCCAGGTTCACTGAAAGTTTAGATATGAGCTGGCAGAGCAATATAGTGACCAGAACTGCTTATGCTGTTTAAGACTACATTTTTTGAGAACCATATGCAATGCAGTAAGGAGATATGTCAGTGGAACTAATTTCAATTTTAAGTCCTATGCGCATAAGCTAGGAAGGAGCCAAAAGATGCTTAAATATTCTTCTACACAGAAGTTGTTCCAAAAAGTAGTGTTTCTGAAAAGTAGACCTCACCAAAAGTATCTTTGCTAAAGAAAATTAATTAGTACCACACTTCATTAGAAAACTATTTTTAAAAAAAATCCTCACAGATGTTAATTTGTTTAGGATATGTCAGATGTTGCATTTTCTATGTCTTCCCCTTCAGTGTATATTGAGGATGGTTCATATTTTCAGTCAACTGTAAAACCAAATGTATTTAGTTTATAGAATTCAGTAGTTTAGAAAATGGTCAAGAAAAAAATTTGTAAATGTCAACATTCAACAGGATAATTCTTTGAACCAGAAATATTACTAATCGGTAGAAAGCAAGAACATATTGTTATGATTTACTTGTTGTAAGAAGCTTCCTGTGGGATCCATTTAATCATGTTTGAAATGATTCCCAGTTATGCTGCTTATTGACTTAATCTTAAGCCTTAAGATTAAAAAATGAGTTGTGTGTACTAATATTCATACAAAAGTAATTGAAATTTATTCCTAAATGTTTTGTATGCTTTTGTAGAAGAAGCAATTAATTGCATTTCAAGTGACAAATTTCATTCATATAGGTTTTTGGGGTTTAGGTCTAGAATGGCTAAACTTTTAGAATGACATAAAACTTCAAAAACAAATTGGAAATGCTTCTTGCCACCTACTTAAAGAGGAACTAAAATTCATATTTGAATATAACACTATTGGGTAAACTTGGCTGAAAGTGTTTTTAAATATCTTGAAAAAAAGAACTATGTGTTGCCCAAATCTTGTATTTCTATTCATAGTAAAATACAGTAATTGATAAAAAAATACTTCTCCTTCCAGTTTCCTAAGATTTTAGTGGGATGCCACACAGCATCTTCTTCCACCATCATCTGTTTCTGCCTGTTACATTTTATGTACTTTACTGAGTAACATAAAATGGTACAGAGATGCCAAGACACCACTGACGCAAGCTTGGATATCCACAAATTGATTGATTTTTTAGAGATGCAGTTTCTAAAGCAGCTTAATAAAAGTAACTTGAGTTTAAGAAATATGTGCCAATTTATAATTGCAGAGCTGGTTCATGCAATAATTTCTCAGATGGCTTTGCAGAGTTCCTCCCTATGGAGGTATATTCATACGTTCAGAGACTTCCTCAATGAATGTCCTCATTTTATTGATTTGGTCTATCCAGAACAGTTGCTTTTATATTTATATCATTGTGTGTGGCTTGCTTTTCTTGGTTTGGTTTTTTGTTTTTTTGATTTTTTGTGGGTTTTTTTGCCTTTTTTTTTGGTTTGTTGTTGTTGTTTTTTAAATTTTTGTGGTTTTAATTTTGTGGTTTTAATGTGGTTTAATCCTCTGTTTACTTGACTTCCTTCAAAAAGTTTCATTAGGGGATGAGTCTTCTAAACCTCTTCTCAGTTCAATGGAGATTTTACTATTGAGTTTGATTCTAAATATTGAACATGCAAGCTTAGGTCTGAAGCACATTAATAAAAAAAACTAGGAATAAAGAAATCAATATAACTATAAAGAACCATAAAATGACATAATTTGTCTGATTTTTTTACCTGAAGTATTCTCCACAGCAATGGACTTTTCACAATTTGCTCACAGAAGAATCCCTATCAGTATTTTATTACCTATGCTGTTAGAAAACTTTTCACTTAATCTGTAAAAATTAAACTTCCATTACTGAAGCTTCATGGATGTGGAAAGCAGGTCATTCACTTTCTCTTAGCATTTTCGTGTTAGTTTAGTAAGTTATTTTCTTCTTAGTCTTTTTACCAAGCTAAACATTTCTAAGTCTATCTAGATTTATTTTCTAGATTTATGACAAGTCTTGGTTTTCTGTAGACTTTTCCAAATAATGTATATCTTTTTTGAATTGCAACATCCAGAACTGGAAAAAAACCATTGCTGCAGACCCTATACTGATGCTGAATGCAGCAGAAAGATTACTTCATGTCTTTTGGAATAATCTCAAACATGTTATCTCTGATTTCTTCTCACAAAAAGATGTCTGGTCTTTATCTGGTGGGGAAAACCTGCTTGATTTGGGTTTTTGGTTTGGTTGGTTGGTTTTTAGCTAGCTGAAAGATTCCTCTATGTTCATAGCACACTTCTGCTTCACTGAAGGTTGCTATAAACCCAAGCTCATCCTCCATGAGGACAAGTGTCATTAGTGTATTGGAAGTCAGCTAGGCAAGGAATCTCAGCATCAGTCAGCTGGGGCTGAATCAAGCAGTGTTTGGTCACTGCGTGAGGAGAATGCAGCCGTGGTTTCACTGGTCACAGCGGAATTGCATCTATTGAATTATGTCTTATAGCCAGACAGTAAACATACGATACACCAAAGATTCAGACATTCAAGGAAGTAAGGGTTTGAGGAAAAGTATCATTTATGTGTTTGGAACATTTGGTTTGGAAAAAACCGTCCAATGTTCCAGTTCAGAAATGAACATACATTTCCTGCAAGTCATTGTTTGTTTCTCTGTCAGGAACAGAATTTGGAAAACCACACTATTGTGATTGAGAGTTGAAACATAAAAAAAATCTGAGTAAGAAGTCAAAATGATGAGTTGCAATATTACAGAAAATGAAAATGCAAAAATACATACACTATGAAAATGCAAAATATACGTATATATTACATGGTGAAACTGCAAAAACAAGTACAGAATAATTGTGCAAGTATCATGCTAATACTTACTTTTATTAACATGCAACTGAAAACCAACAGGCTTATTTTCTTGCTGCTTTAAAGCTAGAAGTATGGGTACACTGAATTAAAAAAAAAAAAGAAACATACTTTTTACAGCCAGCTCTGCTCAAAAGTATTTGTTTGACTACCTATGGAGTTGCTGTATTAGTTTCCTGGTTCCTCTTAAAATTGAAACCCATAAATATATTTCATACCCGATATATTTCATAACCAGTATATTTCATAACCAGTGATGTTGTGAAAGCCTCATATACCACATATCCCAAGATGCCTTTCCATGAGTCCAATTTATGCAGCAGTCTCTTCAGGCTTCCACTTCAGCTTGCAAGGTTGATTTCATAAATTTACTGAAGTTATTAGTACGCATCCTGTATCACCTTAATGTAGGTAATCAGTTAAGGTTGTTTCAAAAGTGGTACAGATCAGAGTTTTAACATTTGTGCGTTGTTTATTGCCTTTATGTGCCATCTACGTTCACCGCCCTTGATTCCCAGTAATCATACGTGAACAGAAATTGTGGAAGGATTGTTGTTCTCTACTCACTGTATTTGTAATACAAGAAGTTTGAATCACTGGAAATTCACCATTTTATCAATCTTACCTCATGGACAAATAGTTTGTAGAATATATTTTTAAATAAATGCAATATTAGCTTTTTCAATACACAAATAAAATCACTTTTCTCAGTGATGAGGCCTTTCCTAACTCCTTTCTGCTTGTTCAAAAGTCAAAAAAATTCTAAAGTATTCTATATATTTCTACTTTTTCCAGTTTATTCCCACTACAGCTGTTTGTGCATTTATAAAACACAAATCACATCAAAAGTCATTTTTATATCTCACTCTCTGAGACAGTTTGTCACTGTGGGGAGGTATGATCTTCCCTCAAACAGAAAATCAAAGAAAGAAGAATTGAGTTTTCATTGGTTGTGTTGTGGTGTAGCATTACTAGTATATATTCGTGTTTGCAAAGCAAGACGACACAAAACCACTCTTACAAAATAACACTGGTCAGTGTCTTGTTAATAATTCCAAATGACGTGCAGTCTATGTTAGGAGGAGAACAGTCTATTGTTACTTTAACTTGTATTCTTGTTGTAAGGCACTATATGAAAACATCATCTGGATATCATAAGAATTCTTAACAGATAGTCGTTACCTGGGACCAACATTATTTGATCAAAGTAAAAGAAAAAGTTCTTATTTTATTTATAAGCCATCTGCCATGAACACTTATCATTTACACAGACCCTAAGTTAGAGCTTCCATTTTAATAGTTCCATTATTGTTTGGGTGGTTTCTAAGAGATTATTCAATAAACATTGTCCAGAAAAGGCTAGATACTTTTTATGTATAATCCTCTGGAATGTTTATTGACCAATAACACGGACCCTTCTGACAGTTTTATTTCTCAGAATGTTATAACGTTCTTATGCATCCCACTGGTAATTCAGCATTACCCAAAACTCCTCTGCAATGTAGTAAGTCTTACTGAAAGCAGATGCAGCCAAATTAATAGCAAAGACAATAATTTACTGTGGAAACCCTTATAGTGGGAGGGGTGGAATGAGGGGAAAAGAATGCAGAAAATAATTTTGTTTCACTTTTGCAAAAAAAAGGAGCTGAAATAAGTAGATACAGTAATTTAAGGACTTGTTTAATTCAGAGTCTCTGGAGAAATTGAATTTAACTTACTTATAGGATGAAGGAGTTCTAGAAAATGACTTAAACCCCTAAATGTTCTTGAATTTACTTCTGTGAATAGGTTTCTATGTGTTGAATCTTCTGTGAGGCCACCCTGCAAGGATCCTTTTATTACCTAGTAAATAGACGCTATTGCTCTTAGCTATCCACAAAGAAAGCTCAGTTCATACACTTAATACAAGGCCTCCAAAGAAGGGAAGGCTTCAGATGAAACTCCATGCATGGTCATAATGAACCCGGTAAATTGTTGGCTTCCTGCAATAAAAATAATAGGTGAAATCTTGGCCCATTGAAGCCAGTGGGAATTTTGGCATTGATTTTAGCAGGGTCAGTATTGCAGCCAATAAATCTACTGAGCAAACTAAAAGAAGTAGCTGGAGGAAGGAAGGAAAGGGAATTAATGTAACTGAACCCCTATATTATTTCAGTCCTTGTTCATCCCTCCTTTGTCAGAGTGAACAGCTCTTGATACCCCAGAGATGTGCTCACAGAAACTATTGGGGTGGTATTTGGAACACCAAATATTTACAAAAATATTCAGTGAGTAATTGTGAAACAGGAAAGTCAGCTTTGTTGTTATAATGAGTCAGTCTCAGATTCAATCTGAGGCTGTTCTAGGGGTGAGTAACTAAGGGCAATTGCCAAAGACTGGATACCATGGGGACAGTGTTAGACTGGAATAATTAAAAGTATGAGTTATCCAGTATGCCTCATTCTATGGCTGTGTTCTTGCTAGTCAAAACTGCTGTAGCTCCACATAGATGCAATCACAATCATAACCCTGTCTGTAATGTGAGTAAAGTAACAGGCAAAGAAAATGACTTAAAAATGTACACTTCTTTTTATGTTTATATCCCTATCTGTGGGCCCTTTATTTATGGATGAAAACATCTAATTTCTGATTTCTGATGTGTAATGAATGCAGTTACCATATTTTTGCAGGGGTTTTCAGAGGCATCCATTGCACATATGCACCATGTGCCCCGTGTACAACAAGGCAGTTTCAGAAAGCTGGAGGCTAGCTAATCAAGCACTGCACAGCCACACCACAGACATGCTCTGTTCCTATCTGCAAGCAAAAGACGTGTATGAGGAAATGTGTGTGTGTTGGTACCATGACTGGAGAACCCTGTGTTTCATCAGGAAGTGAAATTCGTGGGAGAAATTGAACTTGTTCAGGTGTTCCAGAATCAGTGTCCGTATTCTGGACCTGAATATGGAAAAGGACAACCATCCAGTTTATGGGGCTCATTCACAAGGACTATTTGCAATCAAGAGACAATTTGGGGGAAAAAACCCAACTGTTTAGAAAACAATGAGAAGCAAAGGGTGACTAAAAACATATTATCTTATGAGAAACAGTTATACAGGCAAAATGCTTCTGAATATAAAAGGATGTTATAGAAATGCAATGGATCAATAAAATGTCCCTTGAACCAGATTAATATCTGTAAAATGCCTCACAGTAATAAACTTAATCAAAGCATTAAACTTACACTGGGAGTAGAAAATGGTGACATCTACTGTAGACATTACTTTGCAATACACAGTTTCCTTTGGCTTTTAAATCTCATTTAAATACTTATCAAAGCATTCAAAAATAAATTTCACCAACGCCTTAAAACACTCTGCAGGTTTTCAGCCCAGAGTGGTTACCTGGCAATTCATGTAAACTTTTTATTTTCTGAAACTGTAAGATATCCACTTTAGTTTTTACCATGATGGTTCTTGTTTCTTCAAACTTCTTTAAACAAACAAACAAATAAAACATCAACAACTTTATCACGCAGAAAATATTTTACATTGTGGCAGTGTTCTATTTCTGTAAAGATCTTCATAAAATTAGTAGGTGCACATAAATGATCAAACTTGTAATAAATATTTTGTGAGCTCAGTTGAAGTGAGTCATTAGAACATCTAAGAGTAGTGACCCCTAAGCACAGGTATACCTGTAGAAAAAATGAAAGCAGCTGTTCTTATTAATCACACTCTATATCTGCCTCCTGCTCCTTTTTGCAGTCTTTAAATCAACTCCATCTGGTTCTTACTATTCGGTTGTGCAACTTACATTCCACAGTGAAATAGGCTTACTGTTACAGAAACAGGCCCAGTGTGATTAAAAGTAGTAGGTTAAACAGTTGTTGCTTGGGTCTAAAATCAGCTAGCCATAAAGAACCATAATCAGTCACAAGACGAAACTGAGGACCAAATCTTCACTGGGTCTAAAACTGCTGGACTCCAACTGATTATTTCAGTGGAAGATATTGAATACTATGTTCTGGGCCACCTATCTTTATGTTAAAGCTTTATGGAGCACATCAAACCAGAACAATGCTTGCATAAGTAAGAAACCATCTCATCCTACTGCAGACTAGCCGTGGCTTTATGGCCTGCTGTGGCAGGACAAGGACACTGTCAGCTAGAAGGGAATGATCCTGCCTATGTAGACTAAAACACACTGTAACAAAAAGCACCCCTCTCTGGGGTACTCAGTTTATTTAGAGGGTCCTAGTTCAGATTCTGTTCAACAATTTGCCAAATTCAAACCAAATATCAAGACCACAAAAGGAAAGGCGCAAACCACCTTTCTATGCTTTTTGGCCAACAACTTCCTGCTTTTATTGCCACGACAGAGTCACCATTCCTTTACAAACTTTTGATCTCAATTAAGCTAAGCTGCGTTTATTGCTGAGTTTGCGAAAAATTTTTCTGGGGATTCAACCAAATAAAAAATCATATTCCTGAATGACAGACATAAACCAGGGGATGTAGGATATGGTAGGATCTCTTCCATGAAAGACTCATATGTAAGTTATGATGTACCAGAAGGGGTTGATGTTTTCCTCTGGTGTGCTTTGCTCTTTTAGGGGTTCATTTTGAAGCTGCTGTGATATCTCCATGACAAATGTTCACTGCAATGTCAACACGGATAAAGGCAGGGTCTGCTCCAACTCATGGTAGCAGACCATGATATTTGGAAAAATATCTCTCCCTCTCTTCCTGAGAGGGGAAGATAGCCAGATCCCTACCCCAATAGTCATATGGTCAACTGAGACTTGGGATCCCCCTGAAAATATTAAAATTTCTGCTTTTGACAAGAATGCCCTTTATGACACCAGAATGCCTAAACAGGTAAAAATACTACAGCTACAATCTTTTCTCTTTTACAGCTTGAGAACTACATTGTAGAAAACATGAAATCAGAGATGGTGCAGCTGCAGCAGAATGCTGTGCAGAACCACACTGCTACCATGCTCGAGATAGGCACCAGCCTCCTAAGCCAGACAGCAGAGCAGACAAGAAAACTCACGGATGTTGAAACCCAGGTATGTTCCCAGAGTGGTTTTCAAAAAGCTGTTAATTGCAGAGAACATTTTCCAAACTCTTTCCTTTCTAATGCATTACCACCCAAAACATTTCAACACAGGGCTCCAGGAAACACACTGTGTTTCTTAGTACTGACAAGGTTGATGATTGACCCTTGTTATGTGTTTTTCTTTTGATTTAATTTGGTTAGTATATTTAGTTCTGTGTGTGTAACAAAGGTAGGACTGTCCAGGAAACTAGACCAGCATTTGCCTTTCAATAAACAACTACCTAATGTCAATGATACAAGTGTCAGGCTAAATAATGAGTAACAGGCTAAAACATAGCTTTTGATCTTCATTGTTACTGCATATCTATCATTTCCCAATTATTCAACCTCTGTAGGACAACAAAAAGGGAAAATTTCAGATTGCTCTGTGAGTGTCAACAATTTCAAACAAAAATAAGGCACTGAACTGCCAACACCACAAAAGAGAGAACACAGGGGAAAGCCAAAGTAGGAGCTCTATTTACAAAATAGCAGATGCAACACTTTTTACTTCATTCCAAGTTCTCTTGCACTTTTCTGGTTTAAGCATGCTTTGTAGGAATGCATGTTTGAGGCATGTCTCTTGTTCTTTCCATTGAAATGAAGCTTATTTGGCAAGCACCTTGCCTTTTTCTGCTCGTCTAGTATTATTCTACAGTAAACAGAGTGCCAGAATATCAGCTGGTACATATCAGTGTAGCTTGATTGAGTTCATTTGCACCAGCTGAGCAGCTGAGGTTAAAGGATGCCATAGAAACAACTTTTGACAAATCATCGAACAGAATGAAATGGTTGTGTTATGCTGCTATAGCAAAATAATCGTGACAATATAAACATTAATGTTTTTAATTTATCCTTAAGGTGCTAAATCAAACATCCAGACTTGAAATTCAGCTACTGGAAAATTCCCTGTCAACGTACAAACTAGAAAAACAGCTGCTACAACAGACACATGAAATCCTAAAAATTCATGAGAAAAACAGGTAAGAGTGAGTAGTTAGTCTCTTTCTCTGTTCATTACAAAGTGGTCTGAGTATACTTTGTTTTAAGCAACTGATGAAATGAAAGGAACAAATATGGTAAGTGGACAGCATAGGTAATATTTACGAACTGACTAAAATACCAGGTGTGAACTTGCACTACACTATATACTGTATGATAAATGTAAACTGAGTTTTACCACTTTTCATGTTCACTGTAAGGTTACTTCTTACTCTGTTTCATGACAACTTAGTCATATGACCACAGTTTCTGCAGCCAAAAAGCACGGGGATAACTTTTAAGAGCACTTTCAGGTAGAAAAATATTAATAATAAATTATGAGATTTTCAACTACCTTAAAGTGCATCAGAAACAGAAAATCTTCAGTAATTCAGCTTTCTAATTTTAATGGATACAAAGATATGCCATATAGAAGATCTCTCTCTCCTTTTGGGCTCAATTACCTAAAGCATACTTGTAGCCATTCTCCATTTTAGGAAGTCAATAGTAAACATTTGAGGTTTATGTTGAAGCTGATGAAAAAACTCTTTAGCAGCACAACTTTTTAAGCAGCAAATTGAGAGCTGGGAAGCAGTTCCAGTGTTCCCTTTCTGTGACACAGGGAGTCAGCACCTGAAGTCACTGGACTTAGCAATTCAGTATGTCAGAGAGCATGTGTGGTGAGATGACCTTGTCTGGGATGCCAGACGCCCACCCAGACACTCTCTCACTCCCCCTCGTCATCAGAACAGGGAGAAAACATGATGAAAAAACTCGTGGTTGAGATAAAGACAGGGAGATCACTCATCAGTTACTGTCATGGGCAAAACAGCCTTATTTACTACCAATTAATAACAGTGTAGGATGGTGAGAAACAGAAACAAACCCAAAAAGACCTTTCACCTCTACGTCCCCTTCTTCCCAGGGTCAACTTCACTCCTGATTCTTCTATATGCCTCCTGAGCAATACAAGGGAATGAGGAACTGGGGTTGCAGACAGTGCACAACACTTTGCCTCTCCTTCTTCCTCACGCTTTTCCCCTTCCTTTCCCATGTGGTTCTTTCCCACAGGCTGAAGTCCTTCAGGGTAAGATTGCTCCACGTGGGTTCTCCACAGGTGTCAGCTTCCTTCTGGACATATCTGCTCCAGTATGGGATCCTCCATGGGGAATATCTGGTCCACCATGGTCTCTCCCATAGGCCACAGGGTTCAGTCTGCTCCAGTGCCTCCTGCCTTTCCCTTCTCTGACCGTGGTGTCTACAGCATTGTTTCTCTCCCTTTTTCCTTCACTCCTCACACTGTACCCTGACTGGAACCAGCTGTGCCCAGCATGGGGCAACTCTGGGCTTTCCTCACTGCAGCTGCACCTGGGAAAAGCTGCTCCCCTTCCTGACTGCCCTAAGGGACAGGTGTGAGCAGGGAGGACAGGGAGTGCTCTGACCCCTCAGCCTCACTCTCAGCTCCCTTCTAGAAAGAACAACTGTGAGGTCAGTCTGATCAGGACTAGGGTTTCTATTTCCTCTGCCTACATTCAATACTGAAATAAGGCATAAAGCTTTAAAGATGAGGCAGACACTGATGCATGTGATACAAGCTGTAGAGGACTGTTTTAAGAGATCTGACTAAGATCAGTCAGTCTTCCAAAGACAGTAGTGTGATCCCATACTGCTGGACAGGAATCAGCAGCTGAGGCAGAAAAACCTTGCCCAGGGTTATGCATAAGGCAGACCTAGCACCACAGAGGGCAAGAGGCTACAGTGTAAAGAAGGAAAAATACAGATAATGACGAAAAATAGAAAATATTTTTACAAAGAAATGTGTTCGATAAATGTGCCTAGTAGCAAATCTGATGGAATAATATACCATTTTTGTTACTGTTTATGAAAACCAATTTAATGAGTTTAATCTAAAACCTGCTTATAACTAGTAATTCCAGCAAATGTTATTCTGAAGAAACTATATTACATGGAAAACTCTTGTTCTCCACAGATGTCCCTTAACCAATCAGAAATATGAATAAATTAGTGTGGGATTAAATAACTAATTCACTGAAACTGCTTGTGTGGTCTCTCCCTGTAATCCACAGAGAGAGTGAGTATGGGCAGGGGGCAGTTCCTTCCACATATTTTATAGATCTATTTCAAAATGGGGTTAGTTCAATCATTAGTTGAGTATATAAGTACTTGTACTTTTATCTGCTGCAATATGGTTAGGAACAAAATTTTGTTGGTTGCTTAAGAGATTGAATCTTGTATACTTAATCATTTGGATTTATTTATTTACCTTAGGAATGAATCAGAGTAAAAAGTATTCATGTCAGTAAACGAATAAGTCCTACTTGAATTGACCTTTGACTTGGCCGACATTATGATAAAATGGTTTTTGAAAAGTCAGAAGAAACTGAGGGCTATTTTTAAAAGCTCGCTTTTTATTGTTTGTGTCAGAGGCATAGGTATTTGCAGATGAATGGAAAGGGACACAGAATTTCATCCTATAGTGAAACAAGGACCTGGCAAGCACTGTGTGGGTTCTTTTAAAGTCTCCTCAGGACTGATAAAATTAGGGAGAACGCAGTGTTATAATTACACTAAAATATGGATCATCCACTCTTGTATCATCATCTACTCCTCACAAAGAATGGTGTAGCCTTGGCCTTGCAGGTTCTGATCTTGAAATCAATTATGTGTGTCAGGTTCACTGTGGGACAAATCTTGGTGATTTCAGCAGGTACGAGGCTTCTGGACGTGCCAGTGATTTTAGCTTGCTTAAATTGAAAAATTATTTGCTGATTATTCATCAGGCTGTGTTTAGGAGCTATTTGCAGTTAAGTTTTCCTTATCCCTCTCCATACCCCCTCAATAAATAGAGAAAACTCCTTCAGTCCATGCTACCTACGAGAACTGCAAGCTTTTTTGGAAAGGGTCTTTCTTTTGCAGTAGGTTCCCAGCACAGTGGGAACTAGTGTAGGAACTACTGTCTTTGCAAAAACAATCAAAACAGATGGTGTACTGCGGGCTGACAAATTCTTTGCGCTAAAATTTCCTCTACATCAAATAACAATAAAGATCTTAATCACTTTCAAAGAACTGAATTCTGAATGAAAGTAATGCAAAATCTTATAGTAACAATAGCTGATCATTGATGCACTACAGTAACTTGCATATTATCCTTAAATATAACTAACACTGCATATCAACAAGGGAGCAGTGCATGTTCTTTAGACTAGAAATATGTCTGTTCTTGGCCTTTCTCTTCACTCCCTGTCTCTTCTTGGAAGAGGGGCCAATTTTTTCTTTTTATTCCACTGAAATGGAAGATATTCCATGGCGTAAGTAGAGTCACATTTGCCTTAGAATCATGTTTCTATTGAGTGTTCTCATGCCATAAATAATTTAGTTTTGTGGGTTCCCACCCACTATAATATAAATGGTGGTTTCTTCCATTGCCATTTTTTTCTCCCACAAGAGCTTTCTAAATGTTATTTTGATTTATTCTTGAAAGATTTCCCTTCTTAAGTGCCTTATGAGTCTCCCCTCTTTTATCCCCAGTGTACCAGCTGCATTTAATTTATTGTGTGCCATTTGTTTCAATATGCAAGTGTAAAAAAACTTCTTATTTGCTAAAATGAAACAAATGAGGGAAAATATAATGGAATTCTGGATCTTCCATCAACAAATAGTGGAAGTGAAACTTAAACGCAAAATCTTGCTTGAATTTGCAGAAAATAATACTAGATTAACACGTTCAGTACAAGAATTGTTGTATGATGTAAAAAGCAAGGAGTCAAGAATGGTTTTGAATGTCCGTCTGACTGTGTGAAAGATGAGGAAACACAATATGTCTGGCAAGTTTTATTCGCAGGTTGTGCATATACTAAAAGATAAATCCTAATTTTACACTTCACTTACGTGACTTCAATGGAATTGTCACTGGTATAAAAAGTAGGTTTACTGGTGCTAAGTGACTTGCTACTTTACTGGCCCTGAGAAACATAGGGACAAATATTTTCATATTTCCTTAAATTCATCAGGCTGTATCAGACTCCCAAGGTAGGTATGAGTGGTCAGCACCTAAAAACATAGGGAAAATTTCACTCACCCAAAAGGAAGTACAAAGAAGCTGTCTCACTGAGAGAGTAATGTTCTTGCACATTAGTACAATCTTGAACAAAAGTAGGCATTGAAATCCTGTACTCATTTGTCTTCTCATACATATATAATAAAAGAAACCTACATATCTATGGCCAAATAACTTTTTTCCGGTCTGGCGTTACTTGTCTTTAGTTATTCAATAGCTCAACAAAGCATATGTTTTATCTGTATGTTTAATAAATCATAATTTTTTAAAAGATTATTTTAATGCGAAAGATGTTGATCTCTGAGGTCTGGTCTATATCCTGTTCTTACATGTCTAAACTGAGGATTCTGAAAACAGAGATTAAAAATATCTCTTACACTTCAGTGGTCTGGAATGGATTAGTGAATAAATTACCTACCTTATGAGGCAGATTGTCTAAACCAGATTTTCCTTCCCCCTTGGACAGCTACCAGAGTGTTTCCTATATGTTCTACTTCATCACCTTTCAAAATGACAACAGCTTTCACTAAAAGTCATTCTTTGACTTCTGTTATGGGTATTCTACCCTCTCCAGCATTGGTAGAGGTTTTTTTCTGAATCAGCTGGACACAGCACAGTTGCACTGAGGCGCTGCACTGGGTCATCCCACAGGCTTATATTCAACAAAGTCAAGACATCACTTGCATCATTGAAAATAGATTCCTAGCCCCACCACTACATTAGACATTGAGACACAGTTAACCTTTAGAACAATTAAATTTGTCTGGGTTTGGGAAGTGCGTGTGTGAATGTGTGTTTGGTTTTAGATTAATTTTCTCCTAGATAACGATTTCAAATTGTCATTGTCAAATGGATAATATTGGTATTTAATCATGTTAACACTTGTTTATCCATGACTTTATTCTTTTCCCCAAATGCCTGATTTATTTCCTCAAACTGAAGACTCCAGTTTTTATTATTAAAAACACATATATATGTTTGTGAGTGTGTTTATAAATAAATATATGGATATTTATATGGTGCTTCTGGTGAATGGTGACTTATTTTTCTTGTGTTTAGTTCCCATGAATTTCCCATGAATTTTTCATCTGTCTAGCTTAGTAATATTTTCAAAAATTTAGAAATTTCAAACATATAGGAATTGTATAGAATTTAAAATAAGTACAGAAAACTTACTGCAAAAAAGAACCATAACATTTTACTGGAAAGTGTTATAAAAGAATATTTCAGTCAGCCTTTAGAGGATGTTGGACTGATTGGTATAGAGAGCCTTCTTTCTGTTTTTGTTAATATTTTGTGTCAGCAATAGTCATTAATGAAAATTATTAAAAATCTTTTAATTTTAACTCTGTCTTCACAATGCTTCTTTAAAAAATTGAGGAAATATCTTTACCAAGAACTCAGCAAAGTTATTTCTTAATGGTATTTGTTAGAGGTTCTCTGATGCTATAAAAAAGAAGCAACAGAGTAGTCTTTCAACAGCTAAAAAAACCCCTAAATATATTTCTAAATGCTTTCAATCTGTTTCAAGATTTTTTTGAACTTCCTAGCACTTTTTTTTTATTTAAATAATCTATAACAAATATTAATGTAACAATAAAAATGAATAATTCTGGCCTTGTTGGAGTCAAAAGCCCTAAGAGCAGATTTCTCACGCTATTGAAGGATTTCTTCCTTTTGGAACAGACCAGTTCAGAAATCCCCAATCTATGTGAAGACTTAGCTTTTGTTCATTTGGACATTTGACGAAAGTTTTTTCATTGATTTGTAGTAAAACAAAAATGAATGTTTTGGACTTCTTCCAGTAATACAGGGAGTGGTCCTATCCTCAGGACTTACTTTTATCTGATATAGCTTTATGAATATAGAAAGCTATTTTCATAAATGAATTTGCATTCCTGAAAATAGCTTAGTTTTACAGTTTATAATAACAGAACTTTTAATCTACATAGAAAATAAAGGAATCAAGTGCTATGACATTTCCATCTTTCCACCACATGTTGACACACCACTCAGAAATATTAGGATGTATTATTATTAAAACCATAAAACATCTACTTCCTTTCTATCTCTGTAGATGTCAAACTGTGGAGCTCTAAACATTTTCAGCTTCTCTTTTCTTGCTTGACATGGCCAGTGCTGCTACAAATAATATTGTCATCATCGTGGGTTCATTTACTGTGGCCTTAGGAAGGCCACAGTGGGAAACAAACAATGCAAAGCATAAATTGTGGCTGTCAAATGCTCTTTCTTTGACATGCAATCATTCAGATATGGAAAGCATTTAGTTGTGGACATGCAGATAAGATATTAAGGAAATACATTGTACTGTATTATGCGGATATGGATAAAGGTAAAGGGAACTTTTTTGTCTTTTCTTACTATATAACTATAAAGCTATATTCTGTCTTCCCAAAAGGCATCTTCTCTTACCTTGATAATACACAACATTTTGGGGGACTGTAAGATGTCAGACTGGGATATGTCCCCACCTAGCACCCATTCCATTTTAGACTGTCACCAGGCCCACCTTTTTCCTATCCCAAGTTCATTGATGTAAGTAATCTGTCGGAAAACTTAAAATCTAGAGTCACAATTCAATAATTTCTGTGAAAAAGTGGATAGAACTGATATATTTCGAAAGAAAGTGGGGATTTTTGACAATATTTTATGACTAGAACCAAATCTATCTGAAGATTTTTCAACTGCTTCTGCCTAACTAAACTATATCTGACTTTCTACATGAGAAAGCTCAAAGGCTACCATGTACATATTCTTAAAAATCCATGTGAATTTAGACCATGATTTTTAATATTAGTGTTTAAGTGTTGAAAAAATCAGCCACAGGTTCAATAAGGTTCTAAAATGATTTATAGTCTTTGGCTTCAAAATCCGTATAGTCCTTGGCTTCAAAATCCGTATTTTGTTTCAGGTTGTAACCTTCTGCCATCTTATTTCAGTCCACTAAATCTTGTTATGCTTTTGTTTCTAATGATGAGCCTTTCAAAATGCCGTATGTTCCCCTTCGTGTCTGGGACCCCCACAAAAATGTATTTACCCTCCCATCTTTCTTTTTTTGCTCCCTTTACCCAGATGCTTCTGGTTTTCACAGAACCAGACATATTGATATTGCAAAGTATGTTTTCTTCAGGATGTTTGTAAATTCCACATTTATAATATTTCAGAAAAAAAAATTTTTTTTTGCTTGATTTCTTTTTTTTTAAAAAGTTTAATCTCACTCTAGCTTGTACAGCAAGTTTAATCATTGCATTTTTATCATCTCTAATAGCTCATATTAAGGCTCTGTGATATTGAGTAGAAGCAACTCCATATGGATTTTATTACATTCTTCAGTTAGGTTAAATGACCTGAAGTTATGCAGGCATTTTGCCACTGATCTATTATCCAGAAGTAAAAGGTAGAGGGAGAGTGCAAATAAATAAAACCTAAGACTGACCTGTAGAGAAAGCAGTTTGTTGGCAAGTTTGTAACCACCAGTTGGTTTGTGGGCACAAGAAACACAACTTTTGGTGTATACAATAGAAACCTCAAAGGGAAAGTAACAGAGAAATCGAATTAATTTCTTTATCTAACACTAATACGTTCTTTCTGTTAAATTCCCACCACAGCATCAAAGCACTGTCCTGGAAAAGCTTCTTGTTCACGGTTGACAGATATTAGCTGTCCTTTAAGTCTACAGCACTGCTATTCTTCTAGATGTAATCTGATATGCCTTTGATCTTGGTAAATTGAACACTTCCAGCACAGGACAGAAAGGGTACTAGAAAAAGAATATCAATCCAGAGAAAATGTTTCTATACATGTGTAAAATTCTTTATTTTAAGCAGGTCACACAGCGTGATGCCCAGTAGTTTTCTGTCTGAGGAGCCTTTTGTGGAACAAGCAAACACGGCTGGGGAGTGTTAGTGGGATATGTACATAGTCTTGAGGAAAACAGGGGAATCCTACATTAAAATGCAAGTTGCTGATTTACCTTCTGGGAAAACAGTACTATTCTTAATGTGAAAGCAGGTACTGCTCATCTGGTGTGAAATTCTTATCCCAGATTTACAGACCACATCAAAAAGTATTTTTTTTGTGGGTTCCATATGCCTTGATATAAGTCCTCCGTAACTTATAATGTTTATCTTCCATTCAGTGACAAGGACCTTCACAAGCTATTCTGCAGTTTGCTCCTGAATTTTGTCTCATCATATTTACCCATTCATGTTACCAATGATGTCCTCTTCCATGCCCTGCTCTTCTCTCTCCTCTGCCTACCTCAGGGTTTTCTGCCTGAGCTTGTACATTCAAAGGTTTTACTGGCTCTATGCTCTTCCACTTAGATCACAGTAACACCTATATATGCTGTTCCACGCCCTTTAAGCACTACAACATGCAAACATCACAAAATGCAGTCTTAGAGATCAGTTATATTTGATTACTTGACAGAGAAACTCAGTGGGCTGAATTACTAGATGTGACATTTTTTAGAATTATTGATTTAGGTAGTGAATCATACACTGAAAAAAATTTCTCTGGTTTCTGTATTATTAACTGTGTTGGCATGAAATATCTAGTAACTATTTCATTTCATTTTAGTTTACTCGAGCACAGAATTCTAGAAATGGAAGAAAGGCACAAAGAGGAGCTGGCCACTTTGAAGGAGGAAAAAGAGAACTTACAAAGCTTAGTCACACGACAAAGCTACATAATCCAGGAACTAGAGAAGCAGTTAAACAAGGCAACAAACAACAACAGTGTCCTGCAGAAACAGCAGCTTGAATTGATGGATACAGTTCACACCCTGATCACTGTCTGCTCCAAGGAAGGAGGTAAGAAAGTGGCATTATAAAACATTAGAAGTGCTGGGAAATTTCTTATGAACTAAGTCCTGAAGTTTTGGAAAACTGAAACTTAATGGTCTTATTCTAAGAAAGAAAAAGACATTATAATTGAGAACAAAAGAGCTGATGAGAACCCAAAAATCTAATAAAGTTCAGACAGTGCTGAGGCTGACCCTTGTACCAACAGCCATATTTGATTCTTTGAACTTAGTATCACTGAGTTTTTTACCTTGACCATAGCAGATATAGGCCATAATTACATTGCTTTTGCACTAGAAATACTGATTTGTTCATCTGAGAATCTGTCTCCTCCTGCTGGGAGTAATCCAACCAGCCGTGGATCTTAACTTACAAATGTCTGTACCTCATCTGCTCTTGAGTTCCTTTTCAATCAACAGAGAGAATAGGCTATTAAACAAAGAAAAGTAATTTAGAGTTTTTTACATATGTATGGGTTATAATATTGATGATTTTGGATATAGGCTCTTATGGTGCTATGGGTAGACATCCAAAAGACAGATCTCTTCCCTTGAATTAGATTTTATTTGTAATAAGGGATCATTTTTTTTTCTTCTGTCTTCCTGTGTTTTGTTTGTTTCTGGGTGCTCCAAACAAAAAAAAGGAAAAATAACATCCTTTGAAAGAAGGGCTTGACAAAGACTCTATAAGACAATTTTCCTCAAGTATGTCTTTCTTAGTAAAGCTTTCTTACAGAAACAGAGATAGAAGTTCAGATAGAATTTCAATTTTCAAATGCCAAAGACACTGCAGAATGTCTTGAGAAAGAATTCCTTTTCAACAGAACTGGTCAAGGAAGATGGGTGAATGGAGACCACTGTGAAAAATGGAAATGGGACACTGGGAAGAATATATTAGCAACTACGAAAACCACTCAAAGTCATTTAGAAATAACAATCGTCATTGTCAGAAATGACAATATAAAAATCCTTCTGAGAAAGGGTACAGGATAAACACAGAGAGAAATTGTAGATTTGTGAGTTCTGATAGTCATTAAGCAATTGTGTGAGCATGGATCAGAGAGTTCCCTGAGAGGTATCAGCAGTCTGAATAGCCCAGCATATTAGATTGTTGTCATTCTAGAGCTCTAAGTGCCATAAACTATCTAAAAAACAAAAAGCAAGAAAACAATGAAAACAAACAAAACCAGCAAACAACAACTCCATCCCCCAACCAAAAACTTGTCACCTGCATTGTTATTGAGTTGTCTCTCTGAGAGGCAGAAGACATACTAGTTCAATCAAACTATTCAGCTCAAGGCAATGTGGATTTTCTCTCTGCTATATATTCCCATGCAACTTGTGTGGCTTAAAGCTAAACTGCTCCAGTCATGAGGATTACATCTCTTTGGGAGTGTTGCATGCTTAGGCCAGTGTTGATAGACTACTTTAAAAAAAAAAACCTTTTCCCCCTCTCATGTTCATTCTAAATGTTCCCTTCTGCTCATTCTGGTATATGGTTCCCTAGCATTTTGAATTAAATAACATGTTTCATAGTAGGCTGTTCTCATATCAGTAGAGAAACATGGTGACGCAATGCAAATCCTTTATTATGTTTTATGGCCTTTTGGCAAAGAAACCTGGCAAAGCTATGTCCAGAGAGTTCTAATAAAGCTCAGGAGTATTTTAAAATCAATACCAAAATGAAATATATATTATTCTCATACAGAGATATATAGCAAGTTCTTTTTAAGCTTAAAAAGATTTTCTAACAGTTTTGAATTTGATTCAAAGGAAAAAAACAACAAACAAACCAACATTTTCCCTGAACTTAGTATCCTCAGCTGTTTCTTATAAAAACTTTGAATGAGGAATACAGAAGTGGGTGTTTCAAATTGGGCTCCTGGGTACAAATTCAGGTGCCTGAAAACCTGATTTTTCAACAGTCTTTTTAACTTCTGAGGAACGTGGAAGTAAATTATGCTTACCACAGTTAAAAATATAACTTTAATAGCCTAACTAAGCCCTTGATTTTGGACTCTTGCTTTTTGTGTATTATCATGTTCAGAATTTTCCTTGGATACATTTCTTCTTCGAGGAGAATAACTTAATGAGAAATGTTAATTTGCAGATATTTTTCTTTCTTATTGTCTGATTAAGTCTAGCTGACCAATATTTTTGGTAGGTACATTCACAGCTGAAAAAGTAGCCAGATAGTTTAAATTAAAATAATAATAATATTTTCCTGAAGCAGAAGACCACTCTAATGAAGATTAAGTACTAAAAGTTGTGCCAAAAATTAGTGCCAACTTCAGTCTATGGAAACATATGTTGAAGGTGGAAATGTATGCATGTTGGGAAGTACCACTGGAGATACTCTAAATTCACACCACAATATGAATTTTAGATCATCTTGCATAAGTCTTGATGTGTGCACTAATGTTCAAAAGAAAAAATTCTCTGTGAGAACTGGTGTTTCTTGGGAAATGGAGAACAACAAAAAATGATACATAAATCAGTGGCACCTATTCTGTCTTATACTTCAGTAAATCTCAGTCATCCAATTTCATAAGGGATATAGTAGAAATGGAAATGGTCCAGAGAAGAACAGGACAATGGAAAAATTAGAGTCCTGGAACAATTTTCATATGAGGAGAGAGAGCTGTAACATACAGAATTATTAGGTGAGAAAGAAGGTATGTGGACTGTTGTTATGGAAATACATGAAATAATTAATGATGGGGAGAAAAGGAATGGCCAGTAACACTAAGTATTTTCCATTGGTGAAAGAGAGGACTTGAGTAATTTAGGTAAAGGTTACTAGATATCATTGAGGCTGATGAATATCTTTTAATTATTAGAAAGCTGTAGAGATAGAAAAGGATGAGTCATCTTAAGAACTTTGAGTCTTCAATAAGGACACTCATATTTAACAGAAAGCACAACCTAAGTGAGGCATCAAGTCTAGAAAGCCAGATTGTCTAAAATGAGAAACTTTACAAGAATGAACAACAGAGTTGAGAGGAATTGCAAAGTATGTGTAAATCCTGTGGTATTTTGAGAAAGGTACTTTAAGCCATTCTCAGAATTTCCTTAATTAAAAGTGTAAGTCGCTATATTATTTCTTACATTTATGCCTTGATATTTTAGAAATTGTCTGTCCGTCTATCTATCTTTCTGTCTATCCATCCATCTATCCATCCATGTGTAAATTCTCTCCCAAGGTAAGTCACAGGCAGGAAAACCATTTTCTTTTTCTTGTAAGTCATAATGAGAAGTTTCCGATTTATGAAAGTGAAAAATATAATACCACTAAACCGATTAATTTGAAACCAATCTGGTGATAATCGTTGCTTTTTGATTACAGAACATGAGGTACATTTCCTCCAGTAATGACATAATCATATCAGAAGACTTATTTTTAGATTGATTTAAATAAATTGGGATACTATCTGAAGTTTTCCTCCCAGAAGCCTGTGAATAATATAGATGGATAATATAGGGATACAGGACTGAACAGAAACTGCTTTTGTTCAGTTAAACAGTCTAAGGAGCTAGCATAGTCCCTAGAAATGGATGAAAACTCTAAGAAACCTGCTTTGGTGCTTCCACTGTGCCTAGGCATATATTAGGAAAAGTTCTGAAAAATATAAAGGCAAATGAGAAAGAGAAAAAATAAACCAAGCCAACAAAACCAAACCAATTAAAAAAAAAAATCCTCAAAAAACCAACTGAAAAGGTAAAAACATCACAAATGAAATAATTTCAGGTTGACTTAAATAGAAAATCCAGATTCCATTTTCAGTGTCAGTTTTGGTACAGACCAGTTTTAGGGATGGGGGCCACCTGTAAAACTTGGAATTGTTTTTGAGTTTGGTTTCCAAAATACCACCCACCTCTCTCCCAGTGTGAGCGATTCTAGAGTTTCAGTTGCATGTAATCCTTCAAATAGACACTCCAATAGGTCACAAAGCCTACAGAGAGTCAAATAAATGCAGGATACCGTGGGGACTCACATGTCTCTATTTTGGCCTGTGTATGTGGCTAAACACACTTGTCACATTGTCTGTATATATTTTAGGCAGGGGCAAAAACCTTAGCAGCAGATGCCAGTAAATTTCTACAGAAGAATTTCCAAAATAGAAGCACCTTCAGACACTAGCGTTCCAAAGAAAATGGTTGTTCATTATGGTGAATATTAAAATAACTATTTAAAGAATAATTAATCTCCAAAATAAAATGTAGATAATTGCATGAAACTTTTACCTTTCCCCAACAAAAGATGAAGAAATAAAAACATAGAAGTGAAGGCCTAATTAATCATCACAGAGATATTGCATGATTATTTCCAAGACTGTGGAAGTGCTTTACCTGTAGCAATAACAGCTGGATAGAGATCAACTTATTCTTAGCAAAAGTCATAAAAGGTTTTGTGAGCATTGTTTTCTGGCTTTCTTTCTTTTTTTCTTGTTTTCTTTCATTTTTCATGCTACTTTGAGTATTATTTGTCTGAAGATTCATAAAGCACGTTGCTGTCACTGTCAAACACATCCGTAACACAGTAAACAATTTTGTGAAGTACTTTCTAAGCTGCCACATCAGAAGAATTATTTAAGTAAAAGATATGTAGTGCTAAAGTAGAGAGTCACATAAATATTACTGAAAAAACTCCTCAACCCCAAAACAAGGCATATACTCCAAATTATGTTAAGCAATAGATAATATAACCAAAGATGCTTATGCACATTCAAACCAACTAGTTCAGAAAGTATATTGGTCCAATGGGAAATTATGTTTCAAGCCAGCTGTCACGAAAGGTGCCCAGTCAAAAATACATTGTGTTTTATTCCAATATAAGAAAATTTATTGAATTTCTATTGTGTTAAAAGTAATTTGCATAACTCATGATAACTGCCCAGGTAGTCCTACCCACAGGATAAGGGAATGTAAAAATTCAGTGGAAAAGTATATTTAACCAGAAACTTATTTTTGGTTTCCTATTTTTTTTTCCTTTGGCTGTCTTTCAGATTGCATAATAATATACCTTGCTAAAAAGGTTTGGCCTAAACTTACACACTTCAGAAAACTAATGGAACAGAAGAGAAAGTTTTGTTATGAATGTCTGGTTTTGTGTCCTCCTAGCGTGAGAGAAATGAAGAATTATCTTCCTCTTGAATGCTGACAAGATACTAAGTGTAATTCTCAAAATAATATATGTATATGCTAGGAATTTACCTCCCCAGAAGTACCTATTGAGTTTATAAAGTAAATAACATGGTTAGTGGGTCTGGCATTTCAGAAACTGTCCAAGTCCCCTGGTTTATGGGTAGGAAAATTAAATACATACAGAAGTTTATTTGAATGGAATTCATACTTTTAAAAAGCATAATAAATAATTTATTTATAAAAAAATTAAACAATAATCAATCTATTCCACTTCTTAGACCAAAGTTTTTGTGATGTAAGAATTTATTCTGACGTGAAAAGAGTGAGAATAGAATGAGAACTTCAAAGATATGACCTGAAGGTTACAGGCTCAGGGGAGACTCCATTGACAGAAGCAGAATTACCTCAGCAGTGGTGCTGGCCTTCTTCATTAGACAGACTTCAAAGGCACCTTTTATAATACAAGCTAGTATAAAAAAAAAAAAAAAAAAAAGAAAACAAACCCAAAAAAACAACCAACCAAAACCACAAAAAGCCAAAACCAAGCCAAATCAAAAATCCTGGTGGGAACACAGGACAGAAAAAGAGAACAGTAGGTTTAAGCATTAGTATTTCTACAGTGTTCAATAAGACAAATTTTCTCTATTATATTATATTGATTTAGCCATATATTGGAATACAATAATGAGGATATTTAAATCCACTAGATTTTAGCAGTGTAGAAGAACAAGGTTTTATGACACAGGTTTTGATAATTTTTCTTCTGTACGTGGAAAGAATAATATTGGTACTCATCTGAGACATATTTTGAGGTGACAGCGTGTTTTTTCTGATACTATTTCCCTATGAATATTTAGATAAACCCATTCCTCCTCTTTGTACCTCATCCTTGACATTATTAAGTTTTTTTTAAATCCAATGAGTCATAACTGGTGAGGCAGAAACTTAAAGGATGTCACATCAGTCACTTCATTATTTTTCTTTTGAAACATAGAATTAAATAAAATAAGGTTTTGCTAGGTGCACGACGATTCTGACCAGATTTGGCTGAAAGCTGTAGGTTTGACGTGGATCAGGATTGTGCTTGAAACATGGTTTAGGAAACAAGTTCATGAATGAAGTGATAGACATTTTTTTCTTATACCAGAAACTGAAGTTTAATTATCAATGTGTTCTAACATACTGCACTGTAATAACAAAGCAAGATGCTCTTGTTATATTAGTTAATTTTTAAAATTTTTGTTTGTTAAAAAGAAATTAAAAACCTCAGACTTGACAAAATTAGAATGCCCACACCAAAGCTTCAAACAAAATCCAGTTTAATGCACTGAGGTCATCTGGTGTTCCACACTTACTAACTTCCCCAAAGGTGCCAAAGAGGATAACTTCAGCTAAGGTTGACATTATGTGTTCAAGATTACAGAAAACATCAATTTTCTCAATTTCTCTCTACCTCCTCCATCTTTAGAGATTTTATGGGCATGTGGTTTTCATTTTTATTAAGATATCTTAAAGCATAAAAGAAATACTTTTAGTTTAAAAAGAGATCAGAAGATCACTAGCAGAAAATGTTCACTGGCAATTCACAAAACTCACTATTATAAAGATACATTCCATTATGTGATCTGCTCTTAATTACAGTTTGAAAGCTGGAGAAAAACTGAAACTTTATTTTTCACTCATTGTCAGGGAAGAGGGGTCCCCTTACTCTTACTGTGGCTGGATCTTATGGAGCAGATGGACCCGCTGAACGATATTTTGCTGCATGGCCGCAGTCGGAGGCTGCTCTGGCTTTGTGCAGTTGTGTAGATGTTCAGTTAAACATGCGCCTCAGCAACAGCTCTTGTGATTCTCGTTTTTTCTCTTCAGGTGCTATACAATTCCTGTTTTTGTTGAAGACTCTCTTTATTGATATGCAATTTTCAGAGGTGCTCAGAAAGCTCTGTTAGAGAGTTTTTGAGGGTCAGCCTTATCTGACTCACCTAACATTTTCAGAGTTCTGGTCTGGACTTCCTTTAGATCATCAAAGTCACTTCTGTCCAAGTGAGTTGTTTCATTATGAGGTGACTTACAACTACAAGTACCCTTTTTCTCCATATTATCTGTTAAAAGGTGATGACATTAGTGCTGATATTTATATGATCACTACCTATGTTGGATTGTTTCTAAAACTAAAAAAATACCAATTCCAAATCATGATGATTTAAAAATAAAAATATTTTCATACCCTGCTTAGGCAAGAATACTTCAATTTCAAAATTATGCCTTATAATAAAGTGCAACAAAGTATACTAGGTAGTAGCAAGTTAGGCTGTAGTTTACTAGAGATTCAGTTCTGAAATTAGTAAATTTGAATGTTCAGCATTTGAAATTTATGTCAGTGGAAAAATATTTAAAATATTCAAAACAGAATTGTGGATTCCGATATTTTACCCCTATTAACTTGTTGATGATCCCAGCAGGAGATCAATATTTATTCATATTGAAAAATTAATATTGGAAGTGTGTATAAATTCTTGATTATTGATATTAAAATCAATTACCCACCCTCATTCCTACAGTATAGGTCAGTGCCAAATCCCTCTTCACTCAGTTTTGTGGAACTGGTATTATTCACTCACATCAAAGATATTACAGAGAATATCAGCATATATAAACCAACTAATAGCACTGTCGGTGTCACCCAAATGCCTTGTTAATAAAAAATTTCTTTGTATGCATACCAGTGTTCAGATTGAAACATTAAATGCACATTAGAGTGCTTGTGTGGAAAAATATAAATCAATTAAAGAAATACGGACACTAGAGATATTAGACAAAGCCAGCAACTTAATCTCCTCGTACAGTTAGTGAAAGACTTCTTTAGTTCTCCTCTCAGTGAATAGCTAGTTACTCACAAAATTGCTGTCTCAAGCAGAAACTCTTAAGGAACTATATTGCAGCTGGATAATTAAGTGTCTTTATCTCTTTGTAGAAGGGCCAAAAGGCATTCTGTTGCAGCTCACTAATGAGGACCATTTTATGGTATTCTTAAGTGATTTCTTTCAAATGCACAGTGATTTGAAGTATTATTGTTCTTGCCAGTCACTAAGGCTGGATTTATTGGGAAACAAACTTGATAACTGTAGATAATTTATTAGGTATTAAATAATTATGCCCTGGAGAGGGTGAAAGCTCTCTACATTAATGTCGTTTTCCAAGACCAAGTTAATTCCTGCAGCACTACAGGAGGGAAATTCTGCTTTAAATGATTTATTTAATAAGTAGTTGGATAGTTTGAGTGCTCTTGCTATGCAATTGTTTGCCTTTCTTACTGCAGACTCTCAGAGGCTGCGTGGGAGGGCAAAGTAATGTTCTATTAGCTGCTAAAACATTTCTGCAAAGGTTAACCTGAGACATCTGATTGTCTGCACTTTTTCCTCCCCATGTTAAAAGTATTGATCTCAAATTCTTCTATGTAATGAACCTTAGTCCTCATAACAAATCTGGCACTGGACTAATGGCTAGGCTGGTAGAATTGTTGTAGACCTGCTAATTGCATTTCGGTATGGCCTGGTAGTTACTCTGGATTGTACTTAAGTGAGGTTTACACATCTCTTTGGGCCTCCCACGTGCAGTGAGGGAGATGCATGTAGGCATTAAGAGCTAGAGGTTGAGAGCAAAGCGACTATTTTTGCTTTTGTCATTGCTCCTTGGAAACAAAATCCTTCCACTTCTCCATCCAGCCCAGGGACTGTAGGGTCACAGGGTGAATCAAGACGATTGAGCTGCTCCAGCAGAATAATAAACTTGTATAACAAACAAAGAAACAAAACAACCAAGCAACTAAACAAAACCTCTAACCTTGCCTCCCCCCTTTACCCCTACAACAAACCCAAACAATTTCCTCAAGATCTTCTATTGGCTGATTCATTCTGCAGCTATGGAACCAGTCTACAGCCAACAGACAGAGCCAGAGCAGCACTGCTCCTGCTCCTGACATTCTGTGATTGCACCGCCTTTGGGGTTAGGACTAAGTGCTCCCTTAGACATTCAAAATGTGCATGTGTATTATATACGTGCTTATACTGTCATAGAGTCTGAACATTTTAATGGAGGCCAGCATTTTCTACTGTCATCATCCAGCAAATGAGTGTGCCTAAGTAAGGAATTCTAGAGTTTTATTTTCTCTCACCTTCTAAAACACCCATGTGAATTCAAGGTAAGCTCCCAGGGAAATCTTGAATGAAAGATGTAGGAGGTTTTACTTGCCAGTTAATGGTCCAAATGAAAATACTATTTTAAAAATTGTTATAAATGAATAGACAGGAAATCAGTAAAAAATTGTACCACATAATCCATGATGTGCTCAAATACTGTATAAAGTATTGGAACCCACACAGCAGACAAAAAAAACCCCAAACCTACAAAGACAGATGATTGAGTATGTGAAATACCATTAATTTAAGCCAGATACTTCAGGTGGTGTAAAAGAGAATAGAAGGAGATTGCAGTAGAAATTGTAGCTGTAGGTGCCTTGTAGAGCATGGGTGCAGACTTACTGACACTTTCAGCTAAGAATGAAGTGTCACCAGCTGGAACACTCTTGTTAAAAGATAACAATGGAAAATTGTCCTTCACATGGCATGTGTATGGAGTTCCTTGATATGGGACACTGAATGATTAAAATTAATGTCGCTTCAAAAACCTAACTGGAGAAATTAATAGAAGAAAATTCTTTCAAAGCCTATTAAAGATGCAGATATTACATCTTGTGGAGGAAGAACTTATAGTGTAAATTCCTGGATATGCTTTCCTGCATTTATGCTGTTCTCCATTCATCTACTTTGAACATCTCTTTCCATAGAAGGATTCTTTTTTCAGGCCAGGTGTTAGCCAAGCTCTTGGAAAATCTTAGGGTCTTCCTCAGGAGAAAAGGCCTAAAATAAAAGAAAAAAGGAGGAAAATAAATAATTATCAGAGTATAAGAAGAAAAAAAACAGAAAATCATAGTTGAAAGATCAAATCCAGTGAGGAAGTCATAATTTCTAGGGGCCTGATGCTGGAGACACTGGAGAGGCTGGGGCAGCAACGTAACCTGGTATATCTACTCTTATAACTTCATTTGGGAATAATGGAGGTTTTGACAGTACAGTTTTACAAACTAGAATCTGCAGATTTAAAATCTATAAACTTGATTATGGAGCAATATTTACCAGAACAGAAATATTTTATTCCGGTATGTCAGAATGAACTTTCCAAGTTGCCACTGGATTGCTCTTTTTTGTCAGATTCAGAGCAATGTCACAAAAAAATATTAGCTTTAAAATCATTTTGGTGAATGCATATTTGATTGAAAGGAAGATGCATGTCCAAATTCCAGTCCTAAACTTCCTTTCACCTCCATAGTAAATAAACATGAGTACACAAGAATGCACGACTTATCTGAGAAGACTGCAGGACTCCAAGAAATACAGAAGCAGCTTTCATACTGACATCCCCCTTTTTTTTTTGTGTTGTGTTCTTTTTTTTTTTTTTTAAAGAAGATATTCAGACTTTATGGAGATGAAAATAAAACATAGAATTAGTAAAGTAGGAAATAAAGTTGAATTGGAGAAAGTTGTGAATCGGGTGGTGATAGTTTGTCTTTATAATGACTGGAATTGGGTAGTAAATACACATAAGTTCAAATTTAAAACTTTTAGTTGACTAGCTAGATGCATTAAAAGTTCCTGATATTTTATCAAGAATAAGTAACTGCAATATTTTTTATTTCATACATGTGTTCTTGCATAGCTATCATTTCAGTTTGTAGGCATCTCTGCAGTCATCTGGAGAGCATACCTGAATTGAAATCAGCCTTCAGGCTGATTTTGTGCCTTTTCCTTTGGTTTATGTAACTGGGCAACACAATGGTGTTGTCACAGGGCTGTCTTACTGCAGGCAATATTGGGTATCACAGTCAGCTATTAGGTTGCCGTTTAATGTTTATTCTCAAGTGGAGGTTGGTCTGTGCAAGGCGAGGACACTGAAACAGCAGACTATACCTCTGGCTGTAAGTAAGCAAAAATTGTGAGTCTGAGAATATTTTTCTACCTCAAAACAAAAATAATCTTCACCTTATTCTGTCAGGTCTGCTAGTGGTTGCTGCTGCTGAGTCGGGGCACATATATTTATGCGTGGGCAGTGTTCCAGGCCTCCTCACTTGGGGTATTTGAGTAACATCCTTTGGATAACATTAACAAACTGTTCTGGATTTGATTCTTCTCAAGACAGGCACTATTTGCCATCGTAACTGGAACTTTATTGGTGCACAGCAGCTGCACCCAAATGGCTGAGAAAGAGGTCAGAGACACAGGGTCACCTACAGAAATGCAGGATTCCCTGCCATGTGTCTGGAACCATGACAGGATCAAGGCAAAATTTATTTGCAGTCAGGATCTAGGCAGAAACCATCATTTGGCAGTCCTGGGATGACCCTGTCCTGGAATGTAACAAATTTAGGTAAAAACCATCAATTTACAGCCTTCTCCTTTTTGATTTTTAAGGAGTTGCTCAACAGGGGACATAAATTTTTACTTCAGATGCTTTTTGATAGCTCAGCTAAAGTTTAGGTCAATTATATATGCCAGTAAGATATGGAGAAAGACTTTTCCTTTCTGAATTCAAAAGCATGAATAATTTTTTAAAGTGCCTTTTCGGTACTTCTATTTTATAAGAAAATTAGACTTACGTAAATAGGACATTGAAACAATGAAAATATAGTAATCCACTCATACACTAAAGAAATCTCCACATATCTGTCCAAATAAGTCACTATCATGTGGAAAAAAAACCAGCTGTTTTTCATTTGTTGTCAGTATTGCTAAAGGACATAAAAGTCTAGTGATTAACAGTCTCAACTGATTTCACAAACATAGCAGTTCAGATCTCAAATAATTTAGGAAATATTATTGTGATTTATTGATTCAGTCATAATGACTGAACGACATTCAGCATAATGAACTGCGTTTTAGCATTCTGTATTGCTTACAGACAAACTGTGCTCTTCATTCACTGGATATCTGATGGAGACCTGAAACGCAAAGAGACAACCTAATTTTCTCAAAAACAACCAGAAATCTCAGTTAAAAAAAAAAACAAACACAAAAAAAACCCCACAACATATAGACTATTTTTCTTTTTTTTTTCCTGGTCAAGATGAGATTAGATAATTTTCATACAGATAAGAAAAAAGACAGATACTGTATGTTTTCAATTTCGTATTCCTAGAGTAGAACATTAGATTACTAAATATTTCAGAGGCTACTTATTCTTAGTAGTCAGTTGGTATTTCTTTAAACCTGGGCAGAAAAGCAAACATCCTCCATTTTTGATAGCTGTTAGGAAATAAACTAATTTACCATTGATTTTAATTTTACAGCTGATAGCAGAGAAATAGTCCCACTCTACACAGAGACACACATAACTAGCAATCAGTTAAATTTCCCTGGCTATTGATTTGGAAAAAAGCCCTATATATCTGAGCTCTCTCACTTGCAGGCACAGGTAAACCTTTCTAAGAGAACTGAAGAGGCTACAGCCTCAGGTGCTGACCCTGGCTTTCTGCTGAGGGTGAGTATCCTGTGAGCAGGTGCAGCAGAACTGCTGCTCAGCCCTGGAGCTGCAGAGCCCATGGGTTGATAGAGACCTCACTGATCTGGGTTCCTGTTCATCCATAGGTCTTGGGGGGTTATGGGTGGTACTTCCTGTATTGTCTGGACTCCAGTTATCATCCAGGACACTTAGGAACAGGAACAGCTGAAGGACTGATAACTGAAGGAAATAATTCACATCAAGTAGGGAAAAACAGATAGCATAGCCCAAGGAGAAAGTTACTGGGCTAAAAATTACCCAGAAGGCTTTGGAAGTGCAGTGAAAAAAATTATTTTTATTGTTGGTTCTCCTTCTGTTCAGAAAAACAGGACTTTCCACATAGGAATCATTGTTTTAAAGGAGCATGACTTCCTCACCAGTTTATTCATCCAGAGAAGGGAATAAAAAAACCCTCCTGAGTTCCAAATCTTGGCTAAGCTTTCAGGTTTAAAAAAGGATAATATTATTTTGCTTGACATAGACTTATCTTTTTCTTCAGATACATAAAAATCTGTCATAAGCATTATATTTGAAAACAGCTAAACTAACATTAGAAGTTTGTGTAAATTCAGTATCTTGAAGCTGACAAAGAAATTTAATGGTTACATATTTGGTTTTAGAATGAATTTATTTAAACTTTCTCACTTTAAAAAAAAATTACTTATACATCTACCATGTGTGAGCCAATACATCATTCAGGCACTTGACTTAATATATAAAGGATTCAAGGTCTATGTAATCTTGTAAAAAAAAGTAGTCTAGAGCTGTAGTATGTAGAAGTGGTTTGGAAACTGTATGGAGTATTAAGTTAGAAAAACAACAGTAAACCTTAGAGAAAACATATTTTATGCTAAAAGTACATTACCAGTAACATTCCTGAGTATTAATTTTCTGTCAACTTTGGCTGTTCTTGCAAATTACAGTGTGATGTATTAAGAAAAACTAAACTTTGTGCTTGTCATGCTTAATATACTTTGCTGCAATCTGTAATAGTAGGTCCTTGTGAAGGAGCTGGGCTTTTATTCCAGCGGGAGCACCAGCTCCTGAGAGAAGGGTGAGAGACACCCAAGGAAAGCCATCTTCACCTGGCTACAGCAGAATAAAACCCCCGGTGCAAAACAAACCAAATGGGTATTGGATTTCTCAGTTTTTAGGAAGTTACACGTTTGTTCTCTATGATCTCAGCTACTTCAGCTGTCTGATTCTAAGAGGAAGGATGGGAATAAACTGGCTGTATCTATGGCATTTATCTGTCTTTTTCACCTTCATCTCTCTCACAAACATCAGTTTTATTGTGTTTTTCTTAGTTTCTAAGCATGAGGAGATAATTTATTTCTAACCTGCTTCCTATTTGCTCTAATATTAAAATCTTACCTTGTTTAAAATTTTAATAGTATAAACTTTAGAATATACTCGTGATTTCTTTTGTCTAAGTTTCAGTTACAACAGAGCCAAATTCAAATTTCCTTTATTGACTCTTGGTACTTATTTCCAAGTGGTTTTCAATGTGTCTATAACAGTTAAGTAAGAGGTAAGAGAATCTCACTACATAGAGCTAATAAAATGTAAGTACTTTAAGACTGAAGGAAATGAGCACTGCCTCTGCACCACTAAATATAATTTTTAAACAGGAGAGACTGATGTCTCCAGTTGAAACAACAGCATTAGAGAAATTCAAGCCAGAAAGAATGGATCTATTCTAAAGCCCTCTGAAATCAGTGAGAGACTGCTTTAACTCCTCTAGGCGCTGGCTCCAGCCCCAAGTAATTATTCAGGTTGGACTTTGGCCACAGATGCTAACACCATCTGCTTACAGAAAGTACCATGAAGCCTTTAATTAACATAAATCATGAAGGCCTCAGTTCTATGTCTTATCTAAAAAATGGCACCTTTGAGAGAGTGCACAGCTGATGTGCACCTTGCTAAGGACCTCACTCCCTGTCACCTCACAAGGAAGTGTGTAATCTACAGCATTGCCAGCACTACCTTTTCCAAATATGGCCAAGTTTCAAAACCATTGATCTCTTAACTGAAGTTCATATGCAAATATATGAATTAGGTTTTATTTTTATTGATGGTGTTGAATAAAAATAATAAATAGGCAGCAAATATATGGAAGGGGAGAAGGGATTTTTTTCTTAAAACAAAATTTTAAAATAATAATATAAAACACATAGAAGGGAAAGAATAATATGATTTTTGTGCAAAATGCCTACCTAGAGAGCAGTATAGTCTTACAGTCAGGATTGGATTTCTCACTATTTTTCTATTTTCACCTTTTCATGGTATGACCGAGGTAAAATATTAAACGGTTTTTTTTCCTCAATTTCCCCATCTGTGAAATAGTACTAATACCAATTGTTCTGGCAGGAATTGGCCATCCTAAAATACTGCTTTGAGGTGTTCAAAGGGAAGATAGTATTTCCAACTACAAACCCTTGGCATTATTCTCACCATCTATGACCCGGATAGTCCCACGTGCCATTGCCTTGTTGCACATCAGTGTCATTAAACACCAGTTCTGCAGCACAGGCCACTTCATTGAGAGTGATTAAGATGTAGTCCCTTTTGTATCTATACCTCTCACTTTCAGTCAAAAATGAAAAAGAAGTATCTGTCCCCAGAGGGTGAGTGTGTCTGGAAGACTTAAATATTGTATCCTTATTGTAGGGATTAATGAAGTGCTGGCCTGAACCCTGCACATCACTTAAGGACATGTTTAACTTTAAGAATCTGAGTAAACAGACGGATTTCCATGGGAATACTGATGTGCTTAAAATATGTGTTGCTGGAATGAAATCATATCCTACACTATTGTGTGGGGCCATGCTACTTTTGTTTGTGAAAGTGAAGAACATTGTCAGCTGTTACACCTTCTACAGGGAATTTCCTAGTTGTTCAAAACTGGGATTCTAAACATTTTGCACTCCTGATTTCTCAGTCCAGACTCATATCTGTATGGTCTGTCTATAATATATAGGATAAAGATCTGCCCTGATATTATAACATTAACTGTTTCCCTGTGCTGAGCCAAAATGAATTCTATAAATCTTGCCTCTAGACATCTGACTTCAGTAGCACTTTTTTTTCTTTTATTGTATTCAGCATTGTATTTAGCATGTATTGTATTTATGAATGTAGATATGAAAATAATTAAATTATTCTTTTCTAAAAAATAAATTTAAGCAAGCAGCTGCCTTGCCCAAAGCTCCCATGCAGCTCAAAAGTCATTACTTCATGAACAGCACAAGCTCTCTCCTTCCAGCATTGCTGTCTTAGGTGAGCATCTGTGTCAGATCACAACACTGAACATGTTTTCCACCTTCACGTGCCGTGTATGGGGCATAGTTTTGCAGCCTCCCAGGTACAGCTTTAGTCAGAGGCAACTACTGCAGTGGCACAGAAGGAATGTGCTGTGTTACCTCTCAGCAGACAGGATGCTCTGTTTAGCTATTTGCATCATGACTTCTGGTGCCTATTCTGCCATCTGCCCAAAAGCTTCGTACTGGTTCTTTACTAGAATTTGCCAAATGCATGAACTGTGTAAGAAACACAGTACAGTCATTACTGTGCATGTTTTAAAGGAATGCAGTGTGCAGAAGTGGACTTCCTAGATACAGAGATGCTTAAGACTGTTTTTGTAACTTATATTATCATGTTTTCTGTTTTTCAGTTTTACTAAAGAATGCAAAAAAGGAAGAAGAAAAGCCATTCAGAGACTGTGCAGATGTATACCAATCTGGTTTTAACAAAAGTGGGGTCTACACTATTTATATTAACAATGTGTCAGATCCTAAAAAGGTAAAGACTGGGTTTATTTTCTTGTTTGTTAATATGATATTGCTCTGAACTTAAAGAAACATTTTGAACCTTTATTGAAGTCCACAAAATATTGTACTGGTATAAAAACTTGTATTATATACAATCTTTAAAAAGTACAATAGACTGAGAAAATGATTAACTGTATTATTCCAGACATTCTTCTTTCCTGCTGACAGAGAATCCTTCCTAAGTTCCAACATACACTCAACAGTCGACTCACTTCCTCCCACTTGGCAAGCTCAGTTGAATCAGAATATGGCTGCAAATAAATCTGCGATAAAATTTAGAAGTGATTTTGTAACGTGTGATAATGAGGATGCTGATCTAGGAGATTATCTGGTAGCATGGGGAAAGGAATAGCAGAATGAGTTTTTAAAGATAAGGACTTACAAAAATCCTGCTTCTCTTGTAGGGGACAGGGAAAAGAGGTTTTGTCTGTAAAGAACACAGCATGCTGAGTACTAGCACTGCTTGAAATGATGAAACATGCATAATCCCATCCTTCTTAAAAAAGAGACTTGGAAGGGGGTGTTTTTAGATGCAAATGAAACATTAGTCTATAAAAGAGACTATTTTTTGCAAGGCTTTTGTTGCTAAGGTACCTGAGTCAGTTGAGGCTAGGAACATGAGAGGATAACCTAAGGTGAACTTACCCGTGAAGGAATGTTGGCTGTCCCTCTGACAGGGCACCACTGGGAGAAGCCACCAAGACTAAGGGCTGATCACCTGGCAGAGGGAAATATGGTGGTGGCCATAAAGTGAGGCCAGACAGGAGGGAGGGAACCACTTCTGTCTGGTGAATTTATTCTCACTGCAGTGAAAGGTGACCCTGCAAACAGAAAAAGACTGCAAAAATTATTACCAATATTATTGTTTATAGTAATATTATGATCATATGATATGTATAACTTACTGCTAAGCTGAGTTAGGTATTATAAGAAACCTTTGGAATCCTATCAATATCAAGATGTTATAATTTAGCATGGAATTAGAGTTCATTAAACCATGAGTAGAATTGGGATGGGAGAGCTTTATGGGTCAAGATCAATATAATTCTGGTGAATGGGAATGGAAAAATAATTGACATGACATAAAATACAGAAAGCCCTTTAAGCATTACTGAGCAAGACAAGAATAATAAAAACAGTTCTGTAAAAGTTGCTCCACTCAAAAAAGAGATGTAACATCCATGTCCAAATTGCATGTACCAATTGCAGCAGCTTTTCTTAGCCTTACTGAAGTTCATAAACCACGCCCAGAAGCTGGACTGCAATTAAAAATAATGATTACCTGAAAGCACTGTGACACTGATAATTCTGGTACGTTTACCTCAAATCCACACTGATGCTTCTGGTATATTTACCTCAAACACACTTCACTGGCAGTATAAGGACAATGGCACAATGGAAGCCACCCTGTGTTTCCACTATATCCCTGTTTACAGACTCTGCTATCAATGAATTTGGATATCACAACTCAGCTGATACCATGGCATTATGTTTTCCTGGAGGGTTCCTTTTTTAGCAAGAAAATGCAAGAGTGTTGTTTCTGTGTGTTGAGAGCATTTCTGATATACCTGTTTCTGTCTTGCCCTAGCAGTAACACAGCAAGAGCTGATCCCCCAGGCATGTTCATGTTAGTCAAGTGAGGAGTATGATTGCTTTAACAGGTGTTTTTTTAGACATTAAGGTCATTTAAACAAGCTGCAAGGTAGTGCTGTGCAGATAGCTGAACTAACTCCAGCTGAGATAGCTTCAAACTCACATCAATGCAGCACTGTGCCAGCACTAATTAGCCCAGAGGTAGCACCATGCAGACACAGTCAGATTGCTCTGATACCCTGATAGATACTTCATGGAGACATACTTGCTTGTTTAAAGCCCACTTGGTTACCTGGATTACCACAACGCAAAGCACAGCTCTGACATGTCTTAGGAGGCCTAATATATTGTTACCTTCTGTAATACTCACAGCCACAGGCAACTACCTCGTTCATAACAATTTTATACATCAGGTCACAGTATACCTTCATTTCATTTTATGTTTTTTAAGGGATATTTACTAGAATCGTGATATTCAACAGAAAATGCCTTTGTCATATACAAATGTTAGTCTCGGTTCTAGTGTTTTGTTGGTTTCACACTCATATATTCATTAAAAATTATCCTTCATGCTTACAGCTTCATACCATTTATATGCCTTATTTTTATATGCTCACATTTGCTTTAGACTACAATTTTTTGTTTCATGTTCCTAGCTTCAAGAGTTCGTAATAGGATCTTAATAATATTCCATATTTTTTTGATATGGAAAGACAAAAAGAATTAAACTATTAAGCTAATTAATTGACTTACTCAGGTGTGTGTATGTGCAGGGCCTGATAATGTGGACAAATGATTGTTCCGAGTGAAAGCAAAGGCAAGAAGGATCCTCTCAGTCCCCAGCAAAGTTGGGTCAGCTACAGGGGAAGCAGGGCTTCTGATGAGCAAGGGAGCAGTGGGAGTGAGTTTGTCCCCATTCTGGAGCTGAAAGAGCCAGATCACCTTTGGGAGCCAAAGTAGGCCGGGTGTGATTGATCTGACTGCAAAGAGCACCTCTGCATCTCCCCTTGGGTCAGTGAACTGACTGGCTCTCTGTCTCCTCTAATGCCCTCACAAGCATGACTGTTACCAGCCTCCGGGTCCACTACACTGAGAATGCGATGTTATCAGCTGCTGCTGGGCTCTGTGGATCTGTGTCTTGATGGTCCTGCAAAAGCAGCTGCTATGACTGTGATCTTCACTCCTTCCCCTCTGCTTTCTTCTTGTGGCTTTCCCGCTAAATTGGTGCTGATGCTCTCTCTCAGCACGTCTGGCTGAACTTTAACTCATTAAATATATGTTATCCCTCCGTACTGTGGAAATTGTCATCCAAAATGATTGTCATCAGTCTATTTCAGCATAGCAGACATGTTCTCTGAATCTTAAAGGTCTGGTCTCAAGCTTGTTGCTCCATGCCAACAGTGTAGACTTGTGGGGTCTTAGTGTGCATGCACTTGAAATGCAATTTGTAGTAATTTCACATCTTCTATTTACTTTAAAATTGAGCTTATCTTTGAATGCTATTTATGAATTTTTTTAATAATTTAGTCTACAAAACTAAAGTAAGTAGAAATAATCCCATATTTGCCTTTTAGAAAATTGAGAATTTTTACCCATGTGCTTAAGGAAGAACAAGAGTCTAACGTTTTGGATGGTCTTTTATTCTAAGTTAGCTTATTTTATTAATTATAAACTCAGAATCTAGAGATGCATACAAATTCAGTCACTTATTTTCATCCTTTACTTTTCTAGTAGAGGGTTAAGTATCAGAACACCTTAAATGGTGTTTAATGGCTGAGTGCCTTGATCTTTTCTGGGACAGACAAGGCTAGAGCTATGCACAGTAACATCCACAATCACCTTGGAACTCCTCTTAATATGGGCAGGTGTTTGTGTCACCACCGTGGAAAGTGCCAGACCACACAAGGATGGCTAGTGAAAAATGTGCTGCTGGCAAATCTTTATTTCACTGTGCAATTTTCTCTTTCAATTTGATATATTATTCAGAAAACTTCAGTCTTTTCATAGGTATGTCATTATATTGCAGTATGAAAATCCCAAAATTTGTGTGTGTCTTTAAAATGAGTAGTCTTAATATGGTCAAGGATTTAATGCTTTAAAATTTGGCAGTGGATTCATGAGAGCTTGAAATAACTTATATGGAAAGTAAATCCATCTTTTAGAAATTCTCACCGTAAATCAGACTAAAGACATTAAATCCTGTAGATAAATGTTTTCACTCACAGTGGCTTCCCTGAAGAAGGAATAGGTCCAAAATTTTTGTCTACAAAATAGTGAGTTTTCTTGTGGTTACCCCGAATCAAGTTCATGCTTGCCCTGGTGTTCTATTTCCTTCCTGTACTTTCACAGGGACACAGACTTGGCATGCCTGGTGCAAATTAAAAAAAAACCACTCGCTTATTACTACTATGACAGTTATTATGAGTAGGAGAAATTTAGAATGGCTTTTCCTAAGGGTAGAATATGGTCCTCTGGTCAGCTGCAGGACAAATTTTTATTTAACTGTGTTGGATAGTAACTTCCAATTTGTCAAAGCAACATAAAGCTTTAAATTACCAACCAGTGCTTAATGGATTTACTCTTGCTGATGTGAGTGCCAAAAGCTAAACCTCTTCAACCCTCTCACATATTGACATCTTACTTAAAAAGCAGAATACAGCTATTTAAAAGGGCAGACAAATTAAATTTAGGATAGTTGCAGTGTCAATATGGCCTGGATGAATACAGAGGAATGAAATCAGGAAAACTTGCTTGAATGAGTAACACTGAGAAACTTCAGATCAAGCACCCTACAAAATCGGGAACAATAATTATTGCCACTTGTCACGTACCAAGAAGAGCAAATGTACAAGCAGTATTTTCATTTTTTTCATAATTTATCTTCTATATTTTTGAAAGTATGATGTAAAAAGAGTGAAGCGAATGAAAGTTAATATCCATTTTTATTATCATCTGGATTATTTAAGATTGGTAACAGATTTCAGTTTACACTATATTCTAACATCAAGGGTCAGCAAAATTGTCAATTGTTTCATTATCCTTCATACACAGATTCCTTAGTATCTAAGTTATAATTTTATTAGTGCAATGGTGACAGGGCATGATCTTACATATTCAGCATAGATCTTAACTTCTGAACTTGTCTCAGAGACCTCTGTTCTTGAGCCTGTTTCTGTCCATGTTCTCTGTCAGTATAAGGCAGCTTGCTCTGAGGTCACCTGTTCCTGTTTCGACACCGCCTGTAACTCTGTAGGTAATATCACAATTCAAAGCAAAACAGAATAGCCTCATCTGTGCTACATTTCAGACTCCTAGGATGAGTGTTTTCTGTAAGAATTCTCAAGATTCTCTCTGAGACCAAATGGCACTCTGCTAAAAGCTATAGAAAACGTTATTATCACTTTAAGAATTACTCTTGTTTGTTAAGAGGAAGGGAGTGGTTTCAGGGCCACTGCAGCAAAAATGGAAAAAGGAGCATGGAGAGAGTGTGAAGGGAAAGCTGAAGAAGCAGAGGGGGATGATGGGGAGATGTTCTTGGGTGAGGTACTGAAAGGAGACCTTACTGGGAGAATTACATTGAACGTACAGAGAGAACTGGTTGTAATCAAATGACTGAGGAGGTTATTGAGGGAATAGGGCATGACTGCACAGGAAAACACACTTCCTTAATACTCTTATTCACAAATAGCTTTCCCCCCTGAGATGCCAGGATTCCAATGAAAACTTGTTTTATTGGTTTTTTTTGAGTTTTTCAATTTTCCTTTTTTATTTACTGCATAGGTCTTTTGCAATATGGAAATTGCTGGAGGAGGATGGACAGTTATACAGCACCGAGAAGATGGAAGTCTGGATTTTCAGAAAAGCTGGAAAGAATACAAAATGGTAAGGTGAAAAATGTGCAATAGCTGTACAATTCACACAAGTGTCAGATTTAAAATACTACTTCCTATTGTCCTAGATAGTTCTGCCTATAGTGATGTGGTATGGTCCTGCAGACTTTTATGAACTACCTTTTGTCATGTCTGTTACTTTTCCAAATCGTAATATCCTTTTTATTCAGTCGAGTATTATTTGCCATGATTTAAAGTTTCTTTCGCATCAGTTACTGAGATTAAAATGAGATGAGCCCAGAATGCTGCTCTCTGTCTCACTGAAGTTTTGACTTGATATGATGTTCAGCGGTGATAGGCATGTGATGATGTTTCTCAAGCATGAATGTTTTCAGCTGAGGGGAACTCATTCAGAAGTTGGAGCACCTTAGATAGGAATAAAAATTTTTACTGGGGTTTAACCCAAGTCATACAGCACCTCTGCCAATCAAGTTAATGTACTGGAAATGTTGATATTTCAAATAGGATTACAAGAAAATAAATAACTTACCAAATTAAAGATGACATGACTTCAAGCAGGCTATTTGCCCTTTGCCAACTCAAAAAAACTTTACTCCAATCTAAATAACGTCTCATTTTTTTCATTCTCTGCCTGACCAAACTTTCTGATGGAGCTCCTTTCTCTGAGTCCCTGAGGACTGGCTTGGATTTCAATGACATTCCTAGTGAAGTTTTCAGCCCCGTGTTATCAGCCTGGCAGAGAAAAGGGTTTTTTTAACACAGTTTTCGAAAAACACTAAATGAAAAGAGAATTTTAAATGTTTAAAAATAAAAGCAAGTTCAGTTCAGTAAAAATTTCTATGGGAAAAAGTTCTATTGCATAACTTACAATTTCAGAAATAAACATAATATCATATCATTGAACCAAAATCTAATTTGGCATTCTACTGATGCGCTATTTTCAATATTTTTATATTGCTTGAAATTATAAATAATCATTTGGTTCAGACTTCTGCTCCGATGGATAACTAGAGGGTGAGGTCTATTTTTTAATATCTATTAACTAAAGTTACATTAAAATGACAACCATAATTTTTAATAGAATTACAAAATTGGAAATTTCTTTTAGAATTCATATTGTTTTAATTTAGCAGAAAACCTGAAAACTGTTTTACTCTATTTTGGTTAAGAATAAAATAAAATGTAAAGCATCAAATTATTTTAGGGGAACCAAAATTTGAAGATTCTACCAGTTTTACTTGTGAGGAAATTAGAATTTGTATGTGCAACCTATATATGGACTTTCTAAATTTATGCTTATCACATTAATGATTTTCTCAGTTTTTATCTCCTGTGCTTTTCTTAGGCAGTTTAATAAATACAACCCTTTGTAAAGTTTTCCCACATGGCCTTTTTTTTTAAGTATATGTTTTTATTTGGTAATTTTCCTCCACTTTTCCTTTACTATAGTATGAATGTGTTCAGGGTTGGATTCTGTTGGCTTTGTCTAGTTCAAGCAGTCTGAATTAATTTTGCTTCTCTTTAGGAATGATATAGTATTTAAGAGATCATTTACTTCTAGCAAATAAAAAGGATGCCTTTTGGACTTTAATTTATAGTTCATCCTGTATGTCATGAAACAAGATGGGATTCAGGCTTGCTCTGCTTCTATGAACTATTCTACCAAAGTAACAATTTTAGGTCCCCTTCTGTGGTTATCATATAGCACCAAAAGTTGAATGGTAGAGGCTGTTGGACTCTCTGTGTATTACTGGGATATCTGAAAGCCTCTGAGCTTCAAGGCAATAACACCGATAAATTAATTCTTTGTTCAGAGTGGGTGTGTGGTGTTTTTTTGGACCACAACCCCTCTCCTTCCTGACACATCTCCTTGGTGTTTCTTCCAGTGGTGGGGGAACACCATGGCACTTAGACTTACTTGGAGCAGTTGAACTTAATGTGTTTTCTTAGTCCCTAGTTCAGATAGAGCTTTCCAGTTTTGTTAGGATATTCTTCTTGTGCTTGTATCTCATTGGGGTCCTAAAGCTAACAAAAATGATATCATAATATAATAAGTCTCTGGGGCTTTTTTTATTTTCAATGCATTTAGTGCTTACTGGGAAGAAATCTGGAAAACTGTTGAAGATTTTAAGCTATAAGCAAGTACTGATTGCCAGCTTCTGAGCTGGACAGGAATTCAGGCTACGAACCTGCACTGCTGCTAAAGCCCTCACAGGTCATTGGCTGTTACAGTTTTAGGAAGCCACTGCACATATGCTCTGAGTCTAAACAGATCCTGACAGCAGCAGACTTGGGAAGGTGCACGTGGAGCAGTCTGCAAAGGTGTCAGCACTGCCGGGTTACAGGAGTCACCTAACAGCAACGAGGCACTCATTCTCTTTGATGCCGTTTCACACTGGTGCCCTCAGCTTACATAGAAGTATTTCAGTTTCTATTCTAGACACCAATATAGGAAGCAGGTTAAGTGATAGATAGGGTAGCCATAAATCTTTTGAGTAGGAAATATACAACTCCATTTATTGATAAATTGCCACACAGTCAGTGATAGTGCTACAGTGGTAATTTTTCCTCCTGGTTTTTAGGTTTGGTGTTTTTTGGTTTTTTTTTTCTCCATTTCCACTGGCATTCAGTCTCCACTCAGGAAAATAAAGTAATGTAAAAAAATAAAGTAAAATAAAAAAATAAAATATTCTTTGGTATATACAACAGCAGCTAATGAGTGGAAAAACCTTTTCTGCAGATTCACTGTTGTGCAAGATTAGTTATGTATCTTTTTGCTTAGGGACATATGTTCTTCCCAGTATCCTTCAGTTTTCTTGTTAGTCTTATGATGTTCAGTGTAATTTGTACCTTTGCTTCTGAAAACTCATTTCTGACTAAGAAATCTCTTGGGTCATTTGAGTTTTGTACATTCAATAGTAATTGGAATAAATTCAGAGAAAACTCCATAAGTTCATCCTTCCTTCCTTTCCTTATCAGTGTCTACTACATCTGTTCTTTCACATTTTGCAATTGATTTTCTGTTATACTGTTGGTTGCTTATCAGAAAAAATTGAAGTGGAATAACAAATAATTTCTTTAACAGCAGGTGAGATCACCCTGAAGCAAGTTTCAAGCATTTTTCATATTTCCTTGCCTGAGTAAATGTAAATGTGAAACACTATTAAGAATTTTGACCTCTAGAGGGGAATATCTCTTAAAAAACTATTGCTTGCCATCTGCAAACTCAAGACCCTTTAGAAGGGAGTTTTCCACAAGCTTACTGTATAAGACAGAGTTTCTGGGATTTATTAGGCAGCTATTAGCAATAATCAAATCTGAGTAAATGGTTAGCTCATGTGCTAACTTGGCTGTCGAGACTTCTTGATCATTTTCCAGTTTTCAGTTCTTGGATGAATGCACCTTTCCCAGTGACTGTCTCCATTTTTGCCAAATTAGGTGATGGAGTATTGGATTCCCCATTCTCTAGCCTTTTAGCATGTCTAGTTTAATAATTCCCATGAAATTCTCAGAATTTATTCCACACTTGATAGCCCAACATTCACTGTGAGTACCCCAGGGGACCTTCTTCAGGGTCAAGTCTTTTGGGGGTTTTGTCAGACATTTAAATTTATTTTCTTGCTTTCTCTCATTGGAGAAAAACTCTCAATAGGTATTTGAAATTGCATGACTTGGCCAGCTCACAGCAGTCTTTTTCCTAGCCAGTTTTTTTCCTGCATGTCAGTATTTAATTGTACTCTATGCTTTAATTGCTACTTTCCACTCTCTGATGAAAAAAAACCCTATCACTTCTTTTAATCATTCATAATGTCATGAGCTAGATTAGGATCACTTGTACATAGTACACTCCAAGATGAATTTCTAAGTTTTATGGCAACCACTTCCCACCTTCCTGACCAGCAGTTGTTTTCCCTTTTGGTTGCTTGGAGGCAAGAATGACATTCAGTGTTATATTCCACATTTAATTTCATGTTCCTGATTAGCATCTGAGAATCCAACAACAGTTCAGTACTTTAAGCAAGTCTGGTGCCAATTATTTCAGAAGTCATGAACAGCATTTGTGTGTGCCTGAAAAGCACATCTACAAAACCACTTCCATTTCTGTTGTGGTTTCTTTTTTTCTTTTGTTCTTAAAGCTGTTGGGTCAAATTGGTGGCTATCCCCATAGAGCCAATATGGTATCATACCAGAGCAGGATATTTATGTTCTTCTATGGCTTAAATTCTTCACATACTGAGAGACAGACCGTGGAGATGTTCACCAGAACTTTCACAGAAAGTATTTTTGGATGCAATTCTAGTGGGAATTTACATTATGTTATCTGGAATAACCTGGCTTTCCTCTGAGCCTCAGTAAATTATAGTTTCTATAACAACTATGGTGATCTGTGTCTTCTGCTTACTTAAAAGACAGCCAAGCACATCTTTGGACTATAAATCTCTGATTTCCTTCTAGGCACGATGGTTTTTACACCTTTTTATATACTTCTATACCTCTGTGAATAAGCTCTAGTCTAGACACAGGTCCCACCTATTTCCTGGAAGACATTCTTGTTTGTGACAGTCAGGTGGCTGGTCACCTCATGTTTTCATCTCACTAGTCTTTGCAAGTCCCACATCCCTGAATTATACATAATAAAAGCGACCACTCCAAGACTTTATTTCTCAGTGCCTTTGTTCAGTTCATTCTGAAAACTTCCAGATGTTAGTTACACTTCATTTTTATTTGCAGACTGTTCAGCTCCTGTTTTAGAATAATGCTTCTTAATTCCTTTTATGGTCTCCATCTGTTGTAAGCCTTATTTTAATTTCTCTTGCGAAAGTTTTGGTTCCGATTTTAAATTCTGTTATCGTTCTCCCTGCCCATCTTTCTTTAAACTCTTGTTAACTTGTTACATTTTTCTCATTCAAAATAGGTCTTCACTACCATTTATATTATATTTGTCTTGAGCAAACAGACAAAAACTCAAGCTATTGTACTGTTTCCTCTTGGAGCATTAACTGATGATGGAGAATTCTCTGTCATGGTTTTATCCATTTATAAATAGTGTTCAGGTTCTATTTTAGCCCCAAATACTTGAAGAATCAAACAAATACAGACAGAGCTCCATCCCCTTTCAATCATTAGAACATTATGTTCCTCACTTTCTTTTTCAAGTGAGAAAATGACTGCATAAAAAGGCATACAGCACATTTTGGAATCATTTGTGTAAGCTTATTGATTCTGGTTCCACTATCTTAGTGCAAAATAATCTCAGATGTGGGTGGGTCTTTAAAAAAAAATTACGCAAACCATATGGCTTGGCTGAGGAGAATGTTCATGACAGAAAAAAAAATTGCTCATAATTTGAAAGCCCATACTGTGGGAACAACATCTTTCATAATTCTCAGTTTTTTTAAAGCTACATATTCTGAATGAATTTTCATTCCTTTTCCAGGATTATTACTATTTAAGGTATGTTATGCATTGTTACGGTCATGAAATCTTCACACTTATTGCATTGATAGTCATACCCCTGTGTTCTTTAAGAGAGAACTCACATATCAAACAGCTGTGAAGGTGATAATACTGATCTTTCTGTGACTATTCCACATTAAATGAGTTTCTCAAAACCTCATTTTTTTGCTATCCATTCATGCCAAACTTTTCCTTAAAGTATAAAGAAAAGAAATTGTTGGGAGCTAAAAAATGTATTCCACTCCAAGTATATGATGGAGCTCCCAGGGTTCGCAGGATGTCAGTGAAATGGCCATTGAAACCATCTTCACCTAACTTCTCTTAGGGAGATTTAAGAAGCTGCTGCTGTTGTTCACAGGAATTGCAATAGTCATCAGCTTTCCAGTTAATTATTTGTAATTTTGATAGGAATTTAAAATTAGGAATCTTTTATCGCCATGTGAAAAATGTACACACATACTAGACAAAGATTCCTTGCTACCAACAGGCCTGTGATTTTATGACAGTGCATTTCCTCCATTGATTTTGGAATGAGCTATATTCAAGTCATCTGTATTTAGGTCAAAAACAGTAACTCAGTGAAACAAAAGCTAAGCAAAAAAAATTACACTCAATCATACATATGGTCAGATAGGTAAACCTTAAAATATGGTTGTTGATTGATCTCACATGAACATTAATTTTCACTTTCTCTGTTATTACCCCCAATTGTTTTTCTATGAAGGATCTTTCCAAGTGCAGCATATGCAGCTGTTTCTGTTAGATAGCTAATTAAATTTCATAATAAGAACTTATGTCTTCCTTCCAATGAGAGCTTCAGTGTTCTACTGCTTTGCAGAGTGGGGCTGGGGACCTTCCTCCTGTTTGACTCATTCCTTCTTTCTCAACTACGAGGTCATATCTGTACTAGTACACTGAACGGGGTCACAGCCTGCTTGTGTGGAGTCTTGCGACAAAAGATCCTCATCACTAAATTTTAGAGGAGTTTTGGTCTGACTCAAATATCATGCACAGATAATGCCAAAGCAGTGACAGGTAATGGGCCATTCTCAAATGACAGCTGGCATAGGGCTACTTTGGTGTTAGAGCTGAGACAGTTTCACTGTTAGCACAGGAAAATTTCTGGTTTGCTTTTTTATGCTTCGCAGCACAGTAAGGGCTGTTCAGAGCATTCTTCGGTTTCTTTTTCCCCCCTGTGTCTTAGTGAAACATTTGTGAGGGAAAGAATTACTGGTTCAAAGAATTTTGGCAGGTATTTTGAAGATAACCTTGGAATAGGAAAGGAATCCAAAAAGTTTTCTGGATGGAGGAGAGCCTTCATGAAGCTATCTGTACAACATCTATCCATCTAGCTACTAGCTAGAGATGAATCCCATAATTTCTTCAACAGAGATGGCTTTGTGGTTTTCTCTCTGTCAGTAGTATGAAGCATTTTATAAAGTGCCTTGTAATACCAGCACGGTCCCATCTGCAAAATGAAGGATTTGAGAACAGGAGGGACCTGTGAGAAAAGCAAAAAACAGGGAACACATGACTTTGGAAAAGACAGAAGTTGTGTTGCTTCTGTAGTGCAAACAAACCAAACAGGTTGGGAGTAGTGGTGGTCTTGAATTAATATGTTGAATGAATGACTTATAAGAGCGAGTTGTGATTACAGAGGGATAAAAAAGGCACACTTAACATGAAAAATTTTGTAACGTATAGCGACAAATTGATTACTTCTAAGAGTATGCTTCAAAGTCATAAGTTTCTTAAATCTGAAAAAAAAAATTTTCTTCCAGGGTCTGGGATAGATGACATGCAAGTAATTTGTTTCTTTCACACATTTACCAAGTAATTTGGATATAAGGAAATGATTTTTGGTGTCTGGAATGTGTATTAAGATATTAAGTGAGTAACGCCTTTCACAGAGACCCACCCTTCTGCGATAAAGAACAGCATGGCATGCTGGCTTAATAAAAAGTCTGTTCTGACTGCAACAGTTGCTCAGATAATTGTTGTTTTCATCAGTGCTATAAAAAAAGGACAGCATTTTCACTGCTCCTCCCAAGATCTAAATCCAGTATGTCCAGCAGAGATAGACACGATATTGAAGTGGTGAGAGACCATATTTCATTTTCTGAAAACATGCTCTTTAAACTCTTCTGGTCCTGACCAAGGCTTAATCTACTGTGTAATCTTCAACAGAATTATGTAAGAGAGCAAGAATGAAACAATATTTGTCTCAGAGAGGGTTGGATCACTATATTGGGTACCAGAGATGTTACTACAAAAGGAAGCATCCTCTTGACTTTGGAGAATGTTTTTGGATGTAAAATAAAACACAATTTTGTGTTGGAGCACAGTTGTGTTTTAATACTCAGCACAGTCTTTCCTAAGCAAACATTACTGGATAACATCAGTTTCAAGAGCTGTGTTGACACATGGATATATGCTTGTGCCTGCTTTGCTACCAGTGCTTCAATTTAACAGCATTAATTTATATAGATAAGACTCATGTGGTATTCCGAAGACTGTTACTTAATAAATTTTATATAATGATATCAAGATTTAGCTTAATTATGCTAACAGCCTCTAGTACAGCACCATGAGAGAGATTAAAGTCATTAAAGAGCTGTTCTAACCACATAATGAAAATGCTATATTAGAAGAGCCAGGTGAGATTCTGTGAGGTTGCTTTAAAATTTGTGACTTGAAAATATAGTAGAATTGTAGCAGAGATCTTCCCAAATAACAGTTGTGTGCTCTCATCATGAAACAGCATTTCTCTTCAGGGAGGAGCAACTCCTGTGTGATCTGCTCCATTTGGGATTTACTGGACCAGCTCTTCACTTTGAGGCTCGTGTCAAATTAGAAGTATGTTTTTGACTCTGATGTCAGTCAGACAACTTCTATTCTTCTTCATCTGTATAGACTACCAGCTGAGCCCAAGCATGAGATTCAAAAACAATCCATAAACTTGATGCTTGCTCTAGGTTAGATTATGGGGCTGAAACTCAAGTCCATTCTCAAACTCACAAACTTTTGGACTTTGCTGTAGCAGCTATGCTCCTAGTCATGCTCATCTTTCCTACTTGGGATTAATCAATGTATTTGGAGAAGAGAATTAAGTCCTACATCTGAATAGTTTTTCTTTTTGCCTGAAATGAACAAAAATACCTTTTTTAGATTTTTTTCTTACATTTTGCATATTTAGTCCTAAAACTTACCATTTATTTCTTTACAAATAATGAATAAGAAAATTATCTGAAGCTCAACATTCATTTTTCTTGGAGAGAGGAAAAAAAAGAGTTTTCTTTTCTTTAATACATACCCATGTCTCTGGGATGCTCTTACTAGGAGCCACACTAAGTGTCTGTACATTCCTAGGATCCACTTGTCCTAGAATGAAAAAGGTGGTTTGAGATACAGGCTCTCAATGTGATTTGTCTCAACAGGAAATACTCTCCTATTTTCAGTTACATAGTAAAGAAGTTAGATTGAAATCCAGGCCTGAGGAAGATATACTGGTTGTTTTACTTGTAGGAAATGTATGCAGGCAACTGAGCTGTTTTGGGCCCCTTGCCCAGCCAGAGGTGACCTTTGTGTAAGGTTTGCACTTTATTCTGTCTCTGTGATTCTTATTCATTGGAAATTTTGCTGCTACTGATACTGTGTGTGTTTGAGAAGGAAAAAGTAAAAAGAGAACCTAATTTCTGTATGTCTCCTAATATATTTAGTCTAGAACAAGGTGCAACAGACCGAATTGCTGCAGATTATGAACAAGATTTTCAGATAGGTTAAACAGCCATTTAGCTCTTTATTTAAACTGACAATAGCTGTGTTTTCTTTTTTAGTCTTTTGAGAAGGCATCTCTAGCTTCAATCTAAACACATTTTTAAAACTTGCCAACAAATATTTGTTAGTATTTCCTAGGGGAAAAAAAATCTGAATATTTGAAATTGTTTTCCAATATTATTTTAAGTTAACATTAGCTAACACGTATATTATCTGAGGAAATTGGAGTAATTTCTATAAACCAAATCTTTATTTCAAATAACAGAATGAATAGTACAATGTGATGGGAATGAAAATATAAAAGTATACAAAAAAAGTATACAAACATTTTTTAGAAATTATCTTCTTACATTCCACATTCTCAGCTAAGGCAAAAGGAGCTGAATATTCTTTATGGCTTCCAAGAAATCACTGCTGCTGTAAAACACTGAATTATTATCTGCTTTATTCACTGAATTGTCTGACAGAAGATGAACCCATAGGATATATTGGCTGTGTCTGGTTTCAATTTGTTTTGTCTATTAAAAGTCAAAGCTTCCTGTGAGCATTATCAGACAAAATAAATAAAGTAAGAGAGATAATTGTTTAATGAACTTACAGCAACATGATTCAGGCAGAATACCCTCACAGATTTTGCCAAAGCTAATAAAATTCTTTTGCACCCTTCTATTATTTTTGAATAAGTATCAACTTTGTAAATTCTTAAGGGCATTTTTAAAACCAGTATTGAATTCTGTTTCTTTGCACTCATAACTGCTTTAGTATTTTGGACTCTGTTAATATCCATGCAGTTGAAAATGAGCTGATGGAGAACTCAGATGTCATCTAGAGTAAATATTATACAATCATGTACTTTTGTCTTTGATTCCTAGCTCTAAGTACTTTAACCCATACCAAAGAAAAACAAAATCTTTT
>VYXC01000173.1:250036-536078 GCA_013397175.1 Platysteira castanea
AGGGAAGGGAAGGGAAGGGAAGGGAAGGGAAGGGAAGGGAAGGGAAGGGAAGGGAAAAGGAAACCCACTTTCCTTATAAAAAGGGGAGCTATTTTGCAATCTAAATCATATTTTCTGAACATGGAAAAAATTGTAAAAGTTGATCCATGTAAATTCTTCTTTCTGATCAAGAAAAACTGAAAGAAATATTATTCAAACTTGTAGAAATTTTAAATCAAAGCGGGCATACAGGCCTCAAAGGGTATAAGGTTGAGTAATAGGCATAAATTCTGCCAGCCACATCCAAGTCACTTTTCCACAAAAAATCAAAGGGAATTTGACTGGAGTCTATTGACTGAGCTTTTGGTTCCTGTCCTGTTCCATAGTAAGAATGAAGGCCAGAATGAGATCTGCTCACGCTCTGTGCCCTCCTTATGGTGCAACTGAAGCTCCTCTGTTGAGGACATGGGGAATCTGTTTCATTCATACTTTTCTGGAATAAGCAAAGAGGAAAACATAAAAAAGTCTGTCTCTGTTGGCCCTTTGGGTTTCAGATTAATTCCTCTATTATTTTTACTCAAGTATATTTGAATATTTAAATAAAATAGCTGAGTAACATGGTGACAGTTCTGGAAATAATGATATGTAAGCCACATGCAAGTCTAAACCTTTTTTCATGCTTGACAAATGCACTAATGCCTAGTCCAGATAAATATATGCCCAGCAGATACTTTGCAAACCAAAATTATGTTGGGCTATTTTATAAATTTTTACAAGAATGCATCCTACTACATAAAACCTCTTTATTTTGCTTGCCAGCATCACTGTCTGTGATAGAAGCAATTCCAGAAGGCTGCATGAATAAAAACCTAATTATTGAGTGCTAAAGAGCTGGCCACTCTTCAGAGAGTGCTGTTTTCCCTTTATCTGAGGAGCTGCCATTAAGGATTTAAATGACTCCTCTGAAGCTAAAAACCACAATTCCCAAACTCCTGCTCCCAGCACCTTTCCTTCACAAGTTTCGGGCATTTGCCATGTTTGCTTTCAATACCTCAAACAGAGAACATCATACCTTTTCAAAACTTTAGTTACTGTTATTTGAAATAATTTTGCCAAAGAAAATAGATGCTCTCCTATTTTGGAAGCTCATTTCTTATAATGACCCACATTAAATATTGTTTCTATTAGCAAAAATAAGTAACTGTAGACTGGCTAGACTCACATTAATTTCAAAAAAACATAAGTTCACTAAGTAATAGTAACCAGTAAAGAGACAAGTTTCTAAGCTGGTCTGGGAAGTGGATCAAGAAAATCTAAAATAGAAAAAGGGTATTGAAATGAAAAGAAAAGCTCAAGAAGTGAAGCATCTATAATTTTGCTATGGCAGTACCTTATAAATTTGAAAGACATACAAAAAAGTAAGGTTCCAGGTCTTATGTTTAAATATAGTTAAAAAATAAAAGAGAAAAGANGAATACATTTAGAAAAGAAAAGAAAAGAAAAGAAAAGAAAAGAAAAGAAAAGAAAAGAAAAGAAAAGAAAAGAAAAGAAAAGAAAAGAAAAGAAAAGAAAAGAAGAGAAAAGAAAAGAGAAAACCATGAAGTGATAAAATCTGCTTGAGAAAATATCAAAAATCCTTTTCATATTGTTCTTACAAAATCCAGCCTCAACATTACGCAAAGTTCAATTCAAACTAGATAACTCCCAGTTGGTGATTTCAGAAGGGTTCTGTTTTTATTCTGGGCTGTTTGTATTCTCTTTACTACTTTTTATTAGTCTAAAGAATCTATTATTAAAAAGAGTAATGCTGAACACATGTAAGTTCAAATATACTTGCTTCTCTTTCAAAATGAGACAGCTCCAAAATGTTTTCTGGAAAACTAGAATAAAATCTGTTTATCCCAGGTGATGACTGGGAAGAAGGTTGAGATGGGAAGGTGGATTGTATCAGTAAATGTATTATGGTAAATCATAACTGAAACAGGAAAATCAAGTGTTGTGCCACATATTAATTCTTTAATAACAGTATCTGAATTATTAATTTCTTTTAGAACATCCTTAGTTTTCTTATCTACACAAGATAATTACACAGAGACTATCTGTAAATATACGGAAAATATCTCTGTCAGTCTCTTTGCAACTTACACTGTGGCAAGTAAAATCTCCACAGAGTAAGAAGAGCCAGATCTTGCAGATCTCCCATTTAGTGCAGTGTTTCTTAATGTAATTAAGAATTATTTATAGAACTATAAAAACATGAGTTGAAAGAGAATCCTAAAAAACACATGACCTCTCCTCTTTTCTTGTGTAGACTCTGCCTAGCCCACTTGACATTGTTTGATGTTCTTAGGAGCTGTGTAGCTATGAAACGCTGCTGCTCTGACCTGTGTCCTCAGATCCTCCAGAACTGAACAGGAAAAGTAACCACGTGCTGGGATTTCAGGCACCACAGTTCATAATCGTACATATTAGTTTATGAAAACAGATATATTGATATTGAATTTTGAACAGTAGTAATTTGAACTTGCAGATACATCTGGTTTTGCTACTCATGATAGCACTTCCAAGAAGATAGGAGAAGCACTTCCAAGCAAAGCAAGGGGTGAAGAGTGGGGGAATTACACTTTTTAATTGGCTAAGCTATTTGTACTTCAGAACCATTAGAGAGGTTTAATAGACACCCACCTCCCTATGGCAATATATTCTGGTATTTAATCATTCATTTAGTTAGAAAAGTTTGCTTTTGCTGCAATGGTTCACTAACTTTTGTCCTATCTGTGGAGAAATATGATTAAATGATCAGACAGCACTGCTCAGGTGAGCAAAATTTTGCAATTGATGTAGGCATAGGTGAAAACTGATGATGGACAGAGAACATCCTAACTTCTGCGAGTCACGGACTTAAGGTGGTGACTGACTTTTGGTAGTTAAGAAGAGACTTTATATTGGAACAAGCATGAGAATTTGATTACAAAATCTCATCAGAAAGTGAAAGAGGGCATAGATCCATCAGTAGAGTAACGCACAAGAGACCTGTTGACAGGGGAATAATAGTCATGTAGGGAAGAGTCAGGTGTGCGGGCCCTCAGAGGCAGCAAGCTGATGAAATTTGTTGCAAACGAGAGGTAGTCATTAAAATTATTCATATCACTTCAAGCTGCTGACATGATCTTCCAAGTCCTGCAAATCTAGGTAATAGTTTCCAAGCTCTCCAAAATATTGTGTCTCTCCAGGCTTTGCTTTGGGAAACCAGATCAGTTGTTGAAAGTAAACCAGGAATTGTTAAACTTTATGGGACCTGGTGGCAGAGGGTTTTCTATTCACTGAGTAGAGTGTTGGACTTTCAGCTCTTGTTTGATTAAAAGTGTGTATGTTTAGTTTCAGCAATAGTATTATTTCTCTCTGTTTTCTTAGACTTTCTTGCAAAAATTCTCACTTATCTTTCTGTAAAGTGGAGAAAAATATATTTGTCTGTACAGTCTTTTAAACTATACTGCTGAAAATTCTATAATAGTTAGTAAGAGAAGTATTATTTGAGAGTACAACTTTTATGGGGACAGATGGTTTTATGTATCTTTAACTAAAAGCCATATCCCACATAATATTACTGTTTCAGAAGCAGGACACAAATAGGCCATTGTCACTTCCTTGGTGTACAAAAATCTCATTTTTAAACATTGTTGTGTTCTTTTGTTGTTACCCAGGCTTTGCAGTGATGCATTTGTGTAAGTAACATTTTCTTCTTGTGTCCCTTGAGTTTTTTAGGTAAAACAGGGGATCAAGCTGACTTGTAAGTTTTTAAAGCCATTTGTTTAGGTTCTTCTGTGTCATTTGTATCACAGTAAACCTTCGAAGAGTCTATTCAGTCTTTTCTCAAATGGGGAAGGAAAAATGCAGTGGAAGACATATAGGAAATCTGTAGCAAAGTGGAAAAATAAACACAGATCCTCTTGGGACCCAGTTCTGTGCCCAGACCCTAGTACCTTTCTTGCCAAATATGAAAAATACAGAATAACTTAAAAATTAATCGTGGTGAAAAAATGTAAAAAGCTTGTAGCAATTCACTTTTCTTTGGAAGCTTGAAATTAAATTTGCAAGTCTACTTCAGAGGATATATCCATGTAAAATCCTATTAACAGACAGAATGCTATCTGTGGTATGCATAATATCTATGATTTGGAACTATTTTCACCAAACAGTGGTTATAAAATATATCATGAGGAAAAAAAAGATTTAACATCTCTACATATATATAAATATCTGGTTTAAATAATTTTATTTCATTTAACAACACTGTCAGTCCAATAATATTCCATGAAGTCTAAATACTGGAAGTGCAAGGATTCAGTTCAATGCCCATTAACCAGACATCTTTCTGGAACCATGCCAGTGTTGCTATATCATATCAGTGACTAAAACTCACTGGCAGTTCATGCAGTATCTTCAAATGTAAGCAGAAGTTAAATATAACAATTTCTCTGACTGAAAGTTGATGCAAATATACTTATGGAATTTATGCATAAAAAAATTAACTTAATCCACATAAATCCCAATATGCACTATCCATCCACAGCTAATCATTTCCCACTTCTAACTACATTAAAGTCGTTTATAGTTCAATATACAATAGCTGTGACTGTTGTGAAGCAGGAACAGAGGTTTTATTCTTCTTTGTTATGGAATCTAATGAGAATTCAGTGAGAGGGGCTGGCTACACTGCAGTACAGTTGAAGTTTTAAGAAGGTGAGCCAGAGGATCCTGAGGTAACAGAAGCCAAGAGAGAAACATCAGTGAAATACCACAAGAGAATCAAGGGTTGTTCCCCTAAGGTGTCACAGAGGACAGCCCAGTGCACACAGCACCGACAGGAGTTGGAAGCCACCATGGCACTAGAAAGCTAAGACCTGCTTGCCGTTACTGAAACTAGGCGGGATGAACCCCCTTACTAGAGTGTGGCTATCAGGGACCACAGGCTGTTCAGATGGGACAGGTGAGGAAGCAGGGGTGGAGGCATTGCCCTCTACATCAATAAATGGATACACTGCAAAGAGCTGTTTCTGAAGAACAGCCACAAACAGGTTGAAAGCTTATGAGTAAGAATTGGAGAGTGAGGCAACACAGGGAGACTGGTTGTTGGTTTCTGCTCCAGGCCACCTGATCAATGGGAGCCTATTGACAAAGCCTTCTTGCTCTAGCTATGGGAAGCCTTGCACTTACAGACTCTTGTCCTGCTGGGGGACTTCAGTCACTCTAACATCTGCTGAAAAATTATCATAGTGAGCTGTGGACAATCCAGGAGACTCCTGGAGTGCAGTGAGGATAAATTCTTAAACCAGGTAATAAGGCAGCCCTACCAGAGAGATGGAATACTGGATTTGATGGTCACCAACAAAAGTGAGCTACCTAATCACTGACATCAAGATTGGAAGCAGCCTGCACTTTAGTGGTCATAGAACCACAACATCTAGGTTTAGGTTGAAAGGAACCTTAAAGATCATCAAGTTACAACTCCCTGCCAAAGGCAGGGACATTTCCCTCCCAGACTGCTCATGCATTGGTGGAGTTTGCAGTCCTGAGGGATATGGGTCAGGGAAGGGGTAAAGTCAGGACCTTGAATTCTAGGAAAGCAAACCTCCAGTCAAGGAATTAGTTAATAGTCACCCCTGGGAAAGTGTCCTCATAGACAAGGAAGCAGGACAGACTGGTAGATCTTTCAGGACACTTATCTCAGAGTTCAAGATCTAACAATCCGCAGGTGCAAGAAATCAGTAAAGAAAGGCAAGAGAGCAGCATGGTTGAGTTGTGACCTGCTGGTCAAACTAAAAGGTAAGAAGGAAATGCACAGGCAGTGGAAGACAGCCAGGTATCCTGGATAAAGTGTAGGTACACTGCCTTGTTCTGTAGGGATGAAATCAGGAAAGCAAGGGTGCAGTTGGAGCTGAACTTGGCAAGGGATGCAAAGAATTGTAAGAAGGGCTTCTACAGGTGGGTCAGCAAGAAAAAAGAAAGTCAAATAAAGTATACTCTCCTCCATGAGCAAGACTAACAAAACAGGTTCCTCAAATCAGTGGTAGATGCCCCATCTCTGGAAAAATTCAGGGACAGAGCTCTGAGCAACCTGATTTAGTTGAAGATGTTCCTGCTCACTGGGGCAGAAGCTTTGGCTAGATGACCTTCAAAGTTCCTTTGAACTCAGACTGTTCTATGATTCTATGATTTTATTATTTTATTTACTAAATACTGTAAAGGATTCATATATGCAAAGGAAGCTCAGAAACAGATGAGGAGAATGCTGAGGTATTCAACACATATTTTGGCCTCAGTCTTCGTTGACAGTGTCTGTTCCCACAGCTCTTGGGCAAATGGAGCACAAAATGGGGACTGGGGAAGCAAATTCCTTCCCACTGCAAGAGAAGATCAGGTTTGTGACCATCTGAAGACCCTGAACATGCATTGGTCTATGGGGCCTGACGAGATGCATCCCAGAGTCCTGAGGGAATTGGTTGATGAAGTTGCCAAGCCACTCTTTGTGATACTTGAAAAGTCTTGGCAGTCAGGTGAAGATCCTGGTGATGGGAAAAAGGGAAATATTACACCTAATTTTAGGAAGGGTAGAAAGGAGGACCCTGGAAACTACTGATCTGTCAGCCTCAGCTCTGTGCCTGGAAAGTCATACAACAGATCCTTCAAAAAGCTGTGCTAAGACACATGGAGGACAGGGAGGTGATTAAAAACAGCCAGAATTGCTTCACCAAGGGCAAACCTTGCCTGACCAACCCAGTGACCTTCTATGATGGAGTGACTGCATCAGTGGACAAGAGAAGAACTGTGGATGTCATCTACCTGGATTTCTGTTAGGCCTTTGACATCCTAGTGGGATGGTACTCCATAACATTCTTCTCTCTAAATTGGAAAGAATGTATTTGATGGGTGTATTTGAATGTTCCGTTGATGGGGAATCAGTTGGATAGTCACATCTAGAAGATAGTGGTCCCTCAGGGGACCATAATGGAACCAGAAATGTTTAAAACCTTCATTAATGGCATAGATGCTAGGCTCAAGGATAGTTTGTGGACAACACCAAGCTGAGTGTTGCAGCTAACCCACCCAAAGGATGAGATGCCATCCAGAGGGACCTGAACAAGTTTGAGAAGTGGCCCCATGAGAATTTAATGAGGTTTTACAATACCAAGTGCAAGGTGCTGCACCTGGATGAGGGCTATGTCCAGTATCAACACAGGCTGGAGGATGAACAGATTGAGAGCAGTCCTAGAGAGAAGGACCTGGGGTAGCTGGTGGATGAGAGCCTGGACATGACCCAGCCATGTGCACTCGCAGCTCAGAAAGCCAAATGTGTCCTGGGCTGCATCAAAAGCAGCACGGGCAGCAAGGCAAGGGAGGGGATTCTGCTCCTCTGCCCCCTCCACTCAGGTGAGACTTCACCTGGTGTACTATGTTCAGCTCTGGAGCTCTCAGAGCACAAGATACACCCATTGGAGCAGGTCCAGAGGAGGGCCATGAAAAACATCACAGGGCTGAAACAGCTCTCCTGTGAAGAAAGTCTGAGAGTTGGGGTTGTTCAACCTGGAGAAGAAAAGGCTCCAGGGAAACCTTAGAGAAGTTTTTCAGTACTTAAAAGGGGCTCATGAGAAAGGTTGGGACAGTGTTTTTATAGGGCCTGTTGCCATAGGATGAGGAATAATGGTTTTAAACTGAAAGAGGATAGATTTAGACTAGCCATAAGGAGGAAATATTTTGCAACGAGGTGGTAAAATACTGGAACAGGTTCCTCAAATTAGTGGTAGATGCCTCGTCTCTGGAAAAATTCAGGGTCAGGTGGGACAGAGCTCTAAGCAACCTGATTTAGTTGAAGATGTTCCTGCTCACTGGGGCAGAAGCTTTAACTAGATGACCTTCAAAGTTCCTTCCAACCCAGACTGTTCTATGATTTTATTATATTATTTACTAAATACTGTAAAGGATCCATATATGCAAAGACAGGTCAGAAATTATACAACTTATCAGACATTTTCTGTTTAAAAATGTTTTATTTTGGTCACAATTAATGCTAGAACTCCTTAATTAACCAGTATTTAGGACATGGAGATAAATCAACATCAGCATTACATAAACACTAGGAAATTATTTCCTTAAGATTTTAGAAAGGTGCTGGTATACAAGCTTTGCTAGATATACACTGTTGGTGGTACAGCAGCCTTGTTTTCAAGGCGGAAAGCAAAGCCTCCAGTGTAAGTCACACTCAGAATTTGATGCAAAAATGGCCTAACCATTTTGATGTATCTACTTACTCATCAATAATAGGTAGATATCTGTTATCTATTTTCATTATTAGCCCTTCCAAGCTACCTCTAAATTGATGATATCTTGAGTCTTGATTTTCTCTATCCTTTTCTCTTAACAGGTTAATTTTCAATTATCTTCTCTAAACTGATATACTTCCTTCATCAAAACTGGAAAATTCTCAATATATTCAGTGTCACGTGCCTGCAGAATTCACTTTCCAGTACTTTTTAATAGGATATTAATAAGAGATTTTCAGTAATTAAGTTTGATTTTGCTCTTATGATTCTAGAAGCTTTTCTTTCCTTTGTCATTTTAGGGCTTTTCAACCACTTAACTGGAGAGAAGCTTGTTTTTCAGTGTGTTCCACCACAGCTATCACTATGGAACACAGTGAGCATGACATTATCTCCTCCTCCAGACTCCTAAACTTGTTTCTAAGAAACGGAAAATATATGAGCAAGAACAAAAGTATCTTATTTTCCCGTAAAGCTTATCTACAATAAAATAAACATCAATTCAAACTTGAGGCAATGAAAAAAAGAATATCTTGTAACAATTTTCTAGTCTTATACATCATCCTGGATTTAATGAATTTAAGTGATTATTCACAAGGCAATCATATTTTCCTACAGGTAGGTGAGATAAAGATTTTTCAGTGCTAACATTAAAGCTGTTGAGCATTAGGAACAGACTGCAGGACCCTATCTGAGACACTTGATTCTCTGTGCATGCCTGGGGAGAGATAAGCTCCTTAGACAGAAGCCAAACCAGGCAGCATGTAGAGCAGAGAGCTGCCTAGAGTTAACCATTAGGAAATTCTGAAAATAGCAAGGCATCCATTTATATCCCCTGACAGTTCACAGCCCACAGCCTGAAGGTAGGAGACAATGTCTTGTCTTACTCAAGAAAGAAATGAAAGGCCTTGGGTTAATGCATTCATTTGCCAGAGGGTATCCAGACCATAGTTATTGCTTCCCAAGAGAAAGCAGCAGTCTGTGCTGCCAGGGAGCAGGCTCGTCAATGGATCTCTGACACTGTGCAGGAAGAATTCACTGTTCAGTGAAGAAATAGGTACCAGGTCACTTGTCAATGAAGTGGGAGAGGGATTTCCAAGATTATGCTCCCTGCTCCATGTCTTATTGGAATTAAATAGGTTTGTATTAAATTATCCAATTATGTTAATAAGCAGTGGGTACTATTCTGCTACACACTTATATTTGTACTCCCTTTGAGGCTCAGTGAATCTTGAGCAATTTATTTGAAGCAGGACACATGTTGCTGGTTATGGCATCCTGAGGGAAATTTTGCGGTTTAAAAACTTTCTCTTGCTGAGTCCATAAAAACCTTAACTCCAATGTGGTGGGTAGTAGTCACTCAGACCAGCAAATTGTTACATGACAAGTTGAGACTAACAGCCCCTGGTACTCAACAACTTACTACCTACTGAAGGATTTAAAAAAAAAAAAAAAAAAAAAAAAAAGCAGATTTATATAAGAATAATGTAATTCTAGACAAGAACAGTGTTATGAAATCCTTGCTGAGGGCTACTGCACAGGTACACGAGTCTGAGGTCTGAGAGAACTCTAATGAATGTAAGTATTAGCAGAAAAATTATCAGTGGAAACTCAGTAGTGATCTTGTCACATGTTGTAGTTCTGTGGAGATTTCTCAAGGTCTGTCACAGCTGACAGGGGCAGACAGAGTGTGTTGTGGCACCTAAGAGAAAGCTGCACAGACTTCAGTAAGGTGTTGATCATTTTCTTCCTTCTCCAATTTAAAATGACTACTTTCCTCTTGTTTTCCATAATCTTCACTATCTACATTGTCAGCCTTCTTGCACAGTGTTGCTCTTTTAAACCTTTATTGCTTTATGCCATCTCTACATTTACATTATGAAAGAATGTCAAACAAGTATTTTAACAAAATTTATCAAATCCTGTGCTGAATGGACTTCACTGTCCCCAAGGTAAGAGCTCCCACTTCTACCAGTAATAACACCAAAAAGAGCTACATTTCTTTAACCTACTTCCATCTACAAAGAAATTAAAACTACTGTTGTTTTATTAGTCTAGCTTTTAATATAGAAGCCAGTAACATTGTTTCTTCATCTCCACTGGGCTTTGACATGAAACAGCTCCTGAATAAAAGGATCTTGTGTAGCTGAGACACTTCTGGATAAATGCCACCCATGAGGAATTTTTTAACGTCAAAACTGCTCTGTGCAGAATATTCAGATATCTCCAAGATCATGTGGTTTTCAAATTCAGACTGCCCATCACAGGGACAGAAGTGATGTGATATTTGCTTCAATTTCTATTAAGAAAAATAAATAATATAATAACTAATTTTTATCGTTACAAATTTTTTCTTAATTAGCAGTTGTATGCTCTTGTAAGCTTTTTGCTGTTTGAATTCACTTAATTCTTGTATAACATAAGTGTTAAAACCCTCTGCAACTTATAATAATTATCAGAATGTAGACTAGCATCATGAAAATTTGTGTACAAAGTGTAATGGATATGTGTAAGGACATGTCAAAAGTTACAGATAGATATAGCATCACAGTGTGAAAATTTAGTTTCATTAATGTTTGCTAATCACTGATATGCAGAAAAATTAGTATTGCAGCATAATGCATATATCTTAAGTCTGCAAATAGAAAAACTAATGCAATAGTAAAATGCAAAATGAGGAAAAAATCTCAGTAAAATTCACAATTAGAAAACATTTCTGTATGAGAAAATTCATGAATGAATTGAAAGACATGAAGTTCTTCATTTTTTTAATGAAGATTCCCTGATCATATCTTTCTCTTCACTATTATCTGTGGAAGTTGTAAAGTGAAGTACACTTTCAGGATCAAATTCATGTCCAGCTCAAAATATTTAACCTGGACATTTCTCTTCCCATAACTTTGACCAAAACTGAAAAAAAACGACACTTCCAAATACCAGTCCAGAAAAGGTAGAAAATTGGTGTACAAAGAATGGGATATGTCTGTGATTTCACTGAGAAAAATTATATTCTTCCTGTGGATGACCAAGATTTCCATCAAAGTGAAGTTGACCACTAAGTGGTCAACAAGGTTATGCTGAATTTATTTAGTATTAGGAACAATATCTCCAGATTAAAAAAAAAAAAAATGTTACTTGGAAAGTTTTCTAAAATGTTCACAGTATTCACCATGAGCCAAACATTCAAATTTAAATCTCCACCATGCAGAAACAAAGAGGAATGCTACCTGGAGACCCCCTCAGAGAGCATGGGCTGTCTGTGCCCCCATAGCTGTTGACTGTCTGCCCACTCTCTGAGCTAAACAGAAGCTTGGTAGCCCTGTCAATGTGGCATCGAGCCCAGGCTAAAATATCCTGCCCCTGAGTAGGTTCAGTGTCGCGCTTATTGCGACAGTTCAGCTTCCAGCCAGGATAGAGTGTGGGCAGAATGAGCTCATGTCTGCTCAGAGAACTGACAGAGCAAGCTTTCATCTGTTTGAAAAACACAAGCAGAAATTCTTAGAGTGACCCCTATTTAATCTAGAATGTACATGGTTAAAGTGTCTGAAATCTGTTACCAGCTTCCCAGCCAACCAATGCCAGTGGTTTTTCCCCTCCTTTTATCATTAACAGTTATACTGGCAAGGTTTCTAGAGCCTGATCCCGAGAACACTTTCTGCACTGATTCACCATATTTTCAGCAAATACCAGGAAAGTGGTGTGGTATTTTTTGTGACTTTCCTTCTTTCATGAGTCAAAAAGCAAAGTATACCTGTGGGGCCTGAAGAGAATCTGGCAAAGGGATCATCCCAGATTTTTCGGTAGTCACTTACTGCACTAATCTTTAAGATTTTCTTAGTCTCTTGGGTTTGAGTTGGGGATTTTTTCCTATCAAATGGAAACATACTTGATTTTGCTCTCTCTACCTCGAAGGTAATGGTAATAAAAAGTGATATTATTCATTATTTGGTCCACAGCAGCAATGCAGCGAATGAGTTAGACCACAAAGCAGAGGTACACACCATGTCTAAAGAGCTGCTAATAGCTGCTAATTTACATAAACCTTCGAACAGATAACAACTTTGAACATCAGAGCACAAAATTATTGTGATATCTGATGAAGTGCAGGTTTTATTGTTCAGTTGATCTACAAAGTTCTGCAAGAAGGAGGTACTCAGTAACAATGAAAACCTAATTCAAAAAAGAAAGAAAAGTGGCTGGTACCATACACAGTCTGGTGTCCAGTCTTCTGTTTCACCAGATCCTGGAGACTGTAGTGTTTTCAATTTTAAATGATTGCTGGAAGAGCTCAACACACTTGACCCAAGTGCATACGCACCATTCGTGTTTTGTTTTCTTTTATTTAGCATTATAATTCAGTTGCACTGAAGTAAAATTTCTTTGCACCTATCTCAATGCCATTTGAACCAAAGGAGTCATTATTGTACATCACAGCTCTTATTAGGTCATGACCTGGTTTTTTAGGGGGAAAAAGGCATGCAAAACATGCTGATCCCTGTTAGCCTGGTCAGTGTGGCACCAGGAAAGAACTTGGATCATAAATGGGTGACAGTCAGTTAACCTTTCACTCATACATGACTGTTTATTGGCCACAAATGACGCCAAGGGAGTTGAAATATGTTTTAATAGTCTGTTTATATTTTTCCACCGAGGTCTTAGTGCCACATAACTCATTTTGGCATTTTTTAAACTTAATTTTGCATTAAGAAAACCAAGGAAACAGTGAAGTCAATATTTATTTTTCAAACAGCTATAAACATTTCACAGAAACTCTCTATGCATCAGTCACTTATAAAAATTTGTTACCTTTTCCTAAACACTTGCCCTTATAATGAAAGCCTAACATTAGTGTGATAATGGAGGATAAGACCAGAGGATAAGTGTAGCACATTGTACAATACAGCCACTAATAAGTAAAGGGATCAAGCCAGACCTGTTACACACTATTCAGACTGAAGGAGGGACGTGCTTATGTATATAAGTACTTTTGTTCTACATCCTGTTTTCAATATCATAAATCTTTAATCAAAAAATGAATAATACTGGTATGAATGACACTATATGAATAAGAGAAGCCTCTTCCCCACCTTTTTTTTCTTCTTCTCCTTCCCCTCCTATATTTTTAAATTTTTTTACGCCCTCATTCAGCAATGCACCCAGGTAATTTTTTTTTCTTTTAAGCACATAGTAAGTACTTTGTTGAGGCAGGACCACCAGAGCTCTCACTGAAGGTCAAGTCACTCTTGTTTCATTATGATTGCACACTCTTTAAGATGACATAAAACTGTAAAAAAATTTTAAAATATTAGAGTCAGAAAGAGATCTTTATCATAATCATCCATTATGTTGTCATTAATACTACCTTGTATTGTTTCCATATTTGGAAATTATTGCTTTTCCTGTCACCTCCAAAAAGTGATTCTTCAACATCTCTTGCTGTTTACTGATGTCATGAGTCTGAGTACCCAGCCACCAGATAAAGAAAGCCCTTTAATCTGATTAATAGAAATTCATAAACTGTGAACTGGCTTATCCATCAGGACTGAACAAGTTCAAACACAGGTAAGAGAATGAAAATTCTGGTTAACATTTTTTCTTTGAAAATAATATCCCCAAAAACATCCTTGCATTTTCCTCTGGGATTCATGCAGTGGGAAGCACACATTTCTTGACATGAATCCCAACATAAATCTTGAAAATCTCATGCAGAACTCAAAATATTTATTTTAATGTGTTATTCATTAAGTTATTTCTTTAAATTGTAGTCTGTTGGCAGCTGCAAACTGGTTCCATTCCATCCACATTATAACAATGCTGTAGTAAGATTTGATAGGGTCATTAGGTCATTAACATTGGAAAAATTTCTAAAACAGAATCTGCAAATGCCCAAAGGGGCACAATTGTAAAAGAAGATTACACTACTAGCACAGAATAAAGTAAAAATAATCAAAACAAACTGATGAAAGTTTAATTGCAGACTATTTTCACCTTTATCAAAACTGATTAATTTCCTTACATCCAAGCTCTGCCCAAGGGAAAAAAAAATAACAACCAATAACCCCCCTCAGAGATTTCTAAAAAATGTTCTGACAAGGGCAATGGAGCTGGGGAAGTGTCTGGAGCACAAGTCTCATGGGGAGTAGCTCAGGGATCTGAGGGTGTTTAGTCTGGAGAAAAGGAGGCTCAGGGCAAGCCTCTCTACAACCACCTGAGAAGAGGTTGTAGCCACGTGGGGATCAGCCTCTTCTCCAAGGTAACAGTGACAAGAAGAAACAGCCTCAAGCTGCACAAGGGGACTTTTAGATTGGATATTAAGAAATTTTTTTTCCTCAGAAACAGTTGTCAAGCATTAGAACAGGCTGCCCAGGGAAGTGGTTGAGTCACCATCCCTGGAAGTATTATAACCTGTGGGTTTGCTCTTATTTTTCAGCTCCTCACTTATCTGATTCTTACCACTTGCTCCCATAGAAAACTCAATCTTTTGTGGCACCATATACAAGTCTTGATCTGTTCCTCCTGCAGGACAGGCATACTCAAGGCTTAATTTTCTCACTGCCTGATTTGTGGCATGAGATATTACCATAACCATGGAACTACAAAGGAATAGTCTAATATTAAGGCGGGGCCAATATCAATTAAACTACCACTTCAATTTCTTCCCTGAGATGTACTCTGAATCCTTGGGATTACTGCAGGTAGACCACAGTTCTCTGCTGAGCTGTATAAATATTCAATTGAACCTCCACAATTAAGAAAACAGTGATTACCCAATATCCAGGTAAAATAAAAAACCATGTCCACCTAGAAAGATACTAATATTTTTTGCTTTTTTAAAAATGAAATAAAATTAATATATAAGCTATGGAACTTCAAGAATTAGACATGCACATATGTACATATTCTTTTATATCTCTGTAAATAGAAATGACACATTTAAATGTCATCTTCACAGATTTCTTCTTCTAATTGAAAACAACAACATAGCAAAGTTTTAATTAACATAATTGATCAGTAAAGATGGACTTAGGGTACTTAACGTTCTTAGACCACAACTATAGCTAATTTCAGGCATAATTGCAGCACAGTCTTCACACAGTAAAAAAAACAACCAAAACCTCCACAAGAAACCCAAATCAAAACCCCAGCACCCCTTCCTCCAACCTATATTGACTATACACTCTTTAAACACACTCATTTGCAAATACCAACTTATGTAAGTAAGATTAATATAATTTTTTAATATTTCTATCTATGATATTTGTAACTTTTATGGTTACTTATGATTAATGACTTTCAATTATGTGAACTGTGTGATAAATATTTTACTGTGGCCTGTAAATGATATTTCTCAAAGACACTGCATGGTAACAAAGACCCAGTATCTCTACAGTAGCCATCAGGGTAAAAGTAAGAATGAACAGCATGCTGATACATGAAGGTTTCTATTTCCATTTTATCTAAAACAGTTAATTAGGATAATGTATAACCTATGTGGATGACAGTGTATAATTAATGTCACCCTCAGTACAACTAAAGCATAGATTTATGAAATCCACTATTACAATATATCTGCATGGATTTCAACAAACTATATTTATGAGACTTTTGGAACTTCCAAGCATATTTTGGAAGAAGTATTAAGTTTAAATTTTACTGTAGTTATGTGGGTCTCTTTTACTGGATTTTCAAACATGATTAATCAATTTAAAGATAAATCAAATTTCCAAAAAATGTTCTTTGAACTTTTCCACTGACTTCAACATCTGTAAAACAGATATTTAAATAAAGATATACAAACAGCACAAGCTTCAGCAATTCAGTAAAGATAAGCGTCAGAAGGTCTGATTACTTATACAAGCCTTAAAAACGTTTAAAATAAGAGTTTCTCTTTAGAGTCCCTGTACTTCTGTGCTGAAAAAAACCCCTTAAGAATCAGTTTTGGTAGTTCTGCTGTTGGTTTCAGCCAAACCTAGGAAGTATGCTTGAGCAGGGAGAAAAAATATTTTTTTTCATTTTAGGTTGCATTTTGAATTAAGCGAATTTCTCTAACTTTGGCTTTGCCCATGTGCTGGGAAAAAGTTCAGATAACTTCTAATTTTGTATTTTATTTTTCGAGAGGTTCATCAATCTCCAATGATATAAAAAATTTGCATTATCATTTAGCATAGTTCAGTGTTTATATGTCTATTTAAAACATAATTCATCTCTAGTTATTTCGAGCTTGAAATTAATTCAGCCCCTATATTTTATAAATTAACGTTATGTTTTATAGAGCCATGAATCAGGACAAAAGTGGTAGTTTCTGTAACAACAGAAAATCTTAACATTTATATAGCTGGTGAGAGAGTGATTTTTTTTTTTTCTGTAGCAAGATTTTAACTTTTATTTAATAAAATGTGTAATAAATCTAATAACTGAAAAGTTTCATTTCAGATTCCCATGAGAAAAAACACTGGTGGGTGATTTTGTTTTAATAAGTATTGTGTTGAAAAATAGTTTTAACAGAAAATGGTAGCAGCAGATTAATGTATCTCTTCTCTGCTGTTTTTGGTGAGAGATTAGAGTAGAGGGAATTATTTCTGTTCAACACATCGTTGTGATAGTCGCCTTAAATATGTTTCTGTTTCTGTTAGCAGTAAAACCCAGTGTTACCGTATGTTTCCTCTCCATCACCACTATGTTACTGACATCAGCTGCAAACCTAGCAGCTCACACTGCCACAGTGACTTTCTGTGGCTTCTGTAGCATGTATTTCAAGTAATAGAAGCATATGTTTGCCTGTTCTCTGTCCAGAATAAACATATTTTTAAACACTTTTTGTAAACCATGACAAAGCACCATTTGTCTGTGCACAGCAGTATGACAGGCCATATGCCGAATGTTAGGAAAATTTCTCTGACTGTAGATCCTGATGTCTTTTAATTATCCCTACGCAATATACTTGTTCCCAATAAGTACATTGCTTTAGTCAAATTAATGAAATTTAATATAGAAAAAGGAAATTTGTTGCATTATATGGATAAACTCACAGGCGGTACAGCATCCGGGCTTACTAGACTATTTTATATTTTGTTGTAATGTATAGATGTGTTTCTAATTCATGGCTGGGTTGTTTCCTTGTTCACTGTCCAGAATAAGACTATTTTTCTCCTCTGACCTGTCAGGTGTGTTGTTCAAACACAGGCTAAAATTACCATGGGCTCTTAGAGAGAAAACAAGTTTTTCTGTTAACAGCATGCAATTCCAGGGAAGGATCCCTCTACTATATAGCATTTGTTGTGCCTTAGACAGGTTATACTGAAACAATTCCAAAGGAAAACTGATCATATTCATTTACTGCTGTATTTTATATTAACATTTTGTCTTTAAACCTGAAAGATCCATGTTCTTACTCCGGATATATCGAATTAATATTTCGTTAGCTGGCACATTTCACTTGTCTCAACAGTAGAATGGGCAAGGAGCTGCAGTGATGTCAGACAATAATTAGAGCAGTGAGTCATCGCTACAGAGCAACTGAGGAGAAATACTGAGGTTATTTCGTCTTTCACATTTGGAAAGGAAATGTGGAAGGAAATTATTTTCATGTGCAGGCAGCAAGAATATTAAGAGCAAAATTAAAAATTTGTTCAAGTTGTCAGAGTTACTTACCATATTATTCAGGTTTTCAACATTTTGCAGAGCCATCATGCCTACTGTTTGAGGTTATAAACTCTATTAGGAATACAATTAACTTAAATAAAAAGTCCATGAATTTACCATGTACACTGTTTCTCAAGTTTGTGCTAAAGATAGGAGTGGGAAAAAATTTGTATAGTTAGATTTTATGCTTGTTATTTCTGGTTTTCTCCAATCAGACACCAACTGTGACATTCCTATTCTGCTTCTCTTTGATACTTTTACATCAATTATTCATTCAAGGACAGGCAATGATCAAGGTGGTGAATTGTTCTTGCAACTTGATTAAATGAGTTAGCAAGAGTTCAAAATTTTGCAAGTAGTGGTCCTAAGTTTTTGTCATCTTCTACCCTATCTCATGTCTTCAAATTCTTCAAAGAATTTTCTTCAGTTTCTCCAAGAAAAGTAATTTCCTTTCTTTTAGAGTAGCTTTTAGTATACTTCTAATGATTATTTACCTCCTCTGGTGTTACATTCTTGCTAGCTTGTTAATCTTGAGTCATGCTAAAAAAAATTGTGGGTCAATTTGATTTAATTTAGTTTGTTTTCATAAGGAGTGTATGCACTGCCCTAATGAAGTCTAAATATTTCCTCCTCCCCCTTTCAAAGAAAAAAAAAGGTTATGTTTAAGAAGAAGTTTTATTTCCTAACAAAGAAAAGGGATCCAAATAGGTGCCCAGGCAATCTACCTGAAATCTGGACAAAAGCGCTAACTAAGATTCCTTCTGCTCTTCAGTCCAGCAGAGTTCAAACTCACAGGGATTTTCCTGGTCACCACGGAAGATGGCTCATGCTCTATCTCCAGCAAGGAGATGATCTTCACACTGATTTTAAAAATCAGCACACATGAGGGATATTTCCCTTTATTCTTTAGTGGGAGTACAAAACGATGAAAAGGTTAGGGTATACAGGTAAAATACCAGGGTTAGGATTCCTGCATAGCTACTACATTATATTTAGTTTCATGTTTAGCAGGCTTTTGGCAGTCATTTTAGTTTCAACCTCAGTGACAGCAGTATTTCCCTAGAGTGATTATTTGGATTTTTTTCTCCTGTTCACAACATGTTATCTATCACTGAACATTTGTAAGATGTCTTTATTACAGAGGTGCTTTTGCTATTCATGGACAACTGTTACCATTGGAAGACTTGATGAGATTTTGCAATATGTTCAGGAAAAGGTGCATTGGCAAGATTTCTAAGAAACTAACAATATTTAATGTAGACATGATGTTTTATTAATTGATTAAAAAAGGGGTTTTTGAATTCCAAATGATTAATCAAAGCATTTTTAAGGGGAAAAAAAACCCCAAACCTGACCTTGAAATGGAGCTGCTCTCTGTTTTTGAGGGTGGTTTACGTTGTTTTGTTTTCTTTTATTTCTTACTTAATATTATTACAATTAGTGTCTAGAATTAAGAGTATCGTGAGTATAATCTCACTGGATCCTCCTAAATGGTTGCAGTCCAGTGAGCTTTGGTTCACAAAGGGAACCAAAATTACCTAAATTCCATTATGAATGGAATTATTTGACTAACAACATTTCATGGAACTCTACCAACTTCAACATCTTTACAAGTAGCTTTCATTTCAGAAAATGAAGCTATCTTAAATTTAGATGCAGCTGTGAACAAGATGGAAGATGCAAGTTAAATCCTTCCTCAACCTCAAACATTTCTAAACTAGAGGGTAAAGTAATGTCAGTCACATCTTTGCAAAACAAAGATGCATTTCACACGCCTCACATGCGGGACATACCACCTGTATAAGTGGTGACCAGTAGATTAGAAGGACTGAGATGTAGGTTCCCTCTGTTCCTGTCAAAGTTAGGAAAAAATGAAAAACCCAGTGAGGAGAGAGCTCAGAAAAGAAAGCTCTGGGTACAGGATTCTGATCCCCATGCAACCATTTTATTCCATGACCATTTCCATCAATATTAACCTCTGCTTTGAGAAGGGATCAGAATCTGGGATTCCCTCCTGCCATGTGGAATGAGCAGGCTGAATAAAGGACATTTTAGCATGCAGAGACAAAACACGGGTGGGAATTTGGAGGCACCCCTTTAAAGCATTTCCCAAAGGCAAGTTTTGATGTGTTCCTCCCCATTCATCATACTGAATCTTTTAAATCCCACTTCAAGACTCCTGGTTCTCTCAATTTAGTTACTAAGGATACTAGGCCATTACTCATGTAGGTTCAATTCTTCCAATCCAAATCTGAGAATACTAAATAACTAATTAAGTCCATGTAGCAAGATGTTTCCTGCTCCTGGGAGCTAACAAGCTCATCAGTTGACTTACTGCTGTGCTGTGCTGTCTCATGCTAGACTAGTTTGGATCTGTATGGCTTGAACTGTAGCTCAGAAAGAGAACTGATTGCTTCAGGACCAGTTCTGGGTTTTGATTGAGATCTGATTTTGGTGTAAAATAGTGCCAACTTTGCAGTGTCATTTTTTCCTAATTGTTGGGCAATGCCAATTCAGGAGAAAAGCCCAAAGAAACAGTATTACTGTTTCACCCTGTGGTTCATCTCCACATGGCTGCAGTGCCATAAGAGCACTAGAGTTCAGAGCCAAGTTAAGTTTTATCCTTTTAAAGTCACTGGAGACCTACTAGACAAATTGTATTGAGGGAAAGTCAAAAATAACTCGCAAGATTTAAATCTGTGATGAGTGGAATGTTTGTAAAATATCAGGGAAAGTAAAGAGCTTGTAAATAATCCCAATGCCCTCACGCTTTCGGGAGAACATTGAATACCATGTAATATTTATTTATTTATGTTTTCTTAGATTGTACTTTTTTTTTTAATTGGACTACGTAGGTTTTATAGTGTTGATTGCTAATAAAAAGGTCTGGCTAACCTTTTCTTTCTGATTTAAGTAAACAGCACTTGCTTTTTATACTGACTTTATGAGACTTCTGTGAGCTTTGGTGTGGCTGATAATGAAGATGTACGGCCATTAAAACTCAGATCGTAGATATCATGTGACAAAATAATTTTTCTATCAACACAACCTCAGGGAAGTTTATTTTGTTCTGCAAAATATTAGGCACAGCCTACAAAACAAGGCAAAAGTCCAATGAATGAAGATGGGATCAATTCCAGCCTTTCATTTGTATGAAACAAAGAAATGGACATGTGTAAAGACAGATCTTACATTAATCTTGTCTAAAACAAACATCCTTTGATAGACTAACATGGTCATTACAGGCTAATTTCCACCATGACTGGGCAATAGCATAATGCAATAACCTTCCTGGATTCCTGTTCCGTGGTTGTTCCTTGTTAAATTACAATGGATTTTCACAGTCTTTTATTGGATTTTCACTTGGCCTTATCTTTTTTTTTTGTGCTATCGAAAGGTATTTGACTAGGCATGATATTTTTATTTAATCCAAAAAAATTTTTTATATTTATGTGTTTGTAGTTATATATCTATATATACAAAATTTGCTCCAAGGCTTGAGTCCAAAGGTATTTAATCATCAGCCTCAGTCGGGTAAAATTCAAAATTAAAATCAAATTAATGTAGGCAGTGTAACTACTTTAAAAAGATAACTCTGGCAATTCCTCTTTAAAAAAAAATTTTTAAAATATTCATGCTTACCATCTACTGTCTCCATTTTTAGAGACGGACAAAGGACACATAGGAAGAAATTAACTGAAAATTAAGCGAAGTTTGAGTCAGTCTACAAGTGTGAAATTCTGCAGGTTGCTCAGTATTGGTTCTATGCCTTCACATTTTGAGAGGGCTCAGTAATGTCATCAGATATCCTGAGAAGGCTTTTCTTTAATGAGTTTCTGTGACAAGTTTAATCCAATTGGCTTTGTTTGGACCTAATATCCACCCACAGACGCACACAAGACAAAAAAAAAAAAACCAACAAACCCAAAACTAAACCAATGAAAAACAGCAGTCATGCACTTGATTAAGGAAAGCTGCCATATGGTGCCTTTGCTCTCATAAGCAGAATTCAACTCCAAAGTTCTGTGGGAGAACCAGTTTTATTTAAATCTCAGTCTGGGGGACAACTCTCTTCATCTCAGAAAAATGTCAATGGCTTAACTACTGCTACTACTGTAGGCTGGAATGAGTTTGGGATGTTCTCTACTCCTGCTGTTAATACTGTGAACACTGCAGCAAAGTATGTCTTCCATCTAAACAAATGGATGAATGACACTCTGGTAAAGGCATTTACTCTTTTTTTCATGCACAGTAACTAGATAAAAATACAACAACAGAGAGGCAGTGACAGTCAGTGACTCCCATCTGCTCTCCTTGTTCACTCTGTCTGTGAGAGAAGTTGGGAAAGCATTTTCTAGGATAGCACTCCCAGCTGTAAATCACAGAGAGAAGCTGACATCTCTCCTGCTTATGTCCTGCTTCTGCTCTCGTGACTCCTTATGCATTTTAGATTTGGTATTTAAAAGACAAATTTGCCCCTCTTCAATAACCCTACAAGAAACAGAACAGATATTTCTCACCTTCTCTTCAGTGGAGAAGTCTATCCCACTATTTACCAAATCATACTCTTGGTTAGCCCTGCGGCTGGTTTATTCCTAGCCTGTAGAGATTCAGTGAGAGAGGGGAGGGATGTGTCTTCTTATTTGCTCCAGTGGCTAGGGCTTGCTCCTGAGATGTAAGAATTGTGGCTTCATATTTCTCCAGTGGACACTGGGATCCTGTCTCTTCCTTCTTGCATATGAAGTTATTATGACAAAGGATGCCTTCCTCTTCCAACAATGTTTTGTGAAGAAAACAGGAAGGAACTGATCATGTCTGATATAGTTCCTATGAACAGGAAGTAGGGTTTTTTTCTGAGCATCCATCTCNACCCTCTTCAGCCCTTTCTTGTGCATGTCCCTGCAATTGTGAAGTCAGGTCAGATGTGCCCCAGTACCCCCTGTTTCCTTGGTGGGACAGAGGTGTTCAACATTCCTGCAGCTGGCACGTTTGGCTGCTGGAAGCTGAGCTCCGGCTCCTAGCTCGTGGTTGTGGTTTCAACTAGCTGAAAAACTCCTTAAGAAAAGGAATGTTTAGCATTGCAAATTATGAGGACTTTTGTGGCTTGAACTCTAAGTTATTCTCCATTTGTCATTCAGAGACAGCTTTGGCAGAACTGGGTTGCTTGCTTGTGCTGTAAATGGTGGAATTAAAAATTCTAAGACTGCTAAAATCCTCTTTCAAGCCCAGGGATTAATAGCATGACTCCTGTTACCTGGGATTGCTGTTTCTGTGCCACAGTAAAGAAACCAGCTACTCAAGTACTCAATTATTCTGTTAATGTACTCCAGATATCTGGGCATCTCTTCTCACTCCTCCATTTCTCACTACCTCTACTTTGTTGTATTTCCAGTTCAGATTCCTTGAGCTCAGATTCCTTCTGCTTTGGGGCAAGGACAATGTACTACTACAGATACACTGAAAAATGCGAAATGTCCCCATTTTACACCTGAAACAATGAGATTGAGCCAAAACACAAGAAATTCATGATTTTCTGAGTGCACTGCATGAAATGCCAACCTGACGTGGAAAAAAGATCTGAGTCTCTTGTCTTTTTTATTTTGGTGACACTGATTGTTTCCTCTTGTTGTTTCAGGCTTTATTTAAAAGGTCACAGTGGAACTGCTGGAAAACAGAGTAGCCTGATCTTGCATGGTGCTGAATTCAGTACAAAAGATGCTGACAACGACAACTGCATGTGTAAATGTGCTCTCATGTTGACTGGAGGTGAGTACAAACTCTGAACATTGATAGGAATCTTCTGTGTTTTCCTAAAGCAACCATGGATGTAGTTGTATCATGGATGTATAAGTCCTGAGTGAAAACTGAGTGAAAAGGTGGAAAGAAGTTTGTGAGAAGTTGGAGAATCAACCAGAAAAAGAAGAGAGAAATGGCCAGGTATTAGATATTAGATGATAAAGTTTAGAAAACATCAGAGTCTAGACTTGTAATACATTATTTCACTAAGGGATGTCATTCTGTTATTAAAATAATTGTAATGGTTAAACTTTCTCTGTTAGGCGAGCATAATGCAGAAATACACGAAATGACTAATTCACTCACCTGTGAAAGACTAGACCTGCAACCACTTGTTTAAATCTGCACGGTTTAAGCTGATATCCTTTGTGAGCTGAGAGTTGAGGTGAGGAAGAGCACAAACAAGTTACACTGGAACAGTTTAAAGTCCCAAGTCAATCTGATTGCCAGCAAGTACAGTGTATACGACTGGTATTTGTTCCCTCCAGTGCAGAGAGTGAATATCTGAGATTATGCCTTCATTCAGACTCCTAATGCTCCTAAGAGTAAGAACTTTCTCTGGCAGATGATACTTATTCCTAGTCCCTATATGGGCAAGATCATTTTTATCTCTAGAATACCGCGTTATAACGGAAAGCTTAAATTGGGATTCTTTGGTTGACTGTATGACCAAGAAAGGCCCTTTATTATCTTCACATCTGATCTTATTTGGAGACTCTCTCAGAGATTTCTAACTTTCCTGGAAAAAAATCCTACTGCATGTAAATTTTTCAGTATTTTGGATCAGACTGGTAAACCTGTATTATTTGTGGTCACTGGCACTACGACTGAATCAAGCTCAGGCCACATTCAGGACATATGAGCCTCTAAAGCAATCATCTACTAACAGAAGATGGCTTCCCATCACTGAGAATTTATATCAGATGCACAACCCAACTCCTCATTCTCTTTTGCTAGGAAATGACCCAGTTGGGAAAGTCTTTAAGCTTAGAGTCAATTTTTTAAGCTCCCCTAACTTCCTCTAGTGATATTGTATTAGAAGTTATCATGGGAAACTTCTTCCAGTGGACAGGTGATCAGACACCACCATTTCATTTCTATAGAAAATAGAAGTTAACCAGATAGATCTGGAGACAGATATTGAATAAGAAGTCATTAGTTTATTTTAATTAAAACTGTTACCTTTCCCTGTAGAGAACATGCTAAATTAAAGTGTGTTACTTCCAGGGCAGGCCAGAGTCTAGTGAGAAGCTCCTGAGTGTGAGTTGTGTCTGTGCTGAAGTACAGACTCATTCATGTATCTGAGCTGCCTGGAAACACCCCTACTCCCAGACAGCTTGCTCTGGGAGCTGAGGGTTTGCTTATTTTCCTGCTCTGATTTCTATGACAGGTCAATGCCCTGCTAAGGTCAGTCTGCTGTTGAACAACCACTCCACAAGGTTCACATATATTGCTGCAGCAGTCCTGTAAATCAACAACAAAACCACGTATTGGAATATACTGGCATCAAATGAAAGGAATAGGGAGGAAAGGGGAGAATTACCAAAGGCTGAGGAAACCACAAGTACAGCAACTCTGCATAGGAAAAGGAGATGCAATTAGCCTTTGGAGATAGATGAGTGTACTCTTTTGGAACTGATTCTGAGTACTGTTCCTTTGGAGATAGGTTCTATAGCACTGTAATTTGCAGTTCCTCAAGAAAGACTTTAATCATGCTGGAATTCTTCTAACACACTGCTATGCTTTGCTCCTTGAAACAACTTTCTCATTCCTTGAGAAAGATCAGAAATGGAATTAAATACTGAAACCTCTTTTTAGTGAGTATATTTCAGTTTTGTACCAGACAAAGACTAATTTAGAAAAGTAGCAATGATAATAGATTTTGGAAGACCTCTTTTTTTTTTTTTTTTCCAAAAAAGATATCAGACTCTGTTAGTTTTGGCAACATCACAGAGAGCTCTTTAATGATGAATGGTATGAAATCTGCAGGCAAGTTTCTAGCTATCTTGACAGTTTGGGTGAGTCTGTTATCTCTATGAGGTGAACTGAATATATTTATGTCAGGAATAAAGGCTGAGATAAGCCAAAGCTCAAGACTGTGATATGGTTATAATCAAGGCTGAAAATAAAAATGTAAGGAAAACACACATTTCTCTCTGTGCTCTTGCTAGTTGTCAGTTTTATTTGGTCTATATCATAACTATTATACTCTCTCCTCCTTTATCTCATCCCTCTTCCCTGGAATGGGAAATTAAATAATGGGAGAATAATACAGAAGCACCAAGAGTGTATTGTGTGTGTGTGTGCATGTCTTTCTGGTCTTTTCAAGAGCCATGCTATGTTACTTGGCTCTATCTTTACATGGATTTTAGGGAATGTCTTCAAAATCACGTGCATGATTCTTAATCCCTCTAAACTGTTGTATTTGAATGTTTTAGCTGCTTTTTTGTGCCTTGGAAAATTTTAACTAAATATGCTTGTTTTACTTTAAAGGTAGACAAATCATATTCATTCAAATAATTTCTTCTTTGTTTCAATATCTCAGGCCAGTAAACTGCAAAAAAAAGGGTTGTATATATATCCCCACATTATTTTGAGCCTTAGTCTGAAGTGCCCCAATGAGTTACATACACAGCTTTTTTGCAAGCAACAGCACTGAAAATGTAACAAACTTTCACCAGAATGAACCTATGAGTAGAAGTTCAAAGTGCTTGGATTTGCAATGCAGTCCTTAGCAATTAACATCTTTGGATCAGATTCCTGAGGCAAATTCCCATCCGTTCTGCCAGATACCACCTGTCAGCTGAGCCCCAAATTGTTTGTGCAATTTTTTTCAGTCACTAGGAAGTTATTTATGGTATCTTGGCTCATCAAGAAAGAGTTTTAAGATGATTTTCTTTGTCTGGCATTGACTGCAGTCTGAGGTGTTCACAAAGGCATTTACTTTACTTCAGGTGAGAAGTGAGAATATTGCTAAGCTTCTGATCCCTGAAATAATTTGGCAAAGAGATGGAGAGACTTTCTAAATGGCTTGCCAGGTTTGAAGTAGCATAAATGACTGAAATAAACTGTTTGTTTTATTTTACTGGAAGCAGAGGTCTGTGCAGCTGGAGTCTCCTGTCTCTGACAGCATTCAATACAGGCATAAGAACAATGCAAATAAATTATACCTCCCTTGAGTATTTTCTCAGTATCTTTTGAATCTCAGGGGCTTGCTGAGTCAGAGAAGTATGTATTTATTAAACACATATTTATTGAGCCTCAGTGGATTTCTCATCTATTAAGTCAGAGAGTGCTCAATGACTCCAAAACAGTGTTGCATTCATTGCCTGCTGTTTCACTGCTTTTTTCTCCAAGTGGTGAATTTTATGAATCTCTGGCAAGAAGGGTATGGAGGATTCATGTCATGACTTCGAGTGAAGTTCTTGGCTGAATATAGAAATCTGCCCATACACTCCAATCAGAAAAGCCACAGTTTTTCTTACATGTCCTTGAAACTAAATATTTGAAAGAAACAATGACAGCACACTTAAAAGTGTCCAACCTGAACCCCTGGATATACACCCAATTACATAAAAAAGCACCACTTTTTAAGTTTCATGCATATTCGTGCTTTCATAAAGAAATTGCTCAGAAAGCACCATTAACGAAGTATCTTTTGTATTGCCAAATATTTTAATGAAAAAATATAATCACCATGCAAATAAAAAGTAGTTACAATATTATTTGGTTATTTGCTAGAAATATTAGAAATGTTTACTTAGGCATATGACTATGCAGCACTTTTAACAAAAGCATTACTACATTAGTACACATATCAGGGTTAAATATGGGCAATTGTAATACAGTATTAGGAGACCTTCAGGAAGTGACTAACTTTTGATATATTAGGACATAGTCACCAGTCTGCAAATTTCATGTTATTTTTACCTCATAAAAAGGTCCCTGTGAAAGGGACTGCACTATCCAGTTGATATGAAAGGCTAATACCTTTTCATCCTATATCCTGATAGCTAATTTCTAACTCTAGTTAATCTTCAGATTGTCAAGTGGTAGTCTGGTCAATCCAATACTCTAAGGAATAAAAGAACATAGAAATTCCAGAGGTCTTTTAGTCACTTTCCAAGACAGATTCTTCTCTATCTCTTTGTTTCTGTCTTTCTATTCATCTTCAAGATTTCTGTTGATTCTTGAGATTAACATTCTCATGTTAAAATCTGTTACTGAGTTTGTCTACACTTAATATAAGAAAGCTTTGCATGTTGACTAACTAATTCTATGATAATTTAGATGCGTTCCATTTTGTTGTATCCTCCACCGTTGGAAAGAATAGAGAACATTCCTTACCATTCCTTTGAAAGGTTTTTTGTTAATTTGAAATTGTTGGAAGTTTGTCTTTTAAATTCTGACTAGACAATCCTAAGTCTTTTCTGTTACACTCACTCTCTGAACTCTGTCCCATGGCTCCACTGACAGCTTGAGGTGTCATCCAAAACTTCATCTGGAGAAATTACCAGTGCAAAATCAAGCAGATCCTAAGCATTACCATCTAACTTCTTTGAAGTACAGAATGTCAGACACATTGAAATCTTTCCTCAAATAAATTGCTATTTCTTTTGAACACTGGGGACTATTTCAGTATTTTTGCACTAGAAATTTTTCTTATTGGCTTCGTTGCCAAATGCACTTCATTTTATGGACAAACCCTGAGGGCTAGAAATAAATACTGGCTTTCCATAGGATCCATTTATTCCATAAATCCATACAAATGCACCTTTCAGACATAGTTTGGATCTTACTGAATGGCCTGCGTTGATCCTGCTGCATTTGGAGACATTCAGTGTCCTCAGGAGGGAGAATAGAGACATGTGAGGAAAGGGTCTGCCATCAAACGTTTAGACACCTATTCTTTCAGAATGTAAAAGCCAACTAAGAACCTCCCATCAAACCTGGGTGATCATTACAGTTCCCAATGCACCCCAGCCTTACAGTATGCTCATGAATTGAAGAGCATTAGGTTACCAAAAAAGAATTTTACATGTATACATTCTTAATTGCAATTTATACAAGCCAAAAAAGCAAATCTGTTAGCTTTGGCATACAAAAGCATTTTTTTAATATTGCTTTTGACAAAGAAGATTCTGTCATGCAAAAATTATATTTGTCACTTCAGAAAACTATTATAAAAGATTCTTGCGGGGTTTTTTTTTGTTTATTATTGTTACTCATTTGAGCAATGCTGCTTTATTAGGTATTTTTTTGCAAGAATTTCTGGAAATTATTTCAATATACATTCATATTCAGGAAAAGATATAGTACAGTATAGATATAGTATAGGCTGGAGCTCAACTATCTGGGATAGGTGGCTTAAGCATAAAAAATACTTATTTGTGAAAAGAGCTGACATGAAATTTAACAACTTCTTGGTAATAGCAACATGAGTTAAAGACCAAAGCGTGAGCATCCACAAAATGTGAACCTACTTTAACTGTTCTAGAAGAACAGCCGTCCACAGTGAAGTTTCATTTTTATTTGCATAGCTGAACTTTCAAACAACTTATATATACATTATTTAAATTATATTTTGTCTGGAAAATGTATTTTATAACCTAGGGATTTTTATTATAAACAGAGATTGTAGTGCTGCATGTAATATACAAAATATTAGAAGTGGGCTAACCTAAAAAAATTGAATTGGCCCTCAGCTCAAATAAGTAATTAATGACTTTGTGATCACAACAGCTTTAAGAAACTACCTCTCTCTCTGAATAAAAACCCTCTTAACCTTCTCATTAAAACCTTCTTTTTATTACTTCACTTTAAAATCTTACTTCTATTATTATTTCTTACAATGCCCACTCTTCATCATTCTCATGCCTGATTCAAATATCCCATGGAAAGTACTGCAAGAAGTTATCTCCAAAGTTAAAATCTTACTGCTGTTCAAACAGTATCCTATTGCATGTAAATTTATACTTATTTGAGACAGCAATTACCTTGTAGAGAAAAATAAAGAAGATTCTTCATGAGAAGAAAATCCTGTGAACTCCAAGTAATAAGCCAGCATCTGGCTCCTGGGTGTTTTTCCTTGGGTCAGACTGTTTCACAGCACTGAAGCTGCTTTATTTGGTGTTTTCTGCAATGGCAGTGCTGCAGGTATATCTTTCAGAAACCTCTGGTTTATGTTCCCCCGCTTCCTCATAGCTACTGAGAAAGTCACTGCTTGCATTCCTCTTTCCCTCAATTTACAAAGCATCTAAAAAATCCATTTCCTTTGCATCCATATGAGTTTTTGGTGTTAAGACATGCAATAGGAAGTCTTGTGATAATCTGAGGCCCTTTGGGGAGTGAAGACATTTCAAAGGACTGCAAGGGATCATGGACAGAAATAACCATATGGAGAAAAAAAAAAACCACCATGAGGCAAAACAAAAAAAACCCAACCCACCTCACCCCCCCCAAAAAAAAAAAAAAAAAAAAAAGACAATGAGAAAGGAAACCTAAAGGTTTAATGCAGTCTTAGGAAACATTAAAACATTCATTCATTCTCACTAACAAGAACAGTACAACAGGAAAAAAGTTAAGCTCATTAAAACTCATTTTGAAACAAGTGTTTATTTAAAAGAAATCTATGATGAGAGGTTGGAGCAAGTCCTCACAAATTTTTTATAAAATTATGTGTTTCTTTGGCTTATTCCATTTTTTACATTGATTTTTTATGGCATTACTGAAAACCTTCACCCCAAAAAAGACCATTTATGCATCTATTCCTGTTCCTTTAAGATGAAATGGTAACTAGGTCAGCTCACCATGTCTGCATCCCAACACCATAAACAGAACCCAGCTGCATCTGGGTTCCAGCTTTGAAAAATGAGGATTAGGATTTCTCTGCTTAACTTCGTCTTAAGTTTCTACAAGGTTATACTCTGGTTACAGTAAAACATCAGCTGTACAGCTTTCCCTTTCTTTGATTATTGCCCCCTTAGGTATAACATTGAAATCAAAGGGGGGTCAGCTGTACCAAAATAGAAGATTGTCAGAATTTATCTGGCATAAATTCATCCCTCAGGATTTCATTATGAAGTGTTACTTCTTAAAAAAAACCCCAAACCACTAAGTACTTTCCAAAATCTTAGGAATTACAAGACTAGAGGCATAAATTATGTGGATCTGAATACAAAGAACAGAGTAAGCACTGGTTCTGAGGGCTAAACACAATCAATATCATATTGGTGGTAGTATTTAAACCACAGATTAAAATACTTTCCTATAATGCATTAATTTATAGGTAGATAAAAGGATAACCACTAAATGCAATGTAATTGGAGGATTCCCTTAGAGAGTGAACATTGTCTAAAAGGAGTTTGTCACAGTTTAATTTCTTTTCCAGAAGTCAGAGTGGAAAACACGCTGAAAATTTAAAGTTCTGCATTCTAGTCCACGGTGACACCTGCAGAATTCAGCAGGCACTCACTGGATGATCAGTTTACCACTACCAGTACTGTTAGAAAATGCTTTAAAAGGGGTCCTGGGAAGATTGCAATGCTGTGATGTACAGGCTGAAATAACTTTTTTTAAAAAAATGAAGTAGCATTTAACTACCAAAAGCAAAAGTCGCCACCTGATCTTTATGATCTTATTTGCCTCATGACACAAATGTTCAGTAAAACCATATTCCATGGAAAGATGCATAAAACTTGTGCTAAAGATTCACAAAATTATAGATCTCACTATGAAAAAAAGCCCCATCAGAAATCTGTCTGACAAACAGAACTCATAGCCACAGAGGTTAATACATTTTTGCCATTCCGGATATTTGCTTTTTGCAGTCTTGGAATTTATTCTGCCTTTCTCAGTCTGAATTAAGCATCTTTCTGTTACTATAGATAGATACTCTGCAAGGTGTTGAAGAGAAAATTTTATTCCCATCAAGGTATCCAGCAAAACTCCCACTATGTTCAGTAGAGTCAGCATGTCACCTAGTTTATCTTTGTCAGTTTGTGTTCTGCAGTCTTGGTGTTGCCAAGTTTCATGTTATTTGGAATTTTTCTTAAAACTCTAGCTCCCACGGCAATCTAAAATTCACCTTAACAAGAAAAGATCTTGTAGAGATAAACAAGAGAGTTCACTGCTTAATTTCATCTTAAAGCAATAATTTAAAATAGGGCAATGCAGCACCACAATTCTCATAGTCCTGTTGCTAAAAACATCTAACCTGGGAGCAAAAGCAACTGAGCAGTTGAATATTCACAGTTAAAAAAACAGGAAAGGAATGGTAAATAAAATCAAATCATGCTTATACTCAAAATAACAAGTGAAATTTTGCAAAATACTTTTGAATTATTGTCCTTTTCTGAGGTTTAAATGAAAAATGAATTGCTGTCTAAAAATACAAAGCAGTTTATTTGTCTTTCATGTTCTTGCTTTTACTGCACATACTGCATATAAAAGTAGAATGGATTGGGACTTAATTACTTTTGCAATTCCGTAAATACACGTGTTCCCCAGGACTGCTGACTAGAGAATAGCACAAAAGAGCCAAAAAAGAAAAATATGAAAATACCATAGCAGCACTATTTATGAGCTATTTTCCAGAATTTGCTAATCAGCTAAACCTATAAAACAATATGAAGTACATAGTGCACTTGCAGTATAAGTTTTTGTCTTTATGGTTTCAGGGTGGTGGTTTGATGCCTGTGGCCCATCCAATCTCAATGGGATGTTCTACACAGCTGGACAAAACCATGGAAAGCTCAATGGCATCAAATGGCATTACTTCAAAGGCCCCAGCTACTCCCTGCGCTCCACCACCATGATGATTAGGCCTTTGGACTTCTAAAGGAATTCCACCGTGGATCCCAGGACAAGCCAGGCTGACACTGCCCTCAGCAGCAACACTGTCACAGTCTGAAGGTAAAATGCGACGGGCTTCTTGAAAGCAACACGTAGGGAAGATGCAAAGCGGCTTCGTTATCACTCCATAACCTGCAAACACTTCCCAACAGTCACCCCGTCTCTTGATGACTGGGGGGAGCTTGGTTTAGAAGAAGGTGGCTGAAATGATTTTTCAGAGAACTGGATTTGGCTCTTCTGCCCAAACTTGATGCTGGTCAGTGGATGTCTTCTTTTTGTTTTTCCAATTTCAGCAACAGGATCACGGTTTGAAGAACTGAAACATATCAACCACAGTCTATTGAGCAGAATGTTATTCAGCAATGAAATGCCAACATTATATCCATGAAAAAGAATTACAGAGACATCTTTATTAAAACTCATCTTAAAGCATCCAAGGTGACCACTACAAATATTGTTTTTCTTAAATGAACTGAATTTGAATGCTGGATAGATTTATGTTAATCCCATGGTCGAATTATTTGTGCAAATATTATTTTTCATTAAATACTCTAAGGACAGGTTTCTAATAAATAAACTGAGTCATACATATGAATAATGATAAGGATAATAAGAATAAATTCCTCAGTTGCTCTGTAGAGGTAAATCAGATAATTGGCATAATCCCTGAGCTAAGATTTATAGTGTGATAACAAAAGTAGCTGTGTTTTTCGGTTTTTCCTTTCTTTCATTAAAGGCAGTCTGAATGTCATGTAGAATAATTAAGGGAAGGTTTAAAGAATGTGAAATATTATCCTAGAGAAAATACAGGATTTTGCATTGAATTTTTCATCAAAAAAACACAGGAAGGCAAACTGTTAGGGTATAAAAAAATTACATAAATGCATAGCTTAAGGCAATGGATTCATTTTGCAGTATCCTTGCATGTGCGCAATTTATCCTTAATTATTTTATTTTTTTGTTACATTTTTGTGAATATCAGAAGCATGCCAATTCTACACAGTGCTTAGGCTACAACTATAGAAAATTCTCATCAGAACTGTATAAAAAATAAGGAATTGTGAACTTGTAAATACCATGTTTATATTTCCTGCAACAGTCATCTTTTTTGTACAGGCAACCCTGACCCCATGCAAAGGGTGAAAAGCCTCAGAAAGATATAAATATTAAAGAACTTTAGATGACTGCTTACAGGTTGCTAACAGTAATTTTTTTCTATTAAAATGCTGCAGAAGTGTGGGACTATTGGAAAAGATAAAAGTCTTCTAATAACAAGCAATACAATAATGGGTGCCCTATGAAGGTATAGGGACGACTCTTACAATTTACAGCCCTTTGCAATTAAGTCATATGAATGAAGTCCATTTGGGAAAGTAGTTTGCAGTCATTCTGCTTCTGCTAGAAATGAAATGAANTCTTGACTAAGGATTAATTTGAAGTTTTCTGCTGAATAAGTTACCAAACTACTCTTTACTCAGCACTTTCTTCACAGACATTTTTTGTCCCAGTCTCCAGCAGGTTTTTTTTAATAGTCTTCATTAACTAGCAAAATATGCAGTCTGTCTTCCACCATATTTTCAAAAGATAGAGTTTTGCAGGTCTCCAAGTTAAGAACGCCATTTTTGCAGATCTTATTGCAAAAGGCAAAACACATTTAAAAATAAAAGCATGATATTTACTGTTTATTTATCTGTGTTTGAAAAAAATGTGGTTTGGTTTCCTATCCTTTATAATAAAACATTTTTAAAAATTGTGNTAATGTTCTCATCGATTAAATTGGGACCAACATGGCACACAGAATCTGCACGTGGTGAGGTGTTTGCTCATCTCTTTGTTGCTTTGTTTCTTTATTAAACTGTTCCTGAGATGAGACACAACAATGATATGATTTGTTTTAAAGGGTAATGGTAATAGTGTACCTGCTTTTTTCCCCTTCCCCCGCCCCCCCCCTTTTTTTTTTTCCATTTAGCAGTTCATTTCTATGGAATAGAGGAAAAAACACTTGGATATTTTTAAACATCTCTTCCTAAAGATCACAAGGTTATAGTACCATTGAGGGCTATTGTAGCCCCTAAGGGTTCTTTGATTTTGTTACAATTTGATCTTTGCTTCATTTTAAACNGAGTCTCTGATTTGCTTTGGTCTAAGTATAACTTTCTGTGACAGGCTGATAACATTTTAAAACCCACTATCTCTCCTTGTAAGAAACATTTATAAGTGCAGACGAAGCGTAGGAAGGGAGGAACTCTAATTCAAGTTTACCCAGTAATTATTATTTCTAATCTTTCATATCCATACTTCAGTATTTTTTATTGAATTTCCTTGATTAAATTCATGGTACTACATTTCTTATCTTCAGTTCAAATCATACAACTCTCTATCAATCTTTAAAATAAAAGATTTCTTTAATTTAACAGGCAAAGATACAAGTTGAAGTGTGATGTGTTCCTTGCCTTATGATGTATTCTTCTATCATTCATTCAATCATGTTGCGTGACAGTGACAAATCTCCACTGATCTCTTAGTCAGAAATTCCTCCTGTTCCATTTGTATCCCTTTTAACACTACAGTGATAAGTTTTAACATCTCTTTGTAGTCAATTTATCCTCATTTTCTCAGGAATTTTTTCTTAATTGATTTGTTTGTTGTGTTCCTTCAGGGAAACCTAGCTTTTCAAATCAACACTGAAGCTGTAAGGAACTATATACATAAAAGCACATTTTGCTCCTAAAGTTGAATGAATATGTACTGCATAAATTGAAGAGTTGCAATTCATAAAAATGCTGGGTTTGGAGTTTATTTATATTAAAATGCTACTTGCATTGACAGATAATACAGAAATAGTCATTAGTCAGTGGTAATAGTAATTTTACTATTTACCCTTTACAGATAATTTCTTCCTGATTTATAAAAAAAGAATACACAAAATTTTCACAAACTAATAGATGTGTTTTCCAAAGCATATTGATCCTTAATTTTTAGTATCTTTTAAGGATAGAGGTGGTATTTAAATGCCCACTTTCCTAAGTGCCCTAGCATCCAGTACTGACCTATTAAGTAGGTAAATCATCCACATTTATAGTCATCTGTACAACTGTGTCGCAAGACAGTTCCTTAAAAAATCCTTCCAGCTATAAAAACAAATTTCTTCTCTGCAGACTTGAAGCTCAAACCACAGCTCTGACCATGCCTCAAATAATCTCATTTGGGATTGGCACGGTTTCCCCTTCTCCTCTGGGAAGAACAAAACTGAAATAGCAATCACAACAAGAGCTTAATTCTCTAGGTAGGATCAAGCATAATTTACAACCGGGCCATGCTGCAGTTGTGCCAAAAAACATTCCTACCTAGCAGCTTTTAGAGGAGCTGGACAGCTTGAGGAGAGAGGCAGTAACCCCTGAATACAGCAGCTGCTGCTGCTGCTGTCTGACTCTCAGCTGTGGTGTGCACACAGACACACATACACACACAAATCCGTATGTCCAGAGAAAACTTGGCACAGACAATCTAAATGGTCTTTCCTAAATTTTAACTAAAGGACCTGTAATCTGGAGTAAAAAAAATTAAAAAACAAAAAAAACCCCAAACAAACAAACAAAAAAAAAAAAAACCAAAAAACCAATGTCAAGCACCAAGAGCAGGAAGGAGAGAAGGCAGGGGTATGGGACTGTAATGGAGAGAGGGGAAAGACACACAGAAAAGAGTTGAAAGGAAAGACACACTGAAAAGAGTTGAAAGGAAGGGATTACCTGTGAGACACAGCAGCTTCATAATTACCGTGTCATGACTATCACACATTGTGGGAACTCCCTTGTCCTCTAGGAGTGTCCAAACTCCCTCTTCCTGGCTCTTGCTTATATGAGCAGAAATCTATGGATATTATTGCTTTATATATATTTTTTTTTGAGTGGTTTGTTTGTCTGTATGTTTTTTAAATTTTTGCATGGGGACCGATTTAGTGTGGATCTTTGAGAAGATGTGCTGCTTATGGTTAAGTCAAGTTGGCTGTGTAGCAAGTCCTGTAAAAATGAAAAAGTTCCTTTAAAAATATTGCATTCCGGTGTGTGAATTTTAAGTACTGATGATGAAATAGAACCTATGTTCGTCCAAAATCTTGTGAAATTAGAACCTTTATTCTCCCACTAGATAAAATTTCTAATGCCCAGTCCAGTTTTCTGAGCCAGTGAGTTCAATTAAAGAACACTGAAGAATGGATATATACTGTAAATATGACCCCCAAATGATATATTAAAGTACATCAAGGCCTAAACACCAGTCCTGTGTTTTGGTACAAGGAATCTTGAGCCCTGAAGTGTTACGATAAATTTTCTTTCTCTTCTTACACTTCTCGCCCTTCTCCCACTTTAATAGTGCCCCTGTGACTCCTTTTAAACTGCTGGCAGTGTTTGCCCTCTGCTGCCTGGAAGCAGTCACAGGAGGCAAGCACCGCATTTAAGAGAAGATCTGCAGATGCTTGTGTTCACAACATAACACCAAACCACAGGAAAGGAACATTTCTTGACACTTGTCATTTGCTCTGCAAGGTTGAGAAGGGAAAAATAGAGCACACAGAGGTCCTTTCAACTTAAACAGGAAGCGGATGCTTTGTCACATCATCTCTGAAAGGGACTCCAGAAGAGTAACTCATAGGCATCTTCTCCACCACAATAGGAAATGGAAGGAAAAAAAAAGTCTGAAACAAGGTAAAACGGAGAATCTTGATACAATAAACTGGGTAAGAAACAGTTGAGTGAGAAAAATGTGTATTATAGAATAAGAAAACTAAGAATGTAAACAAATCAGATTAGGAAGCTAAAGGCAAAGTCAGCAAAAGAAGGCAATCAGTCTGACAACTAGAATATGGAGAAATGGCAAAGATGAGAGCACTGAATAAGAAAAAAATTGAGAATTCAGTAGAAGAATCTGTTAACATATTTATTAGAGAATAATTAGCATCCAATTAATTTTCCAAACCCTAAAAGGAATATTATCACCCTTTTGCTTTCTGCTTTTATTTATTATTTACAATCCAATGGAGGTACACTGGTAAAATTAAAAAAGATATACTTTATTTATGAAATACTTAAAAAGCAGTTTCTTCTTAGAGGAATTTTTTCTAACATGCTGCCTGAGAAATAGTTAATGCTTTTAGCATGAGACACCAATCTACCAGTAGATAAATCAGTTTTGGATAATATTTACTCTTCCACTAAGAGATGTGGATCTCTGTCCTTTTGCAACCCATTAATACTCATATTTAGAATCATTGTCTGCTCTAGAGGAAACTACACATTTCAGACCTGATGTCATTCAGCTGCACTGTTGAACTACTGGCTTGTTTTATTTTGAGTAATGGAGCAGAACTCCTGGATTTGTTTTACTCCTCTTCCTTTGAAGAGAATTTTTATTTTCTTTCCTTTTTAAAATCTTTTTTTTAAATTTGAACACTTCTAGTTTGGAGTTCGTATTTCATCCACCAGAGATGCTTATTTAATCTCTTTGATAGCTTCACTTAGTGCTGTTTCTTCTGTAAAACCCCCAGGCAAAGGTCTCATGAATTAATGCAGTGGTCCTTTTCACCATCTTATGCTCTGCCCTCACGCAGAGTCTCACACAGCTGTGTGTGTGTGTGTGTGTGAGATATCTTGGAATATCTTCCTGTCCCACACCAGGGAGAAGCATGGCCCAGCGGCCACCTTGACAGCTGTTTCCCCGGGATGATGTCTCTGCACACTTCCCTGCAGGCTGTGCACACTAAAACACCCTTTCTGGAGTGAAGGGGGTGACCTTTAGAAAGCCTGGTAGCAAGACAAAGATGATACAAATACATGTCAATATTTTTTGAGCAGTACAGCAGCATTAGCCAAAGGCTTTTCCACTAACTGGCATCAGTCAAAGCTTTTTCCACTAATTTATTCTATTTATTAGATTAAGAAACCAGTGTTAGTTTTGCTACAGGAGCAGACAGACAGTTTTCTAAACATGTAGTGGGAGATGTGTCTAATGCCCCTCAGTTTTAACATGTTACAAAAGCTCTGGCATTACTTCGGAGTTTTCAAGGTTTTGGGAAAAGACAGTAATAAATACACTGGACTTTGTCTTGCAAAAATAAGTTTATAAGCAAGAGCAGTGTTACCCAAAACAGTTTGAAATGCAGAGATAGAGAATTTACATCTGTGACTGTGAATATGAACAGAGATTTAGGTGGAACCAACAGCTCTCTCACAGCTTCTTTTTGGTTGAGTGACTTGTGCAAATTCACTTGATACCAGCATCTCGTGAATCTCCTTTCCAGCCAGAGTAAGTTACTCCACAGCCCAAGACAAGATCAGAAAAACTAAAAACTGCCTCAGTTTGATATAATCTAAAATAGATTAAGTGCAAAAAGATATAAAATGTTGGAAATCAAAGATTTTTAGAGTGACTAACCTGTTCAGAATAAGATGTTACACGTGTAAGTACTTGCACCTTAAAAAATCAAAAATGCTTATATTTTCTGTGCAATTAGATATAATATAAATATATAAAACATATAGTTTAAGTAACCACTGGGTGTGTGGAGAAAATGTTAAAGACCACTCATTGTGGAACAAGGCAAACTATTTTCTCACCTCAGCTCACTCAGAGATGCGGAGAAGCCCTTATTCCTGAAGCTTCTGCTGTTTGCTGCCACCTGTGGTTCAAAAAGAAGCTTTTCCAAAGATGAATTCATCACCAGAATCAATTAAATATGCAATAGGAGATCTAAGAAAAGGAAACTGAAGGGACTAATAAAAATGGCCAGGATGTCCAGCATAGATGTCAAAATGAATTCTATATTTAGGTGCATGTTTTCAGTTATAAAAGTACTGAACTCCCACTGATTTCAGTTTATCCCAAATGGATTAAAAATACACTGGTTTTATAGCAGTGTAGACCTTCCCTAAAGAAAATAATTATATGTGAAGAGTAAAAAGTTGCTCAAAAAACCGTGGGTGGTGGAGAAAGTGGAATAACATAAAACCATTCTAAACATGCATGTTGCATTTACTACATTTTCACTAGACCGGAGTTATGTATACAGAGCACATACATCAAGAGGCCTAAGGAAGAAGCAAAGAAAAGAGTCATAGTTCAAGATGGGAACTGAACTATATTTGAAAAAAACCACATTAAAATAGTCTTCAAGACAAATTCTCAGTAGTTGTAAATGCAAAAATCCGATTTCTTCTTTGAATCTAAATTTAACCAATTTATGCATGAATTATACTGAATATTTTAATTGCTGTCTCAGAAGTTTTATCTTATGCTCCAAGAATCACATTTTAATAGGGTTTTTGACTCATGAGGAATAATTCATTGGGAAATGAAAATACATACTTATAATTTTATATTTATAATTCCTCAACTAATCAGCTTATTTTGGTGCCTTTATTTACTCTGGAGTCATATTCAGCAATGCAAAAGGTACTTTGTCTTTTCAAGAGTTCAAAAATTCCTTTTTGCCCCTTAAGTGCACCTGAGTGATATTTGCCATGGGATGGTCCAAATTAATATCTTCAGAGCAGCCCAAACTGCTAATCCTGTTGCCATACATAAGCTATCTCATTTCGCTGACCTTTCACTTTCTAGTGTTCAAACCAGAGTCGCACTGAGGTTAGGATTCACGGGTCACAAGGCCACAGATAACCTTAGATATTAGCAGGATTTCACGTCATTTCTTACAGAAACCAGAAATAAATCAATATTTAGAAAACTGGAGAAACCCATTTGTTTGTGCCCTATTGTCTACTTTGAGTTTCAAAGGCAAAACTTAGCATCTCTGCACAGATAAGAAGGAATGAAGATGAAAGAAAACCAGAAGCAATTTGGTTACCTACTGGACATAAGCACAGTGGACAACCAACCATCCCATAGCTGCCCCAGAGGTGCTCCAGCTCCACAGACAAGTTTGATGGTGCCTGTGGAACACCATGGAGGAGCTGGCACTGTGTTACACAAGCAAGGAAACTTCAGCTTCAGAATCTTGACTGTTAAGAAACGTAGGATTACAGAATAGATACCCTTAGAAAAAGCAGCATTTTGAATGGTGATTTAATGGCTGAAAGCCCATTTTTCACAGCACCTGGGCCCTGGGCCTGTTCTTCAGTTCTCATCTGCTCTGCAGATGACCTGAGAGTTTGAAGACCTCTGGAAAATGAGATTAATATCCTTCCTCCTATCTTCTTTGGGTCAGATGTAGCTCTGGCCACGAAGGAGCTCAGATACCACATCCCATGCTAACAAAAACAGCCCTTCTCAGGATCACTATTGCACAGCCTGAAGGCCCCAAATCGGCATCATTTCACATGCTCCTAGGTAGACATTTCCACTTATGAGTTAGACACTGAAATGTTTTGCACATGTGGTTCTACGGATCAGTTTTTTGACTCCTAAAAACCTCACTGCTACCCAGTTGTGGAGAACCCAGATTGGTACTTAATGCCACACATTTCTTAAATGGGATATTTTCCAGTTGACTACCCTATTAGGAGCACATCCAGGAACCAGCACTTTCAGAGCATGTCACACCTAATGAATAAGAGAAAATGAATGTCCTCATGACGAACAGTCCTACTCCTATTAAAGGAAAGGGAAGCTAGCTGATAAAGTCCATGTACTTTCAAAGTACTAACACTTGTCCATTGCAGAGTCAGCCAAACTGGTTCCATGGGGACTGAACTGCCTCCTGGCCATAGCTTTTCTTCAGGTTTGAGCACTGTGTCTCTTGATGTCTTTAGCTCCTAGAAATTTGGGGCAGGTTCAGCACCTATCAAAATGGATCCTGAGTTTGTGGCCTTTAATCTGGAATGTAATGTAAATAAAACTAAACCAAAACAGAATCATTCTTATTTCTTCACAAAAATGAAGTCAGGAAACTCTAGTTGGCATTATTACTTTCTGTATTCACTTTTTTAGAAAAAACACTCAACAAGGATTTACACAAAATATCAAGGCAGGGAAAACAAAGATTTTTCAGGCCATGAGATTTCTGCATCATCAATGGGAACATGGAGAAACTCTATTTATCCATGTACCTGTCTGAGCCTCCTGCTGGCATCACAAATCACCACATTAAACTGTTATCCAGGAAAGAACATGAGTAGCAACATACCAAGCATGTCAAAACACAGAATGGATTATCTAACAGATCTAATTTGTAAGAGAAATCTTTATTGCTCAGTGAGTGAATTATGAGATTAGTGTCATGGAAGGGATAAGCTTGGTATTCCACCAGGAAATACCAGGTTACTCTGTACAACCCAAAGTATTTGTCTCCAGATAGTGCTCTGCACATTGTTATCAGAAACGACGATTGCACAATAAGCAGCTCTAATAAGGAGCCAACAGAACCCTGCCATTATGAAATGCCCTCTTTGGTACTGTAAAATGAGCTTCACTGACAAGGGTAAGATTTTGCTTTCCTTCTTCCATTAAGGCCACATCCTTGAGGGAGTCTTTTCTACTCTTGTCATTTTTCCTTGTTTGCACTGCTCAGCTTTAAACTGAAGTTTCCCTAGGTCGTCCTTCTTTTTTTTCTTCCTTCCATAAAGTGCATATGAAATGCTTTAAAATATTAATATAGGCATATTTCTAAAATGGCTCCATTTATACAGAACCGTTCAACAGCCCTGTTGCAACTAATAATTCTGAAATCTTTTTACTCTTCCATAAGATGCCTGTGAAGAGGAACCAGAAATTAGCTAAATATATGTAAACTGCAGGTGCACTACTGGGACAGTTAAGTAGGTGCCGCTTGAAGGCTTGTCAAGGACAGAGTTGTGCTTTTCAGGCTTCATGGCTATACCATGGAGCTATAAGAAAACAACACAAAGCCTCTTCTTTCCTTTTTTCGGTTTGCTGTGTGTCTAGGCTGGGATCTAGGAACATCCTATGTGCACTGGCAAGAGGGTAGAGGTTGACAAGGCAGATTGAAAAGCTTCTTCTGGGGAAAAAGAAAAAATTAAAAATTCTCTCTCTAAAAGTCATGTAACTGCTTTCCAGTGACTTGGAAAGACTGCTGGGCACTTCGGCATCCCAGGGCATCTGGGTGGCTTGGAGATGGCTGAGGAGGGCACTGTCACCCGTGCAGTCTGCTCAGGGTTCTTGCTTAGCTCCCAGAGAGGTCTTCTCTTGTCGACCAGTTTTTGCTTTGCTCAAGTTGGACTACTGCCATAATTCCAAGACCAGGCCCTTTATGGGGTGATGTGCTGTCACTGACAGCATTGCTGGTGATTAGGGGTGTAAGAGCTGTCTCTGCAGAACAGTCAGTGCCTGGGCTATTCTCATCCAGGACCCTGCTTATTCCATCTTGGCTGCAGTGCATGACCCATCCAAAAAACTGATGGGCAATTTCTCAAAAGCAGTATAAATCCAAAGACTTTCTCATATTTCACAGCCTATGAACTTTGGAACACCACACATTATTTTCCAGTGGAAATTTTCTGCCGAGTTGTGCCTCAATTGTACTTTAGACTTCTTTATTTTACTTTGTATATCCAGGTGAGACACAACAGCTGAAAAATGAGAACCTGTCACTTCTTGCCTCTGTTTAATGTCGGACAAAGGAAAAAACCATCTGGCTGAGGAAATATTAGGACATTCCCACTGAGATTTTCTTAGTAACTTGGATAAAAAGAGTTGAGGAAGAGGAGAAAACTTAGAGCAATTAAAAAGAGGTAAAAGTACATCTGAGAGTGCAGGCCTCTCAGATCATCACAGGGCTTCCAAAACACAGCCTACTATAAGTAGTGGAAAAATATGAAGCACAATCTCCCCAGAGACAAAGTTAAAAATAGTGGTATGGCATTGGTGATGCTCAGACAAAGAAAATATTAAAAAAATAACAAACATGTTGTTTGTCTTTCTGATTCGTTATGTCACTGAGGTGTGAAAAAGTGCAGGAAGAATGGGGAATGATCAGACTCTGAAGTCCTGATCAGTTTTGTCATCCACTGATTATTACAGCCTGGACAGTCACTTCATTTGCTGGGAATGGATCTGCCCAGTTTGTGTTCACTGGCCCTTGTGCTCCCTGCAAAGCCCCTTCACAAACACAGGGACTTGAAAGGAGAAGCAGTAATTCAGGAAGTCTCCTAACACAGCAGGGTTACATTTGCAATATGGAAGGGTTAATATTGAAAACCAAAGTAGTTTGATTCTTTTTTCAAAAATCAGTACCTAATGCAGTTATCTTTAATGGCAGACATGGAGGTGTCAAAGGACTGTGTCAGGTTTCAGACCTTTTCATAGTTTGAATTCCTGTGTTTAATCAAAGGTTAGCTGAATCATTGCTGGAAGAAGAGTTACTTCAACATGTGCTGTTGTGGGTGGCCTACAACAAGTAATCCCATATTCAAGCTGCAGTCTCCTATATGCAAACGTAATTCCCATGCATGTCTCTGTGTACAGAAAATGTGTGTGACAGAATATCCAGACTCTCTCAAGACAGTGCAAAATATTTCTAACTTAAACTATTTCTTAATGGCTTCATCCCTTAGCTGAATAACCTCATTTTTGGTTGTGACTCCTCAAAAATTATTTCTTAGCAAACTGCATAAAATGAAATAATAGCACTTAGCTTTCTTTAATTCTTGAATGTCAGAACTCATATCAGCACAACTTCGATTCGTTGTGTCGGGCTGCATTTTCTTATTTTTCCCTGCGCAGCATATTACCTATAGAAAAATACAGGAATTAAACTTCTATGAACTGATAGTTTATTGGTTTGGCAATACTCAGCATATATACATAAGCTATGACGTAAAATAGAAATTGATTCATATCCCGCAGTTGAAACTTGTATGATATTTTTTCCTATCTCTAGTAACTAGTAGTGCAAATAATTTCTGTGAAAAGAATAGTATGGCCGCAGAAACCATGGTCTTCTTTGTGTTCATATGGAGCTTTGTATGAAGTTTTGAAAAATATTCCTTCATCTCCTTTATTCCTTGCTATGGTAGCTTTGCTGTTGTTCAGTTTGGTTGATGTTAACACCTGAAATGTTAATGACTTACATTGATAAGCTTTCTCCAAAACATTATTTTGATGAAATTTCTATTTTCATACTTCCCAGAGCTCGGTTAATTGTATACAAAATTTCTATGATATTATGAAGTACATTAACCTATAAAGGCTTGATGTATCTGACACTTATTCTAGATGGTTTTTCGGTAAGGTTTCCAAGTCTAAAAAGGTGAATGATGTCATTAACAGAGCTGTTTTAAGAATATTTGAAACCAAAAACCTTTCCTCTACAACCAAATATCAAAATTATGCTGATCTATTTCTACAAAATGTGTTTTTTCACATAAAAGTTGCTGTTAAAAAGAAATACTCAGGGAAGGGGAATTTCTCCTTAGAAATATTTGTGGTTCCACTGAAAACCTAAGTATGAAGTGTGTGGGTTTGCAATGAAAGATCCACATATTTTGGTATTATGGCAGAAAATTTCTACTTCTTTTATAGACTACTCCCTTTCCACCCCCAAATTTCCCTAAGGAAATCAACAATTAAATATAAATGAGAAACAATAATTATTGGTTTTCTGAGAAGAAAATTGTGGGAAAATCTGCAATTCCTGCCCCTTCCCTCTCTATTTTAGGTAATATAAAAGCATGATTAAGTGTCTGAAAGCCTCTTCCTAATTACTTCCTCTGTAGTACAGGCATAACTATTCCAGCTCTTCTAGAAACACAATTGTATGAGGGAAGTGCTAAGTTGAAAATCGGAAGTATCCCTTACTTAAGTGTGACCAAGTGTCTTGTACAGAATGTAATAGAAAAATGGAGTATTTTTTGATTATGCATGTTTTTCAGTAGCATCCAAAGGAAAAATGCTGTTTGTCACAAGCATCTCCAAAGCTAACACAGGACTTGAAAACAATCAAAATTTATGTAATCCATAAACTGGCAGTCAACTTCCTACTCATCATCCTGAAACCCTCAAAATGACATGGCAAACTATACAAAGTAGCAGGAATTTTTTTCCACTTCTAGGTGGTGTAAGAAATCTTTCTTTCTCTATGTCTCCTTTTTTTTTTTGCCTCTGGCTTGATTCCAAACTCACCTTCAGTCAAGCAGCCCACATGGAAATGAAATTTTTTATAGTTAGGAAAGCACAAGTCTCACAGAAATATCCTCACAGAAATCTGCCGTTTCATTCAATGAAAAAAGGAGATCCATTCCACAAAACAGAGTTGTGGCATCCTGTGTGGTCTAGATAGCTCACTGAGTTTCTTACCAGTTTTGGTGAAACATAAGGTCAGCCCTTGAATGGGTGAATGGAGTGCAGTGAAATCTGCTGGGCATCGAGAGTTGTGTAAATGGACTGCCCAGTTGAGCCAGCCTCTCCCCACGCTGGACACATAAGGGCATTAAGAGAAGGGGAAACCTGTATCTGCTCTGTGTTTATAGGGACGCATAAAACAATTATTGCAAAACCTGTAGATAATTTGGTCCAATGTGGATACAAACCTCTGGAGTATCCAAGGAATTCATTTTAGTTTTGAGAAGGCTTTGATCTCTCAACATTGACATTTTCTGCCCTAAATAACAATTAAGCCATTAGAGCAGTATGACTGAAGCTAAGTTTTCTGTAGATTCCCACCCCACAGCAATAGATGTCAGATTGTAACACAGGATAATTCATATAACAAAAGATATAACCCAAATTTTGCTCATCAAAAACCCCTTAATACAAAATCTAATCCAAAAATGAAATCTGCAGTTTTAAGCAAAGTGCTGTTACTTGAGTGATTAGATATCATGTTTGACCAATAAGAATTCATGGCCTGCCTTTATTCCAAAAGCTATCTAAACTGTGAATTTGTATTAGTGACTTGTCCAACATTTCAGACTGTAGCAGAAGTAATGAAATGTGTCAATAATTTGTTACTTTAGACTCCTTGCCACAGAAATCTGGTTTCAATTCCGTCTGGACTAACATCTACTTCTAACAAGCTTAGATATTTCAACAAATCCAAAGCCAAAAAAACAAGTCTAGCGCTAAACCAAAAATCTGAGGAACATTTCAATGACTCAGTTGGAAATAAGAATGAGTAGCAGTCACAATGTCAACTCTAAAACTTAAAAAGCACCTATTGAACACAGGAATGTACCCCTAGATTTTGTGTCTTCTTCAGTGGGAGCGAGCTTCAGTGAGATTTCACAATGACCAAGACTAAGGCTGGTGCTGAGTAGGACAACTCCCACAGCAGCTGCAGCGTTGACCTGAAACCCTCACCAAAGCCTCAAGAGTAGGACTCATTTGACAGAGATATGGGGGAGACACTTTATTCAAAGAAGCCCAAAAGTCTGTGAGACAGAGATAGGATCAATTTTTGTGACAATGACTTGATAACAGCTAAAGAAGGAGAAAACAAATCTTCTTCTTCAATCTTCTTTTTTATTTTATGCCATAACACAGATTTTAAATTTTATTCTTCAAATAAAGACAAAGGAGATTTTGTGATTTTGTTGTTCCATTTTCTTTAGGTGAGAACTGCAGCCTTAATTCTTTTCTTAGGAGTAGAGGTTTCACTGGAGGAATTTTAAAAGTACCGAAGATGCAATCACTATTTGTAGATTACCTTTTATATTGTTTTTTAACTTCAAACCTGGAATTGTTTAAATGTACAGGTTAAAGTCTTCCCATTACATATATTTGCCACTCCTACAATAACAATCTCTGGTTTTTCAATACAAAAAGGACTCTTGAACCTTATAAAATAACTTGGGATATATTTACTTTGAGAATTTAGCTATTATTTTGACTTATTGTAATCTTATGTCACTCAAAATAATTTACCCTTGATCTGACTAGATTGCTAAAGCTCTTTCCTTAAGATCTGCTGGAAGGTTTTCATTTGACATCTGTTCTTTTTGCTAACTGACTCTTCTGTCTAATCCATGCAATCTGGGAATTTTATGGTGATCATGAAATCTCAACAGTCATCCAAGTTGCAAAGTTTACAGTTCCTGAAGTAATTCTTCCTGGAACAGTAACTTCAGTATTCTCTGAAGGTGGCTTCTCTCTGTGTGCTCATCTTATAATCTTTCCTGAGTGTATTTCACCACTGGCAGTCAAAAAGAAATCACTTGATCCCAGTAGATCTGCTGTAATTTGGTGCACTAAACCAAAAACTAAACCATTCAAGTGATTCTAACCTTAAACATAGTTACACAAGAGCATTGCAAAGAATTGCTAAGCCTGTACTAAGCACTGTCCATGTCCACAAACTAAGCAAATCAAATTAAAGTTCCATTTCTGTAGTGGACTAGAGACACACAGTGCTCTGCTGAGTTTCCCTGGTGGCAGAATACAGTTTAGAGAGACTCTAAAATGTTTCCAAGCTCATTTTTCTTCCTGTTTCTTTCGCACTTCTCTTAGTCTTAATACCACAGAAACTGGAGTATTCAGGAGTATTTTTTTCATTGTGTCCAATCCTACAATATCTGAGAAATTCTAAATGTGAAGTTTAAGTCTGATAGTGGTTTAAAAACATTAATCCACAGGAGTTTAAGAAACAACTAGAATTTCATTAATCAGTTTCACTTGTCCTTGAATCAAAGAACATTAATCCTCACCAGTTTAAGGTTTTGGATGTTTACATGATCAAAATACCTGAACAACCACAGCGCAAATTCCACGTTTTTTGTTTGCTACTTTAGCAAATCAACCCGCACCTCTGTAGTAATAATATCCACCAGGAATTCCAACCAGCTGAAGCATGATCTCCACTTCCTGAGAACATGTGGCTGTTCTCAGGCTGTCAATTTTTCCAAGGGTATCTTTATTTGATTTCATGAAACACTTTTGTCCCATATGAGGCTAAATACATTGATATACATTTTCTAAGTAAATCCCTAGAAGACTTTTTTAATAATAGGGTTATGCTAACCATGGCCCAGTCCTTGGAGATCTTGTTTGTACTAAGAAAAATTGTATAAATATGTGCTTAAGCTTCTCCAATTTCTAACCCTCTTCCCTTATCAGCTTTGGACAAATATTGTTTGGCTTGATGCCTTGTCAACAATATCATCCCTTGACTCCTTAATAATCTTTCCTAGTGTGGTTAATACATTCTTTTTGTTGGATTTCCAGAAAACCTGGATTGATATTTCAGTCTTCTCAGACTTTGCAGTTGAAGCAGCACTTACAGCACAATCATTCTACATCTTTTCTATTCCCTGTGGTTTGCTTTTAAACTTTAGACTGCCCCCACCACCAGAGACAGCCATATAACTGTAGTTTGGAAAAGAAACTTGATAAATGGAGAATTCTAAAAGAAAATTAATTCCAGCAATGGGTTCACATAAACTACAGCAATTCAAAGGGACATATGTTTCAATGAAAAAAAATTTGATTTGATGAAAAAGATATATTTTTTGGCTTGGTGGTTACTCCTATAGAGAATGAGTTTGTGACTGGAAATATCTGTACAAGCTTAATAATTTATTTTCACACGGAATCATTTACTGAAGATATCACTGTCACTAAATGCATTTTATATCTAAGCAGGTTCATTCTTTACTTTCTCCCACTTTTAAAACTGTTTGGGACCTGCCAGTTTTCTGAGTCCAACACTGTCTGACATTGCTGGAGTTCAAAGTGCTTGTTTTCTTTTTACTGTGACTCTCCATTGATGAGGTGACCCTCAGTGAGAACAGAAATAAGTGTGCTTAGGGAAGATCAAAAAGCTATCCATAGATTACTACTATATAGCTTTCACACAATGGAAGAACCTAAATACCAATTAGAGCAGGAAACCCTACCCACACAGTTCTTTTCTGTGCATGCAAGATATACACAAGGCAGCATGTGTCCTAATAATTTACAACCTGCCAGAAGAGAACAGATGGATGAGACAAACATACTGAGTTGTAAATATGTCATCTGTTCCAAAGAAATCTCAAAGCTCTAATTGGAGTCAAAAGGCTAAATTTATACTGAGTTTAAAACCAATGAAGGGATGAGAAAAATTCATTAACTGCTGTTTTTTAATCAAAATTGAGAGAAAATTTTTTCCTAGGAGATATCACATTGATACAAGAACTGTTACACTGGAATATGAAAGTACTAATTCAACTTGGAAACTTAAGGAATAATCTAAAAACAAATGTTATTTGTTGATTGTCTCAAAATCATACTGTAATTTTTAACACAGTACTTTGAATCTCTATAGTTGGAAAAACTGAGTAACTGTTTTAGCAAATATACCTCAACAAATGCTTTTCAAAGTTATTTGTTGAGGTGTGTGGGCAATCAGATATTAAAGGGGGTCAAACCTGACAGCTTGGCAGCCATCCTGCTTCAAGCAGATGCCTTGCTCACACATATTGCCCCAGATGATGCAGAGCACTACTTCACACAGTCCTGCTGGAGCTGAAGCATTCTCCAGGCCTCGGAAAATCATCCCAGCAAAGAACAGACTCCTCAGCTGGGAAAACCCATGACCATTTAAATCCCACATGAATTTCCACTTAAGTGATGGCAGCTGCCCTGCTCAGGGCACTGAGGGCTCAATTCAAGGCCTCCAGTCCTTGTGGTTTGCTAAAAGGCATTTATAAGCAGCTGTGGGTGGTACCTTGCTTGTGGTTCATGTGCTCTAAGCACAGAAGGCATCCTTCTGACCAAAACATTGAGCAGACAGTCTTTAAAACAAGTAATCTTTCCTGAAATCAGCAAGCATTGCAAACTTGGACACAGCATTACTGCTTCATGAATTATGAGTAAAACATGCAATAATCCCACATGTACTGTTTAGTCCTGTTGCAGAGACTGAAAAATGAGGAGTAACATGATAACATTTTATCCTTTAAAATGCCATCTTTTAAATAAAGCTTTTTAGGTCTGTGTTATCAAGCCGTCTGTGCTATTTTATTCTTGTCTTTCTTTTGTGCTTTTAGCTTTTCATTTCAGACTAAACTGACACTGCGATGGTGGTCTAGCACTTTGTCCTTTCTCACAAAGATCACAGCCCTTCTCTCTCCTCTGGACAACTGATATTTGCAGGCCACGACTTCAACTGGATGACAGTTTCCAAATCAGAACATAGGAAATTTTGCATCAAGCTAAATGAAACTCTTTCCTGTATTCTGCTTTTCTATAGAGGAACACCTATGCAGCCATTCTGCTGCACAGTTTGAGAAAAGGGATAAAAGCAGTTTTAGAATGCAGGGATGATTTTCAAAAATATTGATCAGTAACTTCTTTGTTCAGAGGCAATGTTTTTTCTATCTAACCACTTAGATTTTCCCCAATATTTTTTCAGATTACATATTTTAAACCATTTGAATTTGTAATATTTCCAGAGCTCTAGGCTAAAGACAACGTCAGCTTGTGCAGGAAGGACAAAGACAGGGGACAATCATTCTCTGTTCTACACATCTATTATTTTAATGAACTATATATTCCTTCCTTTATGTCTTGCTTAGAAGTTCCTTCTTCATTTTTTTAATAGAAGCTGTTCCAAACTTTTATTCAGTCTTCTTGCCCTCCTGTTTTTGACCTCCTCTTCCTCTTTCCACTGCTATTATATTCTCTTTTAAATGGAGACAACATAAATGCAGTCACAATACAAGCTATAAGAGCTCCATCACATTGTACAGTGGCAGAAGTTTTACGATTCCTATTTTGTTTTGCTTTCTGTTCCTTTCCAACATTTGAGCTGCTTTTCTGACTACTGCTGGATAATGAGCTGATTAGATAAAAAGGTAAACTCTAAGCTTCTCTAATACAGCTCTCTCCCACTCTTGCATATGCATTAAAAAAATAGCAGATCCTGTCACAGTGCAGTTGTTTTCAAATGCTGCTTGTCAGAAAATTAAGTACAAGTTTGCAAAGTCAGAAAAGATTTCTGTAACAATATTTTTGATTCTATTAGAAATTAAATTTATAAACTCTAAGTTATTTCAGATAGATTATGGAATATTTTTTTATAAAAATTTTACTGAAAGCTACTTACTTTTAAAAATTAGAGTTTCAATTCTATGTCTAAAGAATAGAGAAAACTTCCACTCCTTGTACCCATGCAAGTAGCCTTTTTAAGGCATAATCTGCACTCACTAGCACTGGCTGAAATCCAGCATAACACTATTGGCTTGATGGGAGTGGATAAAGCTTTGGAGTTATGTAGCACTTTGTCAAAATTCTGTCAGGAAAACCTTTTATGTGACAAAAGCAAAAAATTATTAATTAGTTTTGAAAAAAAGCTCATAAGAACAGTGGATGTATTCTCCATTACATGGTCATTACTAAATACATGTCATTTGCTCCTGAAATTACATTATAGTGTGAAGCAAAGCCCAGAAAAATCAGTGGGAAATCTTCAATTTGGCCCTGTACTGCAAATTCATTCCTCTCTTCAGATACATTTGTGCAAATCTATTTGACACTGATGTGCTAAAGCCTACTGTCTTTTCTCCTAATTAGTTTTGACTAATTCAGTTGATGAAATATGAGTTTTTCTACACATGTCTAAGATCAGAATTTGGCAGAGTGTTGACAATATATCTTAAGATATAAGATATGGCATAACTTTCTTCATATGGTGTATTGCTGAATAAATATTTTCTCTGAGACCATGGTTCTGTGAGACTCAATTTGCTTCAACAATACTTCCAAAAAGCAGTGGAGTAATATTTGACTGCAGCATCCAGCTTTTCTTTAGCACATTCTGTGTGAAGGGCACATGTTCGTGTAAAGAACAGCGTGTAAAGAATCACCTTATAAACTGTCATGCAAAGTTAATTTTAAGTTTCCATAGTGGATACCTTCAAGTCAGTAGAGAAGTTGTACTTACTGGCACTGATCTTGGTGGCTACTGTGCAGGCATCACCCTGGAGAATAATTCCTCATTCTTGAGAAAGAATCATTCAGAATCATCATGGTAAAGAGCCTTCATTTCTATCTGTCATAAAAATTGTCATTTGAACCATGGAGCATGTTAGTCTTTCCAAATAAAGGTCATCAGAACTGGACTGTGGCAGGAAAAATCATTAGCCATTTACTCACAAAATGTACAACTTAACATTGGTACAGGACACTTAGAGCATATTCACTCCTGCTTGGAATGGTCTAACGTAGGTTTTGTGACAGTCTGATGAAACTTTAATCCTGTTGCAAACGTGCTACAGGGGTTCCCCCAAAACCTAGAGATGACCGGCAAAAAAGGCAAGGCTTGCAAAGTCTACACTTCTTTATCTCAGTGCAGCAGTGCTTCCTTAAACATGAAGGTAAATCCCCATGCAGGTGGTTAAAAATAAATAACAGTGGTATATTCATATATGACCACCTGCTTGCATAATGTAAGTTAATATGTTCACAGTTCTGTGAAATACCAATGCCAATGGCTGCTTATTTTTTATTCTTGAGACTTGAAATCATTCATCTGTGCATATCTTGAACCTGTAGCAGCTGCAGTGTTCTACACACTCTTATGCACACATATATTACTCCCTTAAATAACTCACCACTGGGCAGAAAATTAGAACATTCAAACATCCAGTATAAGGCAGTAGGCTGACAAAACAGACATCTGGATTTTATATTAACATTGACAGAGTGTGGTTCCCAAATGTTCGCCTTTATTTGTATGAAATGGAAAAGCAAATAGAGAATCAGAGAATCACAGAATGAGCCGAGTTGGAAGGGACCCACAAGGATAATCGAGTCCAACATGATAAATCGTTAGAATATATTTACACTCCACTGTAGCCATGGAGGTATGGTCTAATTCAGGGTTTATGCTGCAATCTATGTGAACAAGGTGTTGGTTTTAGATCTCCTGGGAGTCCCACCTAAGAGACCTGTGGGAAAATGAGCTTGAGGTGGTACAAGGAGCTTTCTTGCACCAGTGAGGCAACAGGAACTGCTGGTGCTGAAAGGAGGTGGGTCCCAAGAAGTAAGAAAACCAGGAATGATTATCTTGGCAGAGGATTGTGTTTATTCAGCATTTGCCACCAACAAGACTACTGTGAAGTAGTCTCTAAAACACATGGTAGACAGCAATGATGAGTGCAGGGAAGCTCAGGGATGGCTTTTGATGGTAGACATCAGGTTGCACTTACCATTTTAGGCTTCTCAGTGATTCAGGCTTGAGCATGGAAAAGGATTGTTGGTTGTTGGCCAAATAACCCATAGCTCAAATAAGTTCCTCTCCAACTTTTATACACTCTGTCTTGATCAAAAGGGCCACAAGATTCAGAGGCAAAAAGAGACAAAGGAATAAAAGAGTAGCTCTCTCTAACTACTCCAGCTTCCTTTACCTCTCAGAGGCTTCATGTTCCTTTGCTTCACAAAGAAGATCTGTTGGACTTTCAGCTGTAGTGTCCTTGGGCACTCAGGTTCCTTACTCCTTCATATTGCTTGATTTTCCAGTTGCTGCCCGATCCAGTCCCCACCAAGATGATGTTATATCCTAAATCATAAAATATATGGATTTTAAAGCTATGTCTACTCTAGTGAAAATGGACCAGGACACATCTTGTGTGTCCCCAAATAGTAAGGACAAGAAATCAATACCTTGCCCAAGAAATGTAGTTGCCCTGGAAAATGAAAGTCTCCACTGATGAGAAATAGAGGGAAAGTGTTCATATCCCTTTGATCCAGCATCACTACCTCTGTTCCATGACCTGTGAAGGTATTTATGCCTATTTTCCCAGTGGTTTCTGTATATTTTCATTATTAAAGCAACCAAGGTATCTTTTGAATGATATGAACAAATAAGACCCGAGAATACTTAAATCATGTTTGTTTTGTTGTTCTGAAATGCCTTTTCTTACATTTACGGGAAAATGAGCTTTCTTTTTCCAGCATATTCTGTGGCATTCTGGTAGCTTCAGCTGAACATTTTCCTGGACTCGAGACAAATTCAGGCTGGGTCAAATAATTAAAATTAATATTTCACACTGTGTATTTTAGAAAAAAGGAATAGAAAGGATGAGCAAGACATGCAGAATTATAAAGCTTTATAAATTAAACTGAGAATCAAACACCCTCAAGAAGTCCTGCCAGATACTACAGTGTATCTTGGATTTACATTCGCGAGAGAAGGCTGTGACTAAAGTGTGTTTTGGAGATATTTGAGAGTGATCAGATAGGTGTCTGAGAATGTAAATAAGAGGTGAAATTCCGACATTTTTAGATATACTTAGAGGATGTACTCTTGAAATTATGGAAATTGATTGCTTAAATTCAGTTGATGGAAATTTTTCAATTAAAGATCTATGGACCAGGCATTTGATGAATATGTTTTTTAAAAAGAATACTTAATATTGACTTTTGTCTGTGACTATTCAATTCATGCTAAAATTATCAAAACCCCCAAAATTATATCTAAATAATAAAATATTTCATAGTATGTGAGTTCAGAAAAAGCTGATCTACTGAAATATGTTTTGGTTCAGAATTTTAACTAATTTTAGAAGCTTTAATTCTGTTGCCAATTCTTCTGCGAAAGTCATGTTTCATTCCATGTGCATCCCAATGTCTTGGAATAAAGAACAGAAAAACTCTCCCTCATCCAGTGCTCTGATTCCTTACAAGAACTCTGATCATTTTACTTACACATCTATAACCACCATCACTCACCCTGGACTCCCCAGGACAATTTACCGTAACTTTAAGACAATTTGTTATGACAACTTATGGGATGAATCCACAAAGCGTAAGGCTGAGGACTGCAACATTTGACTTATATACGTTTTACTGACATCTTCACAGTGAGAAACAATTGACTAGCCTTTTGAAAAACTCTGTTTTGGATGCTGGATGCGTCTGTGGTACTGGAGTAGTACTGCAGACACTTGGAGGTGAGCAGGACTAAATAATTAATGCAGCTATTTTCAACATCCAGCTGATTTGCTCAGGATCAGCTCTGCAGCTATGTCCTGTTGGAGACACGGAGATACGGCTCTTTCTCAAGGTGTTAGTTCACTAAAAGGCAAGAATTAATAAGATTTCAAAAATGAAACTATTGATTTAAATATGAGTATTAATGTCATACTAATAATTTGCCTGCATTTATTCTTTGAGAGTAAGACATAGAGTCAAAAAATCTCTGCTATTCATTCAGTGGATTAGTATTAGCAATGCTGGCACTTAATTTTTTCTTCAGCATAAAGTTCCTCTTATAAAAATGAAATTTGAAGGATGGAAAGGATTCCTTAATTTGAAGTTAATTCTGGGAGAATAAATTCAGTCAGAGAAGGTGAAAATTTGGAAAACTTCATATTGGTGTTTGGGAAGGCATTTCAGTCTTTAATTGTCAAGAATTTGCATTTTGAAAATTGCAATTCTTTAAAAATTGTATCCCAAAGATAAAGCCAGTGTGTTTAACTTTTTCTCAAACCAATTATTTTTCCCATTCTACACAATATGTCTCAGGATCTGAGGGTTTTTGTTTTTCATTGAAGAAAGAAATTTTTAAAAATTTCTGCTTTTTTTAAACGTTATTTCATCTAAATCTTTATCTTACATAGACAAAACAGAAAAAAAAATTCTAACGTTTGACTACCAGGCAAATATATAGGAATTTTAAATACTCATGTTTATATGTATGTCCTTGTAGTGTCTCAAACAAATTCTTGTTAAGTTGCCAGTGTTACTGCATTTGACACGGAAATTTCCTCCCTAGAATTGACCTAATTCTGCAAGAGAGGGAGTAACCTTCATATTGTAATGACAGCACCGATTCACTTGAAAAGCCTTTGCATAGACACCAGACAGTGTCCCTGAGTGTGGTAAATTGATGAATAAGAAGCAAAAATGTGGGGGTGTAGACCTCAAATTCAGTCTTCAGTTTCCCAGTGAATATTTAGTAGGGAAAGAGTGCATCCAATTCCTTCTATTTCAAGGCTTTGGAAAAGAATTTTCAGGCAATGTATTCTGGTTTACAGAAATAACCCTCTCCAAGAATAATCTCTGAGGACTCTATTAAACAACAAACAGTTCCTAAGCACTCTGACCAGAAGCCAAGGAGAGGCCACAAGTGACACAGAGGCTGGCTCTGTGCACAGACAGCTGATTTGGCAAGGCAATAACCAACATACTGAAGAAGGCATCTTGGTTTTTCCCTCCTTTAAATCTTGCTCAGTACTGAAACTGTAAGAGTTGTAAACAGGTTGGTGTAAATAAAAGCGTTTCAAATGATCTCTTTCTTCTCCTGGAGCCACTGACTAAACTAGGGTAATTGCTTGAACTGGTTGAGGTAACCACTACTTTGGTGAAAAAAAAAGCATTTTAATGCAATGTCCCAAAAGCTCTTTGTTACATTTGTTGCTATGAAAGTGGTCTCAAAAGAGACAGTGTGATTATTTTTGTACTTAAACCTTTTTTTTCCCCCTAGGGAAATCTTCCTTTAACTGGAAGGCATATGACCCATGGTGTTCTTTGTGTTTATTTTTTTCCTCATTTTTGCTTTTTTCTCNTTCAGTACTGAAACTGTGAGAGTTGTAAACAGGTTGTAAGTAAAAGCGTTTCAAACGATCTCTTTCTTCTCCTGGAGCCACTGACTAAACTAGGGTAATTGCTTGAACTGGTTGAGGTAACCACTACTTTGGTGAAAAAAAAAGCATTTTAATGAAAAGTCCCAAAAGCTCTTTGTTACATTTGTTGCTATGAAAGTGGTCTCAAAAGAGACAGTGTGATTATTTTTGTACTTAAACCTTTTTTTTCCCCCTAGGGAAATCTTCCTTTAACTGGAAGGCATATGACCCATGGTGTTCTTTGTGTTTATTTTTTTCCTCATTTTTGCTTTTTTCTCTGTATGTCCCCAAACAGCTTTCTGGCTGACCTGTGTCCCTATTGGCTGACATCAGCCGGGAGAGCTGAAGTGTCCTGAGAATATCCTCATCATTACAACCAAGATGTTCAACTGATACAAGGGCCAAATAATTTTTGGACACTCAAGTGCAGATTGATTAAATTATATGAATAGATTCAGAAGAACTTATTTGCTTCTTTACCAAAAATGCAGAGAGAATATAACAATAATAATTTAAAAAGTCAATAGCAAAATTACATATATTTTAATTAAATTATAGCATCATCATCATAATTGTTACTTTATTATATTATAGCATCATCTCCAGATTTTTAATATACTGATCTCCTTCTAAAAGAGGCTGTAATGGAGTAAATAGAGAATCAGTAAGATACCTGCCATGTCAAATTTAACACAAGCAAAGGACTGACACTGCCTAGGCAGCAAGTCTAAGCTTTCTAGAAATCTTCACGGATTTGAAGGGATTTTTAAGATTTATAAAAAGATATTAATTTTAAAAGCCCTAAAATTAAAAAAAAAAAAAAGTGTTTAGAAACAATGTAATACAGTAGTTGGAAATTATCTGGAATATAGAGACGATCACCAAGCACCACATTTGGGGGAACTGGGTGCACGATTCAGGAGTTGGGGCAGCTCCTTTGACATCACTGGAGTTACACTAACTTAAAAGAAGAGTTTACATCTGGGATCTACCTTAAAGACTTTACACTCTGCTAAATGATGTGAAAACAACTGAAGTCAGTGCCAATACCAACATACTTCAATACCTATGGTATATAAAACTGCACGCAAATTACTTGGGACAAAGTGCATCTCATGGTTGCTATTTTCAAACAAGCCATATGTTGGTAAATTGAATACAAAGTCTAAAAAATATCACCGAAAGATTGTCCTAGTCCTTAGTGCTTTGCAAATCAGATCATTGTGGTAGCAAGAAAAGATAATCAGGTCTTCAGGTGAACCCACTCCCCACCCACACCCTCTCCCTTGCTGTTGTTTCTGATGGGCCATATGATTTGTCCAAAGATCAGAACACCGGGTAGGAATTGCAGGAGGAAGTCTTTGGATTTCTCATATAATGAATGCATTCCAGAGTTAGGGGAGTTGTGATGATTGGGTTGACTTTGGTAAAAAGAGGCTTGAAAAGGGGTGTAAAATTCTGCTGGAGACTAGGCCAACTGGGCAAACTGGTCTCCTAAGGTTGCAGGCAGCTTTTGGGTTGATTGTCCCTTGGCAGGGAGGCTTGCTGTGTACGTCCATCCCAAAGACAAGGAACACTCTCTTTTGGAGAGATGTGTGAAAATGCTAAGATCTGGTCACACACAGACATGAACTCATAAAGTAGCTACAGTTGTTCTTTGTTGCTTTCCAATTGTTCATTCTGTAAGGCCAAAGACTGTAAACTGCTATATTTCTAGCTGAACCTGCTTATCATAACCCTTTAGACCTGCTCATATTATATACTGCACTGACAATATTTAGATACTGTGTTAGCAATAAATGTAATCATAGTTGTCCACACAATCAGAGGCATTTCTCATGGCTGACTGAGAGTCTTTTCTTTACTACTTTGCTACAGTCATTATTACTCCTCTGATAAAAATAAGCAGTATTCTTCCTGCTGTTAAGTACTGTAGAAAATGAATTCTCATCAAGGTTGTAGTTCTCAAAGGTTGCACGGCCTTATGAGAAGACACATCACCACAGAAAAATGAAATCTCATCTAAAAAGGCTAATTCCCAAGAGTTATTTTAAGATCAATCAAAAAAGTTTCCTAGAAGAAATGTCTTACTTTCTGATAAACTATGAGTGTATCAGGAAGGACTCAATGCAGTTGCCCAAAGAAAGGCTCCTGGTGCCATTTGAAATGTTTGAAGGTAGCTGACAAGGCGTCACTGGTGAAGAGGAAACAGGTCCTACCAGAGAACTCTGCTGTTGTGGAGCAGCAATTGGAAGCTAGGTGGTCTATGTGGTCTTTTAGGCAGCTGAAAGGAGGATGAACGCTAATGAATTTATTATTAGTAAGGTATCAGGATGTAGAAAAGCTCTAAAAAATGAACATATATTTTGATATCTCCAGCTCTGAAATGAAGACCCTAACTCGTCCTAGCATTAATACTTTATAATCAGTTGAAGTTAAAAATAACTTTGGGGTACTAGAGCAATTTTGCCATGACAAAGATGGAAGTTAAAAGTTCTGGGAAATTCTTTTATTAAATTGAAAAAAAAATTAATATAAACATCTCAGTTTCAGTAAACTCTTGGGAACAAGTTTTAGAAACAAATCAATAAGACACTAGCTAGATAATTGATTCATCTGAATTTTCTTTGGATTTGCGTGACCTACTTTGTAGATATTTAGCTGACAAAGTGCTGAGAAATATTGTAGATGATTTATGACTGATAATGTTCCTATGTTTTAGGGTTTTCAAGAAATGCTTGCTACTATCTCCCACTGGCTTTGGGATAGCATCCGGTCTTCTCTGATTCAGCGCCAGCAATGATAACTCATTTCTTCACCGTGTTCCATTTTGGTTACAGCAATGCAATTTACTGAAACTGGAAAGCATCAGCCCTGGGAAAGTTGCAGCTGGTACAGATGCAGGAGAAGTTCTCTTCCTTGCTCTCATCAGTAACAAACCCCTTTGATTTGCACTTGCAGCCCACACACCATCTAAACTGGTCTCCAGAGATGAACTGCATGTTCTCATCAGTTAAATAAAATCCTGTGGGTCTGTGTGATGCCTGTTTGGGACACTGGTTTAAGGCCATGCAGTTGATGAGATGAACTCAGGCCTAAGGGAGACTGTGGGTTCTCTTCCATTTTACTTCATAGGAGGCACACCTCAATCCCTTTCCTGGACTTTACTCCTTGCCTAGAAAATTACTGTATTAAAAGTAATTTTACTATTTGGGAAGCCAAAATAAAAGAAGTGGGTTTTTGTCAAAATGAAATGTAGTAAGATTTGTTTCACTGCTCATGGCATGGAGGGAGTTCCTGGGTGTGGAAGCAAGTGCAGATACTGAATTTGTTGGCTTATATAAATAATCAGGTGTTCATCTTTAATGCATATAAAAAATTACTGTAACATACCTTGTTGCTAATTCTCCAGGGTTTCTTTTATATACTGCTAAGCCTTTGAGCTACATTATAAAGGAGAATTGCATATAAAGGTAGAGTTTGATAGAACTTTAATTGAAAGCCTTCAGGAATATATTGATGGATTTTTTGCATATACTTATAGTACAAAGACCAGAGGTTAGATGTAGACTGTCTCTCTTTCTAAAATATCCTGTGTTTATGTACAAATACAAGTATATAATAATATATCCTAGAATAATAAAATCGTTTGGGTTGGAAGGAACATTAAAGTTCAGCTAATTCCACCCCTCCTGCCATGGGCAGAAACATCTTCCACTGAAACAGATTGCTCAGAGACTATCTGTGCATAACCATTGCTATCAGTTTGCTCTGCTTGCTAAAAGGAAGATATCCAACACCTGAAGGAAAACTGACTTTGTTTGTTTGATCTGCAGGATTCTTTCATGGAATATTTTGTGTATATTTTGCAATAGAAGTGGAAGTGGATTATATGCAGAAAGCTTTAATTTTTAGTTATTTTTGTCTGTCACCTAGTGTCTAATTTGAAAATGCCTTAATCTAAAGAAAACTTGATAAAAAACGTTTTTTCTAGAGGGTGTGGGCTTTGGTTTGTAAAGTCACCGATAGTAAAGTGCATCAAATTTACCTCAGGATATATACATGAAAAAAAGACAGAGACTTTAAAAAGCACAAAGAAACAATATTCTGTGAAAAGTATGTGTATAAAAAAGTCATATAGAAGAACAACAAGAAAAAAGAGAGGGGGTAGAGAAAGAGAATGTCACCACAAACCATAGCAGCTAAAATCTTGATAACAAAATATGTAAAATATTTCTAAAGTATACTGCAGCCTACGCACTAGCCACACAGTAATAAAGACCTCACATAAGCAAAGATATTACTTAACATCTAATCTTCATAGACAGAACAGTTCCATATAGTCCCAAAGTTCAGAGAGGAGCAGTCAATTACATTTATTGTGAATATTTTGCCAAGTATAGACAGGGTTCAATTGTACTGAATGGTTCCTAAGGTCATCAAATATCATTTTGCTAAGGCTTCCAGCTGGCAACTTCATTGTCTCACTCTCTCCTTTAGTCTCTTGTGTTTATTTTACAATTGTACTCATGACAGCAGAATTACTGAACCAGCCTGTGCAGCCACATGATGGTTGTTCTCAACAAAAACTGTGTGAAAAGTGGTCTGCAAGCGATTCGGATTACACTGTTCAGTCCTGATCTCACATTTATAATTCATGTCCAACCTCTAGTTTGATTTTTTCCAGGGCCATTTCATCTTCTGAAAGTCGTTGTCTAGGAAAAGGAGGTGAACTGTTTTACCAGATTTTATAAGTAAATAGTAAAATTAGAGACTCCATTTACAAATTGTGGTTGTGTATTCTGGGAAACCATGCTGTAATTAGTATGAGAATTTATTGCATACAGACCATAAAACTATCTGTGTGTTGAGAATCAGCTCTTTGCTGCCACAGACAGTGTCATTAGCTAATCCACTGTCTACAGCATGACAGCAGTGGAGCCCTTTAACAATACGTAAAATAGAAGAGTTTTACTACTGAGCAGTCAGATCCTTTTTCCTTCACATCTGGCAACACTCAGCTCATTCTGCCTTGGCAAGTGTAAGGATGAAAGCAGCCCATTGCTGAGTATCTCGCCAGCTACATGACTGTACACAAATCTTTGAAGTTTGTATGAAGGACAAGAATGAAGGAATCCAGCGGGCTCTGAAAAGAAGTCCAGTTCTGTACAAAACTGAGGGATGTCATCTTCAGGGGTTTACAGGTAGGCATTTCCACAAGAGACAGGTGGTTGCAAGGGGAATCAACAAGCAGAGTCCTGGGCAAGTCAAGGCGTTGTGGATCAGAAAGCCCTGGCTGATCAGCTGAGTATCTCTCCCTGCTGATCTATTGACTTGATGTCCACAGACCATAATTCTGAGTGCACAACAGATACACATATAGACACCCCAGGTTCTTCATCTAGATCTGCTTCTCTCTGTAAAGACACAGTTTAGTTGCCTAAACAGAGAGACAGAGTGGCATCTGCTGTGTCTGTGTCTGAGGGGCCTCTGTTGTCTCCTTCAGGTAGGGGAGATTTTCTAGCTCCTGTGTCTCGTGTGCGTGTTTTGCATGGACAACAACCTGAGTAACAGAGCCAAGGCTTAAGAGAGCAAGAGAACCCTCCCCCCCACATACAAACACACACTTTGGGGAGGGGGGAGGCATTTATTTTAGGATTTTATTTCTATGAAGATTTCTATATTGTTCTGGCAGAAGATGTCTGTAGAAGCATGTGGAACTATTTTTGGCAGGACAGTTGAGAAATTTACACTATAACATTCCTCTTGTCACTATATTTTTAAGTTCTATGCCTATAAAGCAACTTCATCATTTGCTTCTACTACTTTGCTTGTTTTGCTTTCAATTCCTGAATAGCTACTGTGTGTTTTTGTACAGCAAAAATGCCAGGTTTGCAGTATCCAGTGTTGCTGCAGGACAGAACATTGGTTTTCATTCATACGTTTATCTTCCCATTTGTCCAGGACCAGCCACTTTATGTTCAATAAAAACGTGTATTGTTCAAAAATGGATAGCTAAAATTTCATGGGTTTTTTTACAAATTTGGTATTAAAAATGGTTGGATAAAATCCAGAAACATTCCAGAAAGGAGATAAGGACCTTATTGCTGTGTGCCCCAGCCTGCAGAAAGCATGTCCTAGTGGGCCTGGGTCCAGGGCCAGACACTAAACATTCAGCAGACAGAGATTTTATTGCATTTTTCTTTTAATTATTTCTTCTTTCCCTTAACATTTTCTAAATTCATACAGATTTAGTTAGACAAAGGAATTCTTAATTTTCTTTTGAATTTATAGCCACCTATTCCTACTCTAGCAACTTCTGCTTGCACTCCGTGACATCCTCACATTGTGAGATTCGCAAAAATATACAACATTATAGAAGAAAATGAGTATTCCAAACCTATATTTAATGATATTTTCTCATTTGTTTTGATGTGGTCTGTAAGCCAGCATTTCTGTGTCTGGTACTTAGGACTCTCAGACAGAGATGTCACGCTCATAATACTGTAATTTTTGACTTTTTTCTTTCCCTAATTGTAAATCCTTTGCCCCTTTACCCCCCTGAAAGTAACATTTTCCAGAAGTGGAAAGCTAGTCATCCTAGTACTTAACAAAGAGAAAAAAATTCCCAGATGCTACTGTCATGCAAAGGAATAACTTAATTTAGCACTAAGTATTTTTAAAAAAAAGTGTCAAGACTGAGCCAATACTTCACAATAAAGTTCTTCTTCTTCAGACTGTGGACTCCAACATGAAAATGCAACCACTGTAACTGCTAGAGAGTGGTAAGTTCTAAATGATATTCTTTTTCTTTCTGTTGCTAAATTGATAGCAGATAATTTTCATTTAAAATACACAAAGAGTCAATTTATGTCAGATGTTTTTCTGATGTATAGAAAACAAGAGAGGAAGACAAAGATGGAGAAGTAAAACAATTTATTTGTAAAATTGTATCTATTTTAAGAATATCAAAATCTGGAAGGATTCTGGCAGCGAAGAAGTACACTGGAGTGTACTTGCTCTAAATTCTTGCGTTTACAATTGAGGACATTCCTGTGAGAAAATATATTGGAAAAGGAGCATATCAATTCCACTGGACTATGAAGGAAGATTTGAAAATCTGCTTTTGCCACAGCTTTGAAAGTTGAAGTTTTTAAGATACCCTAAACTGCTTTAATCTGTTGGACTCCTGCAGCTTGAGTTTATGAATCTCCAGTGAGATATTTTTGAAAAATTCAGTTCCAGTTTTTCTGGAATGAAGTTTTTTAAGATATTCTTCCAAAGGAAATAATACATATATATCTATATTGTGAATGGATAGTTAGACCTACCTTTTCCTCTCTAAAGCATTTGGGTTTGATGGTTAAAAGCTCCCTACACATGGGAAATTTCAGTTCTTAAACAGGTCTTGCATCTTTCCTAACACATGTTTTGATGCTGGAGAATTCCCCATTTAACTATGAATTATGTTCTTTCTTTCAGGATCAAAACTCTTAAAACATGACAGGTACTTGAACTTCCCCCTGTCTACAGTCAGTGTTTCAGGTGATCTGACATTTAGGAAAACAAATTTTTCCCTTATTGGTCACTTCCTCCCTTTCCCACCCCCCCAAGAAGTAGTAGTAGTAGTAGTAGTAGTAGTAGTAGTAGTAGTAGTAGTAGTAGTAGTAGTAGTAGTAGTGATAATAATAATAATGATGATGATGATGATGATGATGATGATAAATTTTTAAAAAGAAAAACACATGGGGAGTTTTAGCTTTGGGAAAGAGGGACACAGAAAGTTTGAAAGGAAGCTTTAGTAAAGTGTTAATAGTTTGCTATGGCTACCTCTTTTTCCACCTAATCATAATGACAGTATCTCTCTGAGAAGAAGGCAATTTTTTCATTTTTCTCATAAAAGACCTTTTCATGTAATTCTTATTTTTTCCTCTCTAACCTTCCATCAATAGAAATTAAACAGAAATTTGGCTTATAAGTGATAAGAAACTAACATTAATTTTATATGGTTAAATAGTTCAATCTAAACTAAAAGAAACTGTCACTACAAGTGATTTAAGTTTTTGAAGTTCAGAAGTGGAATGTTAGTCACTACCACCTTGTATTTCAACTGTAGGTACAGGAGGCACAAAAGTTAGAGGCAAGAACCGCTTGTTTAGACAACAGGAGAGGAAGGGGAACAAGAGGAGCACCTACAGAGAATGAGCCACTGGGAAGGAAATGGCTCCCAGCATCAGCTCCTACATCCCCTCATGAAGTACAGCATGGCACTAGTGGGCAGTAATCACAGCCCACCGGGGTGTGTTAAACATTCAGCCATGTGCAGGCAGCCAGTCAAAACCAGTGCCCCATTTGCATGCTCAATTTATAACTTCGCTCACATAACGCCTTCCCACACCCCTTTGCAGAGGGACACAGTCCCAAGATAGAAGCAGTAGTTGTATTGCATGAGCTCATGTCAAATGCTTCTTCAATCAGTCCTTAATACTCTGTTCTGCTTTTCTTGTTATTGAGTAAACCCAAAAGTACAGTATTTTTTGGTTTAACAAGACTGGACCCCACCTGCCCACCCAAGCTAAACATATGCTACAGAAAAAACTACCTTTTGCTCAAATTTTTAGATTTAAAATGTAAATTATAGCATTAGGTCATTAGCCGGTTTTATGGGTGAATAAGTGATGGTTATAAAGATTTTATTACCCGGTAATGTCTTCATTAAAAGCATGAACAATTACTAGATAACTATTTCCAAATTTAAGCACAGGTGGGGAATTCTAGTCACTGGCAGACAGAAAATTCCATACGAAAATCATTGATCCTCTGGGCTGACTTTTCTACATCTAAAGTTGGTGATTAGGAGACACTTTGTTAAGCATCCAGCATTTCTGTCATAAAGATGTTAGTTCCTTTCTCTCTCATCTTTTGTGTCTTACTGCTTATTTTCTATGAATTATGTCTGAAATTGTCAAAGATGTCCAGTGTTTAGATTAGCACGATGTGACTTTTAGGCTTCCTAAATGGTTCTACAGAATTCAGTTTATCTGCAGAAGATGGAAAATGTGAACCAGTGTGCTTTACTATATGCTTCATTCCAGAAATTTTATGTACATAGAACCAGGGAGACTAATGCATAGACTGCTGGACAGAATTCCATTGTTCTTATGTGAAAATCACTGTTTGTGAGAGTGCTGTGAAATGAGAGTGCATGTTTTTACATATCTGTGGTTATTTTAACTGAAGAATAAAACTGAATTGTGACCCTTTTTGAGGAAAAAAAAAATTTATGCTTTCCTGTTGGTTTTTTATTATTATTATTATTAAGTATAGGCTAAGAGCTTTTTGGGGTTTTTTTCTTCTTGGCCAGTTATCTTTCTGCTAGCCTGTGGGCCTTTTGGGTGACAATCTTTGAACCACAGCTGGTCTGAGTAATAAACTAACCTTTAAACCTTAGGAAGAATAGCATGCCAAAGGAAACCTAGCAAAATATCCACATTGATATTAGCATTATGGAGCAGAGCAGTATATAGACGCATAATCTACAACAGTGCTACATTATTCTTTACAATATACCTAAGTAAAGTGAGAAATAGATTTAAAAGAAAAGGTAAAACAACAACAAACTTCCCCCACCCCCCTCGACTTTCAGAGTTAACAGGTAGCAGAGAAAATAGAAGGAAATATTTTTATTGATTACATTTATACGTTGAGAAATGAGCCACAGAAAGACTGAAACACTTGATATCACAGAGGTTGCTCAAGACATCCTGGGACTGAGCCCACTCAGATCCCAGGTGGAAATGAAAACATCTAGTTTCCAGAAACTACTGCAGATTAAAATGCAAATTCTTGTCACTGATGTGTTATTTACAGTTAAATTACACTTACGAGGGTTCAGTTATAAAGGAACTGCTTGGTTCAAATAGGAGCAACACGGTTCCTTGACCACCAAATACATTCTTATTGAGAACCTTCAGCTTTCAAGGACCCATGACACAGATCTTCAGCTTCCTGAACAGTTGCATATAGAGAAAGTACATACTGCCTAAGGTTTAGTTCTTGGAATGGAATATCTGAAGTTCATCATATTGTGGTCAACTGAAGTCCGTGCTAGCCAGAACAGATACTTATCACTGTCCAGAACTATTTGCAGGTCTGAACTCTAAGAGAGGACAAAATACTGAGTTTTACATAAATGGGGAGGTAATAAAAGAATTAATTAAGTCAAACAAAACTCAGAAAAATAAATAGCACAAGATATAGTGATTGAAGCATTATTACTAATTCATTTTTTCTAACATAAATTCCTGAAATAAGTTTGGATAAAAACCTAAAAACAAATGGATGTGGAAAGTCATACACAAGAAGAAAATGGTTTTAGGTCCAGTTCTGATTTTAAAAAACCCAAAATAATTAGCAGATCATTCCAGATTCATCTCAAAAGATACATGAAAATTACTTCCAAAATTGCAAACATTAGCCAGATCACACATCATGAAGCTAGGAAAAAAAATATAAAAAATGCCTGCTACTGTCGCTTTCTTCTTGTATATGAAGGTGACATTTTACAGGTACTATATGTCTAATAAAGATACATACATCCGTAAGTAGACTTTCTTTTCAATATTTATCATTTTTAAATTGTGTTCTACTCTATTACTGTCCATAATAAGCAACTTCGGCAACTGAAGTTATTAATTTCCTCTCAAGGATATTGTGATATTAAGTGAATAGCACAATATTAAATTATTTGTAAATAACAAAAATCTATCTGCATAGTTTTTCTTACATTTTGCAAGAGAACTTTGGATCTATCTTTGCAAAAAATTGCAGCTGCTGCATCAATTCTCATCTTCTTTCCAAAAAACTGAAAGTTGACATATCTTAAAAATTCACTTTCTGTTGAATGGCATCTTTTTCAGTAATCTCTGTTACTAAGGATAAAGTGGTTGTGCTCTAATGGATATCTGTTGTAGAAGCTACTAAATAATTGTGTGTTTGAGACACTTGAAAGGCCAAATATCTTGGAATTAACTTCAGCTATTGATAAGACGAGATATGAACTTGGTTCCCATACTAAATCAATTATCCTAAGACGATAACTGGCAACAGTTGAATAAGTCTTAATTCTTTACCTAACCTAGTAAGGCTTTTATAAGACTTTGGAGAATAGCCGCAGACTATGTTAAAAGTTTCACTTGAAATATTTGTCACGACTTCCTCTGAGAAGCTTGGAGGACAATACCATCTGTCTTTCCCACAAGGTCTTCAACCACAATATCTTCCAAATACCTTTTTCCATTACATAAATTTTGTACCTCGACATTGTGCCTCAACATTTATTGTATTTGGCTCTTTTGCAAACCACCTCTTTCTTATTTAAAAAGTCTCACAGTTATCGTTTACACCTACATCCTTTCTACAGCATGTAAGAGAGCAACTCTTACTCCCCTGTGCATACTTTTACCCACCAAGCCTTTTAAGTAGCAGAATTACTGAGGTCCTAGATGTTTTGGTTGGTTGAGATTGGAAGTAACAAAGTATATATATTCGAATACAAGTTACTATTTATCAGGATGTAAAAGAATCTCATGTCAATCAGTATTAGAAAATAATAATTCTTACATGGGAAAGGTTCAGACCACTGAAGAACTCGGGAGAAACTTTGGCCCACGCTGGGCCATTATTGCATTAAGTGTACAGAATCTTGAAGTTAAGTACAAACAGAGCTAGGACATCTCAAAGCATTTTGAAATGTGAGGTTATGTGTTGCTTAAGCATAAAAGTCAAAAGGACAAGGTTAATATAGCATAAGAGAAAGAATGAAGGTGCAAAATAGGCTATATTGGCAAAAAATACTAGAGAAGGAATCAAAATAAATGAGTCTATGTGATACATTAGCAAAGACCCTGACATTTCCACGGAGGGTAAAATAAGAAGGCACAACAGGAAATCTGGAAACTAGGAAAAGACATCTTATTTTAATTTTTACCTTTGTATGGCAATAAAATTACTGATATATATTCTGGTGTCTTCATTTGGATTAAGGATTTTTTTTTAATGTTGGATTCTGACAAGTGCCAAATAATTTAATGACAAGAAATCAGAACATAGAAAATGCTACATTGTACACAACCAGAGCTGAACATTGCTTTATTTTCTAGTTGTTAGAGTTAGATAATTATTTCAGAAAGTTTGCTATTACAGGGTAAAATTTTCTGCAACCTGTCATGTTTCAGAGAAACTTTTTATTAGGTGATCAACTCTGGATTCTGAACACAATCTTGTGTTAAAGTAAAATTTCTAAATCATTTAGCTTTCAACAGTCAAAATCCAAAGGGTTTCTCTTTCTAAGTGTGTTTTCAATAAAGTAACTATTTAAAACTCTCTGATTCCTTTGTAATCTAGCTGGACACACTAAAAAGTCTGTTGTTTCGTTCCATTAAGAATATTGAAGGATATAAATAGGTCATTGCTTAAAATTGGTCTCTTGTTCAAATATGAGTGTTAGAAATAATGAAATATAGAAATAGAGCAGAAATAACTAGTAGGTAAAACTAATTTTACTTGCAGGTGTACATATGTGAGCTTATTACAAAGTTATGCCTTAAGGAAGCTCTTGAGGAACAATGCAGTCATGGCCTTTCAGGATGTGCTTGCATTGCACAACCAGAAAATGCCACAGACTACTTTCCTCCATTTTCTGCCCACAGCAGTAGAATCAAAAACCAAATATTTGCTGGAGGATAGGAGAGAAGAGATATGCCTTTTCTCCCCATCACATCCAGTAGCAACATGAAGCTAGAACAGCTGAGAAAGTGTGGTCCTGTGCAGCTAAGAAGTAAAGACTAAATTAAATTTAAGTCCATCCTGCAAGGAAAAAATGAAAGGTAGCAGAAGGCAGTACCAACAGCAAGCAACAGTGGTCACTGAGATGCTTCATACATCCAGAAGTAAGAAACCTTAGTGTTAAACACAATGAAATATCAGCAATGTCCTCTACTGCTGAAGACAGGTTCTCTGACACATTGCCCCTGTTAGCAAAACTCTTCTGATTTGAAACATGAAACACCTCGTCTGTGATCAGGGGACAGGCAACTATGGCTAGGATTAAAACGTTTTCTGTAAATATCCTGTGTTCTGTAGAACTGCTAATCCACTTAAATGGTACTTTGTCAGATCTTTTAAACCAAATCTCCTTCTGGGTATCTTGTGATACAGAAGATGAGGTAAACATTTTCGTTGCTGTGAGTCTCTCAAAATAATTCCAGTCTACTTTTGGTGAACAGAAGACCAGATCATTATTCAATCAGTCTGTACAGCAGCTTCTAACTACCTATCCTGAAACTTAACTCCAACACTGATTTCCCTTTCTGCAGGATTCCAGGTCTTTAGATTCTCCTGATGAGCCACACTAAGCATTTCAAAGCACTGAGGGCTTTCATTTATTATTTTCTGTTTGGGGTGGGGTTTTTAGTCGGTTTGGTGTTTTTTCTTTTTTGTGTTCGGCTCTTGGGTTTCCATTCACGTGTGTTGGCACATGTCATGTTGGCAGTGTAAGCATCTATAGTCCAGCACATGTGGTTATTTATTTCTTCCTCTACGGGTCAGTAACTCAGCAATCAGCTTTGGAACTGGTCTATGGTATAAGCTCTGCAGGCTTAGAGGAATTGAGCCGTAAAGAGTTACGGCTGTTCACCTCCCAGCTTACCCATTTATAACTAATTTCTAAATGTCTGTTAAGAATTCAATTTCCTCATTACCTCGAAGATAAATCTCTGGGGATCTGCCATGTCCCATGTTTCTCTTTTTCATGAAAATTTACCTTTCTAATAAGGTGAAATGTGACCTGTTGTCAAATAATATTTTTTAATTTCTTTCTCAAATGAGAACTGTTGGGAGGAATATGGTTATTGCAGCAGAAATGGCTTTTGCTATAAATGTTACTTCTGATTACTGACCACAGGAGTCTTGTATTGTGACAGGAAACAGTGGTGACCCTTGTGCAATAAAGATGGTCAGCTACAGCTCTGCTGATGAGAGTAAGAGAGGAGTGACAATTGTAGTGCATAAATCACTGTTATAATATGATGAGTAGAAAATAATATTTAGGAAACTTTCAACTTTGATATGAATCCTAGCTAGTGTTGCAAACTTAATGCCTTATTCTGGCAATTCCTTCATGCCACATCATGAGCAATGTTTCAATTTTGCCTTTAATTTCCATGAAATAATTATTTATTTCTCAGTCACTCCCTATTTGGGTGTCAGAGTAAGATAAACAAAAATCAAGACAAGTAATCGGACTTCATATTTTTATTTTTTGTGGAACAGAAACAGCAGTAATGTCACAGTCCATGAAGGACAACACCATTTGCTCTTGCTTGGCTTCTCTGCTTTCTCAAGAGCCATTACAGAAGTGGGGTGAGCATGCTGATTGTGTCCTGGGCTACAGATGAGAATCTGTATTGCACGCCTCATGCAACACAAATGCCCCTTTTTCTGAAATGATACTGCTCCTTATCTTTATAGATGATTCTGAAGCAAACATGTTCACATCCTGGTTTGTATTCATGGATTATTTACACTGATGCTATTCAAAATATTTTACCTGAGACGTGCATGTAAGAATATGTGCTGTTTATTTGTTGACTTGCAGGCAATTGCACCATCATGACATAGCATAGATCACAGATTGGATATTTGAGAACAGGAAGAAGCATTTGCAAAATATTAATATCCTGAAATAGCAATAAAAAGTACATCTTGGGAAAAAGCCTGGTTTTCGTTAGAAATAGCCTCAAGTATGTCTTGGTACTTGACATGGAATAAACCTTGCCCATACTTAATCCTGTTTCCCTTCAAAATGTGATTGGCAATATCAAAACTGCCCAGTCAGAATAGTTCCTGGCCTGTGCTGAGTCCTAAATTACGCCTGGAACTTGTTGGTCATGGATGTGACTGTTGTGGAGGCCAGTCCAGCAATTTAGTGGTGTGGGTGCTGGAGTTTCAGGGTCAGGGAGCAATATTTGGGAACATTCTTTCCACTAGTAAAGATGTAGTCCTGAGAACTGTTCCTGGGCTGCAACATTGTCTAAAACACCTTCAAAACTAGGGAAAGAGACACCCTCTTCATGGTTTGTATATCACGTTCATATTGGTGTGTCTGGGAAAACACAATAAAGATGCTCTCACACCTGCTAGGTTCAGCAGAAAGGAGGGGAAAGACCCACTTTATTTACATATGTCACGTTTTATACAATTCTCAACTCCACAAGGGACTGGAGAGCATGTCACTTCCTTCTCAATCCCACTGGAGAAAAAAGATGCTCATCAAAGTTTCTCTTATCACAAAAGGAATGAAAAACAGAAAATACCATTGAGTAAATATTGGCTATTATTTACATGAAACTGTGAGAAAGAATTCCGACTCCAAGGTTAAAACAGAAGGCTTTAGCAAAAACCAGGGCAACATATTGGTGTGAAAATTATTTATAGAAAGAGAAAAGAGAGAAATATTTTTATTTCCGGTAATGGGAAATGTCAGGGAGAATATGGTGAGACAGTATGAAGAATGTTGTTCTTATTTTAGGAAAACCCAAACTAGAAAAGTATTCACTAATCTGGTGATTTGGGGTTTCATGGAGCATTTTTTGTGGCCCCAACAATTCTAACTTTTATTCTGCAAGAAAAGTAAGACAATAGATCCCAACAGAGTGAAGAGAGAACATTGCAGTCAATGACTATAAAAATATGTCTGAATTATTCAACACTACATTTATATAATTTTCTAGCAAAATTAAGGATCTAATGTCTGCTAAATGTCAGTGATATAAATCTGAAGTAAAATGGCTGGTTTGCAGATCTGCTTTACACATAGACTTCTGAAGATAAAGTATCCAAAATATTTTAAAATCAAAAATTTTGGACTGGCAGTAGGTTTTAGGCATTTTATCTGTATGCATATACTTGTTGGGGGCACTGTGGTGTCCTGGATGAAACACCGAAGAAATCCACATTTGCAAGTGCTCGATAGAAAAGGTTTTGTTTGCATATCAGGCCACTCAGTGGAAAATGGCTCAAGGCTGGTCAGGAGCATAACAGAGATTAACAACTCCCTTTTTGTGGTTTAACTATAATTTTTCAGGCAAAAGAAACAGCTAGACACTCCTAGACTTTACAAGACTTCTGGATTCTGGGAAAGTAAAAGATTCACAGCTTCAGTGAGCTTCTTTGAACAGTGCACTTTGCTCACTCGCACTTCGGGAAAACCCAGGCTGAGTCTGGGCCTTCAAGTGACCCTGCACGCTTAGGGACTGATGCCAAATTAAGCAATGGACACCGGCTTCACATAAGACGTCTGAGCTACTGGAGGTAGAATGAAAAGAAAAAGTGCTGGCATGTGTGAATCAAAAGTATAATTATGTCATGTATCCAAACCCGAGAAATTTCTCAGCAACCCTTCAAAGAAGTTCTGTCAGATGCCGTACATCACTGAGATAGCAAACCTGCGTAAAGGCAGTGTGGATTACATCTCTTGGATGTGAAAGCCCAAGGCAGTCTCCTCCCAGAGATCTACCAATGGGATTTTAAATTACATGGAACATCTAAGCCAACACAAATACGGGATCAGCATTGGTGTAATCCCCATAAAACATTTGAGAAGCAAAAAAATAAATTAAACAGAAAACAAATGTGAAAAATCCAACACATTAAAAGCTATAGACAACAGAGACTCTGAAATTTGCTGTGAAACCATGTTGATGAAGGATAAAAAAGATCAAGAAGAATAAATTTAAGAAGCTATAAACTATATCCCACTAAAAATAAAATTAAAATGTCAAGAACATATTTATGTTTTATTGATAAAACGGAGACTTAAATGTGATCGAGGAATCACTTTATTTTAAAGAGGAAAGGCAATAAATGATAGCTGTGTATGTAAGAAAAACAACATACAAAAATGCAATGAAATTATAAATAAATAAATGAACCTGATTTGGTTTTGGAAAAAATGCAAATAAATTAATTTGCTGGTAATTTAGTGTACTGTTTTTCAATAACGTGGTGGCACAAGTAGTCAATTGGAGCTCTTGAAGATCATTTCACTGAAAGGGACAATGCTGCTTGTCAAAGAGCATTCTGAACCTCAGCTGATCTGTATAAAAAACTGTCTCCAGCCTCTGGACTTCCAGCAACATCCATCTGCACCCTCTCATCCACGGAGCTATGCTCTGAAAGTTGCAAAATCAGGTCCTGCAGCATTACTTCACATAAAGACAGGTAACAAATAGAATTTCAAATTGAAGTTTGTGCCTGTAGGAAATGTGCTGCTTCTTTTACCAATCATGACAACAAATTTTGATCACAGTGTTCTCTGTCAGGTCCTGTCCTATTCTGCTACACCTCAGTGGCAGCATGGTCTTTTCTGATGCTTTACAGCTTTAAGATACCACCTCTCCATTTTAGTTTGAGATGACAGCCACCACAAACCTCATTTTAGGATGTTTTTATCCACCCTGACCAAATACCCAAGAGGATATGAGACCTATAGGTCCCTCTGCAGCAAGCATGACACCCTCCTCCCTAATTCCATTTCTCTGAATACCTCTCTTTGGCCTAGTAGAAAAGGAGGACATGCTATACATTCTACAAATAGGCCTCTAATCTTCATTCAACTGTTGCTGTGTTGAGAAAATAAAAATAAGATCTTACATGATCTGAAATGTTCAAAAGACCCTATAAAAACCTTAAAGACTTTGTTCTAGAAACAAAGTAGGTAAGGGAAAATACGCAAACAAAATGAGGCATATAAAATGGACACCTGGTATTTAAAAGAAGACACACAATACAATCTTACAATTTCAACATTTTGAAATTTAGATGTTTTGCATTAGAAGACCTGGTATTTTACATTTACTTAGGATTTTATATTTACTTTTAGAAAGAAAGTTCTCCCTGTCAGGAATTCAGTCTCCAAGAAGAGTCATTAAGATTGTATAAGTAGTCCGATACACAATTATTCTGTGCCTGTACAGAATGTAAAACACATTACAGACTTAATCCTGACTGAGTCTTTAGACATTAGGATGATTCCAGACAGTTGGAAAAATAAGAAAAGCAGTGAAAAAATAATTCTGATAAAATCTTTAAGGATGTGACAAGTTACACTAGTTACAGCATGAGCAGTCTCAAGAATCACTGTATCACTTTGTTGTATTTTGGATTATACAGCCAGTCTTGCTGTTTAGCATCTCTGAACAGTTAAAGCATGACAAGGAGAACTCAGCTCTCTTTGGTAGGAATGAACGAGAGCTGAATTTACTGCAGGAGTATTTCTGAAGTAGACAGTCATGATCCTTTCCTTTTGGGGACCTGACTTGTCTTGCTGGGCATGTAGATATAAGCAAACATCAATACTTGAAGGAGTGAAGAAATAGCCAGCACAAGTCCATGTGATATCTAGGACCAAACACGAGAAGCTGTTGACATCTTTCCTCCTCATAATGTATTTTCAGGATCAAGCCTTGCATAACCCTGAAAATAACTGCAACTAGCAAATAGTGACAGTTCCTATGACACACCCATGCAGGGCTTTTTTTATGTCATACTGAGGCTCTGTCCTTTAGAATATGTTGACTAAACCTTGTTTGCCAGAGGATATTTATGGCATTCTCTTCCCTTCACACATGAAATCTGCTCTTCAATATTGTCTTAGAGTAAGGCATTGTATTAGGAGAAATCTGTCCTGCTGTAGTGACCAGTTTCATAACCACGAAAATCACTGCAGATTTCAACATCTGTTAGACAGTGACTTGCAGTGCAAGAAGGAGGGACACAACATCATTTATGTGATGGAAGTTTTGCCATGAAATGCTGGCTCAAAATGTGACCCTGGAACATAATATCATGTTTTAATGTACAGAAATTATATCTTCTGTCAGTTTTAATGGTTTTAAACCACCTGCAAAGGATCTCCACTGTACAACTGGTACTTAAGAGGAGTATGGAAAGGACAGGAGTGGCAGGGAGATGGGGGCAAAGAGCTTTGCAGTCCTATAACCACCAGAGCTCTCCTCCATCACACCTCCTGGCACCTCCTTATCAGGTACTGTTGAGTGTTCAAGCTTTGCTCTTGTGGTGGTTTGTGTCGTGGCAGAGTGGGTGCAGTGCATGCAGGACAGAGCAGGCCGAGACACAAGCTGCCCTCCTGCTCCCCAGGAGCAGGGCATGCCACAGGCTGGGAGAGCTCTCACAGTGGCATGGAGATGCACGCTCAAAGATAAGAATGCAAACCTCAGAGAAAGCACAAATGACAAAACTCATGTTACTTCACTGACAAAAGCAGTCACTAGCAGCACTACCGACTGTATCAGCATCAGCAGCTGCTAAACACTGAGAGCAGGAAAACAAGTCTTTTAATTCCTTTTCCTCAGCTGTCTGATTTTTGTTTAGTGTGTTGTGTAGGATGGAACCAGTTGGTAATAGACATTGGTAGTAGATGGCACAACTGCGTTTCTCTGTTAATGCAAATGTGGGTATGAAAAGGTATTTTTTATATTTTCCTGGTTTTTAGAACAATGCTTGTATTTATGTTCTTACACTTGCGGGGAGTACTTTTTTTTTAAGAAAATCTTTTCTTAAGTGGTTATGCATGGAAAATATCAAACAGTAATAATAAAAAGCCAGATAAAGTGAGGATTAGGAGGCAGGATTAAATTTAAATAGCTACAAAAGCAGCAATGGCAACATATAAATGCTGTTTGCTAAATCACATGATCAGCTATATTCATCTGTGTTTTATCTGTACAAAATCATACTAAGAGAAGATGATAACCTGAACTGCAGATGTTCAGAAGACCTCATTATAAATTGCAGTCACATGCTTTGAAACATTTGAATAAAAATCCCCAAACTGATAATGTTGCACTTAAAATTAGAAAGGAAGCAAAAATGTAATTGTCAGCTAAATCTATACTAATGCGTTATTCAATTGTAGGACATATGTCCTAAGAAACAGCCAGATTGAGAATCGTGGGTTTGCAGATGCCAAAACAAATGAAAATCATTGCAGAAACTAGCCAGAACAGCACATCTGCAGGAGAAGAGAAATTAGTTGTCAATCTGGCAGTAGCCATTACGAAAAGAAAAGCAATATGGTACTTGATGGTAGAAATTTAGCAGATCTGAAGCCAGTTTTGTACTGAAGATTTACATACTGGAAAGAAGGGTCTTTATCCAGGGAAAAGGACTGTGGATGCCAGGAAAGCTGACTGTCTGCTCTTCATGGTTTATGAGGTTTTATGGAGGTCCCTTTCTGAGGCAAGCAAAATGTCCAGTTTTGCACTCTTGAGCACTTTTTATATCTATATAAATTTATTCTAAAAATGCCACATACTCTTACTTGCACACATGTTAGGTGCCCTGAAGGCAATAATCAGACAGTAAATAAATACTACAGTGAGGAAAGAAAATAATAAAATCCTACGTATAAAACACTATCCACTGCCCTCTCTATAGCCCAAACCCTTTCTTATGTCTACTGTGTTCCATGAGTTGATTCTCTGCATCTCACCACTGCTCTATTTGAACACCTGCTCAACTCACTCTTTGCCCATTGCTAAAAAAACTCCAAGAGATCCTTTTTGCTCTCTTTATGGAAGGAATATAGGCACTCTCACGCAAACACAGAAACTCTTGCAATGAGATGGCAAATTATCTGTTCACTTCTGTTCATTTCTTAAGCACTGACATGGATACGTAAATATTTTTTAAAAGTTTATGTCCAATGTTGGTGGCAGTTCTAGATATTTATAGGGAACTTTTGAAGATTTTAGTCTGAAAATCTTTCAAGACTTTGAGCATGCAAATAATCATAATCACCAACATAACATGAAATGCCAGGATATAAAACATCCTTTTATCTCTACATCACATATGCATAGCTGTTATAAGGTGTTTCAACATTTGTTGATTCTTCCAGAGCTCTAATTCAAAGATGTAAAATACACTCAGTGTTTGCCTATATGTCTATAATTTTATACACCTAGATACAGGAATGTCACACAAAGCAACCAACAACTGCTATGCATATTTTACCACTGTCAAATCTATCATAAATGTGGGTACAGAGAAGTGGTGGTGGATCTAGCTAAATGTCTTGGACTCCATCCCTCACAAGCATTTCATAATTAAGCCTATTGCCTTTCTTTCTTATTTTCATTTCAAGAACAAGCAAGAATATTTCTAACCTAAAAACATACTTCCTTACTTCTTAATATTACTTAGTTCTTCCAGACAGGGAGTAGTTTTATGTGACTTTGTACCTACTGGACTAAACAAAACATGTATCCACATGTATCTGCAAGTAAAATTACCATGCAAAGCATATCTTTACATTGTACTTAATTTTAGAATTAAGAATGCAGAAAATCACATGTTGAGTTCTGAGGCTACTAAAACGCATTACCTGGAAGACTTTTATTATCTTTTGAAATGAATTCTTCTAAGTCACATGCTGAATTACAAATATTTTCATTATTGTTTGTTGTTTCACTAGAAAATAAGAATAAAAAAATTGATATTTTTCTATTTTGAGCACCATGTATATCTTCTGATTATCACTTGTATATTAAGGTCCATATTTCACAGAAGGTTTGTTCCTGAGTCCTGCATACCTATTCAAGCCTACAAAATATTTAAAATCTATATTATGTCTAAAGGTTTGCAATACATTTCAATGGAAGTGCTTTTGCTATCACTAAAATCTTCTGAAATCGAAGTGTGTATATGTATGTGAATTAAGCTGTATGGCAAAGAGTCAAACCATGTAACTAAAAGCAGGAAATATCTCTTTTCTTGTAACTTCCTCTAAAATATCACAAGATTTCTGGCAGTTATGGAGGATGACCAAATTTCTGAGCTCTGTCTAGTCCTGATCTATGCTTTTCCATGAGATAAGCTAGCTTCTTGAAACTAGACTCCAAAATCCAGTATTAATATCACAAATTAAGTCACCTTTTAAAATTCCTCATTTCCAAATAACATTTCAGACCTATTTTATGCTTCTGAGTAACAAATGGGGTTTTTTTACAGCTATATTTTAAAATACCTGAGACCTGTGAGAGCTCCATCAACTGCAATTTGCAGTGAAATAACTACCCCCAATTAATGTGGGGTATTAGCAGGTCTGAGAGCTATAGTCTGGAGTATGGGGAAAGCAGAACTGAACCACCAATGAACCAAATGAACCACCAACTGAACCACTAATGAACCGAAGCTGCTAATTTATTCAGCGCTAGAGAAGAAATAGGATTGCACATCTCATAACATCATCACAAAAATCCCTCTGGGATGCAATACAATGTGTCAGTTTGGTGCATGTGACCCTAGAAACCATTACTGAACCAGGATATTTAAAATGAAAGGTTTCCTTATTTAGAACAATGAGAACATTGCAAGTCAATTCTGACCAAACACACGACCCAGTGAAGGACAGGCTCTCTGCTGATTTCAAAGGGCCTAGACATACTGTTCATAAGAATCATAGAACAGCTTGGATTGGAAAGACTTTAAATATCATCTAGTGCCAAACTCCCTCCCATGGACAGGGACATCATCCACTAAAAACATGAAAATAACAATTTTTACATGCGCACAAATATATATACCCATATACATCCATATACATAAATATACATATATTTATACAACATTTACCCACATATGAAAGGAGAGAAGATCACAGCTAGAAAAAGAGGGAAGGGGAAACAGGCAGGGTCTAGATAACATAAGTGAACATTCAGATTATCACTGACTGGGGTTTTTTTACCTTATTGACATTGAGCTAAACAGAAGATTAGGGTAGATCTTAACCTCAGTTAATTCTACACATCTTAGACTCATGAGATCATTATTAAAGTTGGAAAAGGCACCTGAGATCATCAAATCCACCCATTAACCCAGCACCACTGTGTTCACCACCAAACCATATACTCCAACAGCCACCTCCAAATGCCTTTTGAAAACTTCTGGGGACTGTGATTCTATCACTTCCCCGGGCAGCCCATTCCAGTGGTAAAACTTTGTAATGCAAAGATTGGTGGTCCAAAACAGCTCATAATAGGAGCAGTAAGATGGGCTGCTGACTGGAGCACTCTGTAACTGCAGTTGCCTCCTTTTCCAACAGTATAAGGAGCCCTGGCAACAAACAAAGGAAGCTGGGCTGGGTTTCAGTACTAAAACATGACCCCTTCCTACAGAGTCTGAGCTGGAGCAGAATTTAGATTTAGCCATGCGTAGTTTTGGGAAATTATTAAGGCATACCCAGCAACTCCAGGACAGGCTACAAATTTTAAAGGAAATTGGTAGTTGCAAATTGACATCCTTCATATGTTCTGACCCATAAACCACTCATCACTCCCTCTCTCATTTCTACTGTACAGGAAAATGAAGAAATCACAAGAGACAGCTTTCGGTTTAAATTTTCTTGAAGGGTCAGGCTGATGACAGGAACATCTGGCAATTGAAAGTGGCATACTTCTAATAGTTACCTAGGAGATGAGATGCGAGAGGCACTATTACTCAACTGAGACCTAAAAAATTGATCAGACATGACAGAAGAGAAAATCGTAGCTTTTAATTGCATCCAGTTGCTACTTTGGAAATAAAACAACCAGCCTTATTGATGGCTTGATTATCAAATTGGCATCCTGTCCTCTCATAATCCATTTAGAAATAAAATTGTTGATAGCCTGGTATTTAGTGTTTATATATACTGTGTATTTTAAGGTTATTGAGTTACACTTGAAGGCCAAAGTCATCTGTAGTGTGAGTGACAAAGCAAAAACTTCATTCTCTTTAATCTCTGGACAGGTGTTGGAAAGAAGGCCAAATAGTGACGTATGTATCAACACCTCCACATAGAATTTTTTGCAAGTGATATATGTGCCACATCAGCCAAAGACTTTTATTCCTGACGCTCCTGTTAAAGTACAGTAATCTTCAGTACTGCTGAAATAGAAAGTTACATTTTTTTTTATCACAAAGGAAGAAGAATCATTGCAATGAAGAAGCAGGAAAAAAACTCATGCCCTGTCAAATTAATGAATTATCAGCCAAAATAAGTGCTTCTCATATTGTGCATGTTTTCTGACCTCTCGGTGCCCTATAATTACATTGCAAATGAAGGGGAAAATGGTGATATATATTATATAGAACAACATAGTTTTCCCACCTAATGGATGGATGTTCTTCATCCTCTGACCAACAAACTCAAATTTCTTGGCAAGGCCATGTTGGTTGTCTTGAATCACAGCCCTGTCCCCCATGTGCCTTAGAAAGCTTCTAGAAAGATCTATTACACGATCTTCCCAGGTACAGAGGTGAGACTGACAGGTCAGTAGTTCCCACGGTCACCTCTTCTATTGTTTTTTAAAGATGGATACAATGTTTCCCCTTTTTCAGTCACCTGGATCTTTGCCTGATTACCATGACTTTTCCAAAATCATGGAGAGTGGCTTGTCCACTCCACCACCAGGAAAAGCTGGTAATTAAACGGAACATTTTCATAGAAATCATCAAAAGGAAAAAAAAATAGAGAAAAACATACCTGTGAAGAAATCACCAGCTAAAATCCAAATTGTTAACACTTCCAAAAACCTTCTTTTCACTGAACTGGGAGACCAGACATCACTAGTGAAATACACAATTTTTATACTGCTGTCTGTTGATGACCAGAAGTTAGAACCTTACCAAAGACTCTAAATTTTAACAGAAGTGTCAACAGCAAAATGAAATATTTTAATTTAAATTTAACTTAATGTTTCTAAAGCATTTTTCACCATTTTCAGGAATTGATATCCTAATTTTTTCCCCATAATATGATTCATTAAAGCAGTGGATATTATTCAATTTTGTTGCACTTTTTTATCAGTAATTTGTAATCTTCACTCATGACAAGCTCTGCATTTAAAGAGGTTATTTGAATTCAGGTGGTTTTTTCCTGAAAGTAGTGGTTGTTCTCCATATGTTGTTGTTTCATATGCCTGTACTATGGCCAGATAGGAGAAAAAAATCCACATTTAACCGAGCCCCAAAATTATTTTTTGTAATTTCCTATATCTTTTAGCACTTTTTCATACCAAGTGCCTTTCTCTTAATTCCACACTCTGTTCCCTTGATCTTCTTCAGGAAATACAAATTGCAATACATGACTATACACTCTGTTTCGTTGGTTTCCTGGGACTAAAGCAATGTTGTCCAAGAATTGGGGTAAGCACAAGAAAAAAAGCTGAAAACATGATAATTATTTTAAATTTTTTCCATAATTATCTTCCATTTTCAAGAGAGAAGCCTCTAATATGCATGGGTGCAGAAGAAAATAAAACCATTGAAAAAGCAAGAACTTATAGGACATTTCCCAGTGCAGTTAGAGACTCAAAAGTTCTAGGGCTGAGGAGCCAACTCACTTATTTGGATCTGTTCTCACTCAGAGTCTTCTTACACGTTCTACTTTAGTAAAGTTAAATACATATTGGTTAACATGGACTATCTACGAAACAGGAAATCCAGAGTGGTATCAAAATCACATGGGAAATTTGCAGACAGCAAAATGATTGGTGCCATTTTCATCAAAAAGCCATACAGGCAACAGAACAGAATCAGGAAACCATTTTTATGTGACTGTCAAGCAGAGTTCATCACTAATGATACAGAGGTATACAGAAATATACAGACATGTGAAATACATAATGAATGAGTATATAAAATCCAGAATACTGAAAAGCATGTACAGCCAGCAGAGAAATGTTTTATCTAGACATATATATTTCACACAAAAATTGATATGGACAGAATAAACCAAATTTACTAAAATACAAGTATATAGGCTTTTATTTTTACTTCTACAGTTCTTGGTCTATGACCAACCAAGACATTTCTACTGGGAGAGAGATCAGTCATCACTGCACTGGAAAAAGGATATGAGAGACATAGAAATGTCATTCAGAATTAATGTCTTCAGCAACATATGGAACCCTTTCTCTTCCATCTTAATATTCAGTGTAAGGTTTCTCAATGCTCTGGTTAAACACACAAACATCAGACAATTATTGTGAAGCCCAAGGCCTCTAAAAGTTAATGAAGACCGAGTGTTCTGAGATGGATAGCTGAAAGCATTCAAGATTCAAGCCCTCTTTTCATAGGGATTTTCTGGGGGAAAAATTTCAAATATATATTTCTGAATATTCTCTGAACACAAGTAACTTCTCATGTTAATTACAGGAATGCTGTATAAATAGGAAGTCGTGATTTTTTGACCTCTTGCTGAAGTTACTGATTCTGTCATTAGGACTGCTCATATACCAAGAATCCATGTTGACTGTAAACCCTATGCAGTTTTTCCTGGCATGGTTAATGCAGCTGGATTTAATTTTTTAATTTAAAAGCCTTCTATAGTTTTAAGATGTCCATATAAATTATATGTTTCTATTTGAGGCCACTGGCAGTATGGCAGATGCTTCTGTCAGGCCTTGAGCTGTGCAGGCAAAAGCAAGGAAAATGCATGAGAAGGGTTGAATTTCAAGAATTGGCTCAAGCTGTTTGTTTCTGTGTAGACGAGGGCACTGCAAATGGAGTTTGCCACTCAGCTGCCACCTCCCCCAGTTCAAGCCTACCAGGATACTCATGTGCAACTAACAGGCAGGCTCAAATCTCTCTCTTCAAGGCACAGTGTCCCCCGAGACTGCACTGCTCCAGATCTGCATCCCCTTTCCAAACTCACGTCCAAACCCTTGAGATACTGCCTCTACTGCCCACAACTCTTCCTCTCCAGGGTGAATTTCTACATCTCTGGTATATGATATCGGCCTCCCCAGACCAAGGTATTTGCCCGTCCACATACCTCTCAGCTTCACAATCAGTCTAAATCCCCTGGAAATGCTTCTGCTGAGTTGATGTGAACATAAGGGCTTCTCCATCCTCCAGAGCCTGAAGGGGACCGCTGCGGAAGGGAAGTCTGAAGAAATATCCTTCCTCTGCAGTATCCCAGGAGGAGGCTGGAATGGAGAGCCTGTCGCAGCTATACACAGGGAAAAGTGGACCAGCTACTGCCTGCACTGAAAGAGGGCAGGACAACCTGATCCCATTCACCATCCAGGCTGGATCTGCTCTCACTGCAGTTTGTAAACTTGAATTATACTTTGTGTGTAATGGAAGATGAGAGAAGATGATTAATATGCAAGTAAATGATTAGATTTTTCTGTTTCTTATGTCCTTCAGCCTTAGAGCCTTATTTATTTTCTAGCCACACACCAATATTTTTCTGGATAGCAGCAGAAATAAGAAAATATAAGATACTTCCAGATATCTGCATTTTTGGTGCCCCTGTCTTTTTTGCCTGCATAGAGCCAAAAGTTCTGTCAGAAGACCAAGAAATTTTAGACTAATTAAGACAAAAAGAGCTGGCATAGAGGAGGCCACAATGGCTACACACATTTACTTGTATCTTAAGACAAGCAAGGCGGAATTTTTGCTTGTTAATCTTTATTCCTACAGTAGAACTTCAAACAAACTTTATAAACTCATTACAGGAGAACCAAAGATAATTCCTGCTGACCCTTTATTCTATTTTAAAAGATGACTTTCCCTTATTTATTTTGGAGTACTCTTATTTTACCCTTCGGATAAGAGATAAACCAAATTCAAAGGCTCTAATTCAGGGCTTATTGACTTCAGTGGCCTCTTTTCATCCATCTTTACTGGAAGTCTCTGGCACACTGAAAAAATTACCCTGAAACCTTTACTGTACAGAAGTAATTCTGTCAGAGCCAAGTAATTTCCATGAGATGATTAAAACCTGCTTAATTTACTCATGTGAACAAGCTTGAATTTTATATAATAGTAGTAACTGAAACAGCAGTCGTTATCAAAGTGGATTAATGGGCCTTAGGGAGTTTCTGTCAACTGTGATATGGGTGGCTCATACTGACAACTTCCTGTGTGTAACAGCATATCCCAAATCTACGAATACAAACCAGAAAGTACCAAAATAATAGCAAAAAATACATTTCGGTGTCTCTTAACACTAAAAATATTCCATGCAAAGAGGGTAAATGAATAGTTTAAAAATGTTGTTTTCAATTCAAAGCAAATATCAGTTTAATTTTTTTAGAATTTCATTAACAACAGTTTCATAAAAGCTGTACCTTTTAAACTGACAACTTCACCTCATCCAGCTCTGACAAACAGCTCATTAGGCTTTTAGAATTACATTTCAGCTAAATAACTAAAATAAATTCTTTAATTTTCTTATACAGCTTCTTGGTAAAAGTCACTCCTTCCATTTATTTTTATATTTGTTTCATTAGGTTGCCTATCAACAATAAAAATAAAATTGTTCCTCTCAAATGATCACAGAGATCAGCATCTTTCATAAGCCTATTTTAGACATGTAGAGCTTCTGAATTAAATATAACCAGAATTAAGTGGCCGTAAAAAAGCTCATGTTACCTACTTCCCAACCCATTTCAGTGTATTTGATTTATGATTACTCTGAGAAGTTTTTGTGCATAACCTCATATCTGTGTAATTTACCACAAGGATTTGATCAGTCAAGAAGGATATTAGACAGCTCTTTTATTACCAGCTAAGACTAATGCTATAAACTCAGGGATTAAACAACATGTACAGACTCATGTCTGGACATTTAAGTTTTCAAGTCACATTGGCAGAGCTCATTTTTAACATTGTCTTCCTTGGCCTGAGGTGTAGATCGACACATTGTCATTTTTATGAAGAAATGTTCAAGCCAAAATATTTTCACAAGCTATGCTGTATAATAAAGACAGTTTTCAAGAGTATCCCGAGTATCCCCAATGTTGTCCAAAATTATCCCCAGTATAGTCAAAAGAATTTTGTCTCATCTGTGTCAAAGCGATAACTCGCTAACGCTTTAAAAGAGAGTAGGAAACATGTTTCCTTTTCCTAATGGCATGTTTTTAATGTAAACTCATCTAAAAAATGGAAATTAAAATACTTACTTTGTCTTCACAAGAAATGGTTCCAAAACCATGTCTTTATATTACAGCTTATAAACAATATTATATAAGCTTATAAGCTTATATGAGTCAATGTTTTTGGCTAAGACCATCCACGGCCTAAGGACAAACCAAAAGCTGCTGGTCTGTTTCCTTTCCTTCACTTTGCATTCCTTTGTTTTATTCATACAGCTAAAGATTATTTAATTTGTTCCAGCTACCTTTGGGTGTCATGGGAGGCAAAGGGTCTGCCCTGCTCAGGCGGGTGCCGCTCAGCTTGGCCATGGTCAGCATTGCCCAGATGTGACCCAGCTCCTTGCTGCAAACCCAGAGGTTGCCTTGATGGGCTGTTAAATCCAATTCAAGTTTTCCAGCTGAAGAAGTGGAAACAGAACAGCCAGACACTGCTGGATGGCTTCCTGGCCAGGGCTAGCCTGTGTCAGGTTAGCAGAAAACAGAGTGGGCACAATATCAGCCATGCTCATCCTCATTCAGCAGGAAATAAAAGAGAGTAGTCTGTCAGTTCCTTTGGCCTACATCCTTCCGTCTTTGAATTTCCTGGGTTTTTAGCTCTATTGCCACATTTTAGGATATTTTGGAAGAAAGTTATATAACATGAAATTTTCTGCTGTTTGACATCAAAACCACCTTGTTGCTGCTCAGTCTTTGATTATGTAGGTTGTTGTTACTGGAGAGTTAGTTTGATTTCACTTGGGTGAAAAGGACCCCAAGACCTCTCACCTTCTCTGGGTCCTCATTCTATGCTAGGAAAAAACTGGACTTTCAGCCCACACCAGACATGATTTTTTTTTTTTTTCCACTGAGAATTAAGAATATTTTTGAGCATCCTTAAACAAGTTCTATTCATGTGTCCTCCATTTTATCAGTCAGAAAGATTCCAAGGAGATACCTTTCTTTTCCAGTACCACCATAATGTCATAAAGCTATATTAAAAACATAAAAACATAAAAACATAAAGCATATATTAAAAACAACCGAGTATTTGCCACTGGTTTTAATGAGGACAGGATTAGGGCCAAAATCTAAACTGGAGAGTTGTTTTTTTAAGAAGAAGAATTATTTCATACCATTCCCTTGGTTGTGCTTTATCTGGCTAAAATGCACACTCTATGTTAAGTATTTATTTTCAACCAGATAAGGCAAAAATCATTTTTGTTGGCATTTACTGCTAAGTGAAGAAGTCCTTAGAAAGCTTTCATATAAGAATTGCACTCAAGCCTTGTTTTTAAGCATTGTTTAATATTTTAATATTTTACAATTAATCATGCATGTTTTTGAAATTTATTTGATTGCAACAGTGGATAGAAATTGTATCTTCAAATAAAATACTTTGAACTAAGGAACTATATTTTCAGTCCACAGTTTTAAAATTCTGCAACAAATGCTTTCACTTGTATAAAGTATTTTGTGTGTACTATCTTAGACATTTCTTCATGGCCAGAACTGATGCCTTAGGTTTTGATTTCTGTATTTTTCAGATCCTGTACTGCCTAGTGTGCAACTCTAAAGTTTCTTGTAGCTTGTTAGCTGCTCTCTTAGGCCAGATAGACACAACAAAGCCTCTCTGAGCTTGCTGTTCAAGGACACTCGGGCTGTCCTAGGCCCAAAAGGTGTAAACTAGGACCATGAGAGAGGTGGAGAAATTGAAGAGACCTAAAGTTTTAATTGGTGAATTTATGCTGATATGCAAATGGACCAAACCTGTATCAGTGTCAAGAACTCGTGACCTGTGGTCCATCTTGGGGCCCATTTTATGGAAGCAGCCTCTGGCTCCCCAGGGTGTACCTTGAAGGCCCTTCAAATAAATACCTACCCTTATTCCCTTACTCCTGTCTAGTCTCTGTTTCTAGGTGGCTGGGGAAGGCATCAAAACCACAAGCTTTTAAACTCATACCCTGAGAGTTATTTTATTTTTATTTTTGTCTTTCAGTTCAACAGTGTGTATTGATCAATCCTAAAATTTACAGTAAAAGGACAGTCATAGTAAAAATGTCAAAATATGCTTGAGAAACATACCATAGAATATAGGATCCAAACTGATTTTTCCCAACCAGTTTATGAGTTAAAACAGAAATGTAAAAGCATTGAATAAGAAATAAAAATTTATTTAAGTATTTACTCACTTGAACACTGTCCAATGTCCTCTGAAACATAAGGTTACAATAATGGAGATAAGAAAGAACATGCTATCTTCCTATGTAGCTCCAGTTTTGCTTTTGATGTTTAACAGCTCATTATGTGTTATTTTTAGTAGTGGTAGGTCAGTTTTCTCTTTTGATTTTATGGGTGTTTCATAGAGTGATCAGTGCGAAATAGTATTGAAACCACAAAAAAAATTGTAGCCCTCCAAATTTGTTTTTTTCTTATGTGGCACATTTTAAAATAAACCACTTATGAACTATTTTGTCTCACAATATTTCCCTCCTTTTAATTCATAGTAACCTTTGAGTATGGTTTTCAAATGACTGTGAAAAGTCATTGGTATAGCTGCAGGAAATTTATGCTTTCCTTTCTGAGCTTGACAGTCTCTTTCTCATCTGCATGTCATTGGTGTTGCCAGAATACAGAAGACTTATATTTCTGTTAAGAAATAAAGATTGAGTTCAAGATCTTAAGTATTTTTCTCTAAGTTATCTGCAGTATGTATTCTGCCTTATCTTAAAGTATTTTAGAACGTTTTGTATAAAATATCCATATAACTAGTATATTACAAAATGTTATTGCCCTGGCTTTGGCACCCAGGTCAGTGGGAGAGGGTGTGGCCAAGACCCGAATGATATTTGATAGCAACCCACATCACTGGCAGGGCAGGGCAAAGACACTCTCTCACTTCTGTGAAGAAGGGCATTCCTCCCGGTGGGGGAATGTTTGCCAGGCAAAACACTTTGGTATTGTTTTCTTTTGTATGCAAATAATTTCCTTGTCTTATACCTTTTGTTATTAATATTGTTGCTCTTACTGTTTTCTTATGTCATTCCTTTTTCCAGAAAATGGTTCTAATCTCAACCTGTGATCTTCGTCTTTTATGCCTCACATTCAGGAGGGGAGAGAGTGGCTCATGGTCTTTTTAGTGGGAGTAGTAAATTGGGGAATACTATTTCTAAACCACAACAGTTATGGAAAATGATACTGAGTCAAGAATGATATGGCAGTCAAGATGAGTTTTCTAAAACAAAATCATCAGATATTACTTTCATTGCTCCTTATAACACACAAAATTATGGACACTTAAGAATCCATGGCATTCAATTATTAGTCAATCTTCAGTATTTACAGACCTAACCCAAACTGAATGAAAGAATAATAAGATTTTCAGTTTTCTGCATGGAAGTGTTTCCTGTGAGCAGTAGAGCCTTCTTGAACATATGATAAAAAGCAAAACGTTCACCAACGTAGTTATGATGGGACACTACACAACAGTTTTTGAAGAAAGTGCAGCCCTTCTCTTTTTTGGTTGGCTTTGAGATATCCTGTGAAATTATGAGGGCATTATATATTTACATACTTTTAACATTCTTAAAAATCTAAATTTCTGCAAGTAACTATCTGAATCTGTAACTGAAATTTCTCCCAGAAAAATATCTGAATGTGAATTTAACTGGATGCACATACTTAAAATTCACTAAACAGCATTTAATCCTAATTATGAAGTTCAAAATGGCTTGTCAACAAAAAAAAAGCTGATTTTGCAGTTATCAACAAATAAAAATAATCTCATGGATCTGCTTCTTATGGAATTAGTTGTTACTGTCAAAAATGAGGGGAAAAGACATTGCTTTTAATCTTTCAACCATAAACTATTATATTGTACTATTATAACAATACTATTCCATTTTATAAACTGTCATTAGTAATAAAACAGTAAAATTTCCTACACTTGCTGCAGATTTACAACGTATCTCCCTGGGTTAGTTCTGGAAAGCATTTGAGGTGACCTATTGCTTGATATTGCTCATTATTTGAGGCAGGGTTGAAAGCCAGACATGGGTTTATTACTGTCACCTCATCTGAAGGAATGGCCCCCAGCTTTCAAAGGCTCAGAATATTTTTGTTTCTGCTATAGTGAAGTGTTTCAAGATTGTAATGAAAATCCTGCAGCAACTCAGCTCTGAGTTAAAGTGCTGGCCTGTATTTATTTATGTTCTAGTGTATGAAAAACCGGTTAGAAAGTGAATAAAATTATCTAATTTGCTTAATTTTCATGAAATAGCAAATATTTTAAATTCTAATGGCAGTTTCTCTCTGTCTTATTTTTGTTGTCCGATCTTCAGGCTTCTGATACTCATCAGAAGGAGTCAGGTCTAACAAAGTCTTCCAAAAGTTTCCTAGTGTCAGTGATTTGTACTTGAGGTAGAACACTGGTTCAACTGAGAATAAAAACAGCACTTGATTTTGTATTACTAGTAAAACATAACCAGGAAACCAAACTAAGGGAAGCACCCAATAAAAATGAGAATCTCATTTTGACATCAAGCCAATACACATTTCTCTCAGAAGTAACAACAAAGTATCCAATGTATTTTCCCTGGCTTAAACTTTACAACTAGAAAGAGAACTAAAAATCCTCTTCCATCTATGTATAACAAAACCAAAAGGTAATACCCGTTGATTTCCATTTTTACCCTATGGACTTTGACAACTGTGTTGGCACACCTGAAATGAAATCTTTGAGCTGGGGCAGATAAAAGTGGTCAAAGAGTTCAGTTGAATGATCAAATATTACTGCTGTTGAAGTATCTGATCCATCAAATGGCAGCTTGGCAGAAGAGTTGAAAGAAGAAAAGAAAGCCAAAAAAGAAAGCGTCTTTCTTTTGCTTTATTTGACTTAAAAATCAGCATTAGACTTGGTTTCATAAGGTTTTTGTTATCTTTCTGTACTGTTTCCAGAAAGCTGCCTTTCTTCAGAAAAAAAAAAAAATCCTTGCAATAATGACAATTGCTTACATCAGTTTCCATTATGTGATTCTGATTTCACTTCAGAGCAAATCTAAATCACTCTTTGGGACCATGGAATTAAGCAGAGCTCCTGGAATCTTAAGGCTCAGTACTGAGGTGGAAATGACTTGTGCCTCAGCTGGAGTAAGAGCTAGATGGCTAGGATTACCACAGACATTAGGGTCTAAAGGAAAGCCCCTTGGTACAACCCACAGCAGCAGAAAACATGCAGACCTATCCCAGAGAGTCAGATCTGGTGAGATGAGAAATAATTAATTAGCTTTTGGGGGTGGGGAGAGATGAGACCAGTGTCTGGTCTCTCCATGAAGGCTGGCAAAGGATAGCACCAGATTTAAGGGAGATATTTTTTTAAATTTTCATAAGTAAGCAGTGTAGTGGGCTCTCCAGCAAGGGAATGGAAAAAGATATTCCCAAATCCACAGAAACTGTCAGTTCTGTTTGGCTGGCAGAAGGAAATTTCAGTTCCTTTCCCTTTTAGTGTGTCTTGGTTTAGAGAGCTATTTATACTTTCTGATGTTTTCTAATATACACAGATCTGATACAACTTTTTTCTTTAAGGGGTGCATATGATGCACAAAAATTTAGGAAAAACTAGTTGAAAGCAATAAGGAAAAATCTCAGCATATAAAATCCAGTGGAACATCAAAAGTGTTGTTCTTTTGCTAATTCCCAATTAAGAATGTCTATAGCTTAATTAGAAGGTACTCATTATTTCTGAGTTGCAATCACAGAAAACTAAAATTAGATTTATACTTCATATCATCATCCTCATTTCCAGACAGGTGACTCAGATATTTTGGAATTAACTTTCTACTGCATAAGACCTCTCCCCTTCTGTCTGGTCTTTAATTCTGGCTAGAAGGAGCTGCTCTTGCAACCATTTCATTATTCAGCTTCTTGATAAACTCATGGGATGGAGATATTCAAAATTCCTATAGATATATGTAGTCAGAAAAGATATCAAATTTGTATTGTAGCAGTCAGAAAAGTGCATTAGCCCTCTTGGCTTTCCTGAGCATCTGGGAGTATCTAAATATTTTCTTTTGCAAAAGGTTTATGTCTGGAACATCTGAAACACTCACTTGCCCCAGTAATTTTGAATAATTCCCTGACAAGGCAAATAAATTTCCTGCATTCTCCTTATGGTCATCAGTGGGGCTACCTGTCTGCATTCCAGAGTATGTTAACAAATCATATTACATAGCTCAAAGTTGCCTCATTGCTTTCACCTCAAACTCACAACTACAGCTATATAAACATGTTCTGGACTTCTGGAGTCATAATTTTTATGGTTCATGATCTCATGCTGTCACTGTTTGTTGTAATATGATAAACACATTGAAGTAAATATGATACATTTATTTTTAACTGTTTTAATCGGGTATTTATAGTATAAGATTTTTCCCAAATTAGTGTATAAGTCTGACTACTGTAACTAGTACCTTTTGTTTTACTGACTCCTGTTTTAGTGTGGTCTGTCTGGAAACAGATACTTACTTGTGAAGGCCTTGTTTAAAATTTAGAATAATTTATTTTCACTAAGGAAAACTTAATATTCCCAGGAGCCACTGAGGAACAAGTGGATCGACCTATTTGGGTGGAGGCCTATTGTATTTAATGTTTATTTCCAGATCACAGAGTATTCTGGGCTGGAAGGGACCCACAAAGATCATCAAGTCCACCTCTAAAGTGGATGGCTTACATGGGGATTGGAGCACTAGCACCACGCTCTAACCTCTAATCTCAGGGTCATTCAGCAGTGGTGAAGAGACATTCCCTGAGGGAGGGTTCAGCTTCGGAGCCACTTTGAACGATAAGCATTTTATATCTAGTTGGAGACGGAGACAATTTATCTTACCTTTGCACCAAAGACATCCAAAAAGCAGTAAATAATGTCATAATATGCAATGATATCATCATTTTCTTTAGCTACTGCCAGCATTTCAGATTCTCCTTTTAATTGGCTAGAATTTATTTTGAACTAGTAGGGCAATATAAATCATAGCTGAGGAGGCACAGAGGTAAAGTTTGCATGACAACTGCACTAGCCCTAACTATCAGCCAGACCTGGTTCTGACTCTGCTTTCCTGAGCACTACACTCACTCAAGTTCTGAAATGCAAGCGGTAATGATTATTACAGACAATTAATTTCTGAACATTTGAAGAGAACAGGGTATGCAACTAAATTCTCATCTGGATTTAATGTTTGGACATACCAACAAATTTACAGCAATAAGAAGATGTGCTGATATCACTAAAATCAGACACTGGTCAGATCTTTCAATGGAGAAATAGATAATAGATAATGAGAATATATTTGTATTTCTAATGAAAGTGTTTTCTCACCAAGACTTTCTGTCCTGGACTTGGCCTACATTTTCTTCATATGCTCAGACTTTTCTCACTCTAGGCCAGCACTCCTGGTAATGTACATTATCACAGTGATCTCATTCTCATGTAGTTCTTTATATTTCTCAGAATCTGGAGACTGAAGGAGCAATTAATTTGGCTAGGATAAAATTAAATAGACACATCCATAAAAATTGGAACCTTACTTGTTGATGCTGGCTACAATGACCATCTATTTTTCTTGTACTGTTTTTCTTTGCAATACACCATTAAAAGCTGGAAAATACCCTAAAACTTGAAAACAAGGTTGGAATGTTACAGTCCAAAGATTAGCATTACTCTCCACTAGAGTTATTGACAGCATCAATTAACTGTTTTGAATAGTACAGAAAGTTTAAAAATTAGATGCAGATAATTTCAAATTAAGCCCTACCTTGAGTTCTAATTATGCTTCCAAAAATTACAGTAAAATACTTTTGTGAACATACAATTTGGCAACTACAACTTCAGGCTGCAAAAGAAATGTCCTAGGAAAGTGCTCCAGCTTCTGTATGGCAAGAACCAAGGAAGTCAAATTTTCAGTGGGAAGAAACAGATCTTGAAGTAGGAGGGAAGCAAAATTCTTAGCTTGTTCACCACATGCTTCTCTAAGCAATTTCACTCAAACTTATGCCAGTATTAAAAGGAAATGTGTAACACTGATTCAATACTCTGTGTGCTAATGACAGAATCTCATCTCTATGATAGAAACAATGTTTTCACAGTTGCCATAGATTTATAAATCCTAGTACATATATTTTCATCCATTTTTCCTGTGAAGATCTGATAAAGCTCATCAGAAAGCAATACTCATGAGTGATTTTTACCTGATTTTTGGTTTGACAGATGTTGCATTTCAACAGAGAAATTTCCATATCTTCTCTCACTTTTGCAAGAAATAAGAGCTGCTCCTGGACACTCAAGTTCATCCAACAACTTGAAAATTCTTGAAGGAACTTCTACCATAGAGAATCTAGTAATTGTCTTTTCACCGAAATAACTACAAAGCCCTTTAAGAGACAAGAAGTTATTTACAATTGCACCTAGAATTTCAAAGTATGGTTTCAGTATACTGATGAAGCCACTTACTGATATGGAAAGGTTACCACAATATCTTGTTTGCTATAATTGGATGAAAGTTTGTTAAAACACCCAAAATTGAGAGCCAGAAGCAAAAGGTGGTTTTGTGCTATTGGCACAAATTTGAGACTATTTAATTTAATAAAATTACTATTGTACAGGAATGTAATGTATCATAAAATCTGTTCCAGTGGCTTTCATTTACCACTTCATATGCAAACCCTTACCTTTAATTTAAATGGAAGATCTTAAGGGAACTATCTCAATTGTATAGGTGAGAGTATTCCAGGGGGCAAAAACAAACAAAACAAAAACCACCAAGAATAATATATTACCTTCCTCCATACTGTTTTCCAGGGAGGAATTTATCTTACCAACAAGGGAGGAAGATCTCATGTCAGTCAGCAAGAGAGATTCTCTTGCATCCATGCAGAAGTAGTGACTCTTAGACATAAGTTGATAAAGCAACACCATAAGATAAATGAAAGTATTAAAAGAAGCATTCTGATTAAGAATTGGACATAAGTCCTCTGCCATTAGTATTTACTTGCTGATAGTCAAGATTAAACCATCATTTATGACAAGTCTTCATTTTCTGCAATATTTCTATCAAATGAGATAATTAGTAGAGGTAGAATGGTAAAAAAAAGTTACTTCATAAGTTGATTTTAAATTTTATCATCCAGACCTCTCAGGAACTAAATAGCACTATCAAAGCCAGATAAGCATATGGGCAGAAAGAGTTAAGGCAAGTTCCCAGTGTCAGACAATTATGTTAAATATGTGATTCCCAGGTGCAGGCAAATATCTCCACAGGAACACTGTCGCTCTACCTAGAATTTAATAAATTGGAACTAGCATCTATACCACTCAGTGTATATCTCACCTGCCGTATGTGATTCATTCATTAGTGGAATATCCGTGATAACTTGTGGTGAGTAGATTTTAGTTTGACTACTTGATGTATAAAATATCTTCTTTTGTGAAGTTTTAGCCTGTTAACTGCTACACTCATTTGGCTCTGGACTAGAAATGATAAAATGATGACTTCCAGTCTCTTTTTCTCACCCTTTCACAGGCTTCTGCTGGAGATTCTCAGACTTCTCTTTTCCAGCTTGCCAAGTCCTAGCCTACATAAGATGTTCTTTGTACAGAAACTCTTTCACCTTTCAGATGTCCTTCTCTGTTCCTATTCCAGTCTTGTACTGTTTCTGAGAGGGGAGGACAAGGTCTGTGCAGAGCAGGCAGGACACATGCACCTCCTAGAGCATATGGTGGCATTCTGATGCTTTGTTTATTGCCTATTCAGCACATACTCCGAGTACAGATAGTTCTGCCTGTCTCACTTTACACCTCCGTACTTTGGAAACGCCCCACTTCACAGGTAAAGTATTTCTTCTGCAAACTGTTCTTCCAAATATTGCGTTCTGCTTGGCCTGTATATGATAGTAGGTCTCCACATATGGATAAGAAAGAGAAAAATGTTATTTAAATTACATATGGAATTAAGAGTCTTACTGCTTGCTAGTAGCAAATAAGGAAAAATCACACTTTGCTCAAAGTAAAATGGAACAATGAAGTGAAAATAATGAAATCCATTGTAATATGAACACTTTTTCCTTCTAGAAGAAAGCATTATTGGTTATCTCTTCTGAAGTGAGCTAGATCTGGGAAAGAAAGGAAGCTTGGTCTGGTTCTTATAGGGATTTCAATACCATGTAGAGATAGAGGAGAACTCATTTAGAAAATCAATAAAATTTGAAACAGTCTTCATCTTTAATAGAATTTGAATAGTACCATATGTATAAATCTACACATCGAGCAATATTCTTACAACTTGTGCTTCCATCCAGGCCCTACTATATAGAAAATGAGAAACATAACCCTTTTTTCATTCTCTTTTGTCCATTATAGGTAAAATTACAAGCCCCTCTTGGATAGCATAAGTTCCAAACCAGGGATATATATTTGATTCATCTGAAGGAAGTAAAAGGTCCACAGATATCTAGAAACAAAAAAATGTAGACAAAAACAAGACAGCACAATTATAACGTGACATTTTTAAGAAGTCATATATTAACAGTACACTAAGACTATATGTTAAAATCAGATATAAAGTTAAGAACGCTCTTTTTAACTTAGTCTACAGCTATTCATGGGACAGACAGAACTGCTTCTAAGAGCTGAATTTACCAAGAATTTGCATTGATGTGGCAACTTATTAACATGAAAATGCACCAAGAACCTTTGTAAGCTTGAGCAACTTTCATTTAGATTCAAAACTAATTTCCCTACAGTGAAAAGCCACTGAAAAATATATAAAAAAGAATAATTATTTTTTCTATATTAAGCTTCTTTAATGTATTTCATATAAACCAGCTCCAGCTGAGGTTAACTCTAAAATCCACAGTATACCCTGATACCCAGTGTTACGGTACTGCTCTTTATTTTGGCAGTGTTGTTACTTTCACAGTCATAGGTCAAGAGATAAGTCTTTGGCAATAGAACTGGTTTTCACTTGGTTTATCTACTTTTTTGTGAAGTCCTCCAAATCTGAGTGTTTCCAGTGATTTGCTGCTATCATAACCCTTTTGTAGTTAAAAGTAGATCTAGTAGTATTGTTACTCTTTTTGATAATTTGCAGTCAAAAGAAGGAACTTTGAATTAAGGGAGAAGTACCAAGTTACCTTAATTGCAGAACAAAAAATAAAACCTAGGGGAGTTAGGGTTTGTTTGGGGTTTTTTTAATGCATTTGTAATTAGCTCACTTGCACTAAGTACTTGGTCCAAGATACTGAAATCAGCTAGAGGCAGGAGGTAATATGGTTGAGGTAACTTATCCTGAGTTCTAATTATTTGCTTTCTATAATCAGACAGAAAGGGAATCAGTGCAGAAATGTAGAGAGACATTCCTTTGGACGCCTGCAGCTTCCTCTTTGCAGAAATGGGCAGGGGAGAAGATAGATAGGGATCAGTATGGGATCAGGAGGAGTTGTGTTCTGTTTCTTTAGAAGCATAAATCTCCTTTCTGAAGCAGGAAACCCTTCTTAACCAGACTTTGAAAACTGCTGAAAACACCAAAAACATACTTAGCGGTCTAGGTTAACAACTAAAACTGGGGATAAGTATGATCTTTACTGAGACACTAAACAGATTCAAGTGTGACTCAGACACACTAAGGCATATAAGCAAGTAAAAAGGTGTCATTCTGCATTGACAATGAACAAATGAATGACATTTTCTTGTAATTCACTAATTTAGCTGAAGAATAGGAAGGCATTAAAAAGATAACAAATAGGGAGTGGGGAGACAACTGCTACATTTAAACATTTTAATGGTATCTTTACATTCATTAGTTAGTTTTAGATATTAGCCAGCATGTTTTATAAATCACTCCTGCTATCCATAACTGACTCATCAATCCGTAGTCAGATAAATTTCTTCAACCTCTAATTGCACAAACCTTAGTTCAGAGGGGCTCTGTGTCTATTTCCTCAGAAATTAAGAAAAAGTACAAAAATGGATTAATGGATTAGGGAGATTTGGAAAATGTTTCTAAAAGCAGAGCAGAAGGAAAGCTTACATCCTTCCCTCTATGAAACATCCTACAAACACCTGTGAGCTTACTCTATCACATAAATGGTAATGGAATGACACCTGAAGAAAATTCACCTCCCTATTGCCTTTCCTCCTCCTTTCACCATTTCTTTGTCCCTTGAGAGAGCTTTTGTGGCTCTTCTTTGGCAGCCAGAGAGACATTTTCCTCTTGTCACTGCAACCACAACTAAACAATGACACGCAGCACCATTAGAGGATGAGGAGGTACATAAAAAATTCAACACTGTATATACACTAAGGAATTTCAAAAGGAGGATATTTCACTGTAAATAAACTTTATTTCATAGGTCAAATCCTGCCACAGTGTGTCTCCCTTCAATCCTCCTATATTCATATAGGCAGTGTAAATGAATATGAAAATAAAGTTTACAAGGGAAGTTAAAAGTGCTCTTTCTTGGTCACATTCAAAGTGTTAGTCATAAAGAATTGTAAATGTTTGCTGCTATTAGCAAACATCTTCTTTTTGATGTTTACACATAAAAAGGACATAGTTTAGTTTAATTTAACCCTTACAAATCAAAGCTGAAGTATCAACTACACCAGTAAGGAGGAAAAAATACACTAATGTTGCAGTTTCACAAGCCAGTACTGTGCAAAATGAATTTGTAGTTACAGGCTGTGCTGTGCCTCTGAACAGTGAAATATTGTAACACCTGTCTCATTAGTCAGTTCTAGTTGAATCTGTTCCCTGACACATGAAATACTAGTGAATCCTCATGTACCTCCTAACTCTTCTTGTGCAATTGAAAAAGATGCTTCTGGTACTGGGGTTTTTCTGCTTTAGCTAATCAAACAATCATTCTTGTGAGAAATGCCATCCCTCTTCTGACAGCCAGGGGTCCAGTTTCTCCTACAGGGCAGGAAGTTGCCTGGCCAGAATTCCCTCCTTCTTTCCTACCATACTCAGTGTTCCTTCCAAATCTGTCTCTAAAGGAAGCGAGATCTACAAATCTGGCATCAGGGTCACTTGTAGAATGCCTGTGTCACCTCTGGCAGCCTAAGAAGAATGAACTTTTCCTGGCTGGGTCCTCTCAGGAATTGTGGTAAGGATGGCCCTTCTGACCTGAGTTTGGATCCCAAGTGAAAGCAGCAGTGCAGAGACACTACATTTATTTTTTTAATCTTAGTTCTAAACAGTTTTCACATCTCCTCCCAGTGTTCCTGGAAAAGGCTCAGATTCAATTTGGTTTAAGCACTGGGCAGAGGTTCAGTAAGACTGCATCCGAAACAGCAGTTTTCCTGAGAAGAGAGATTCATGTTCAGAAGAAAAACAAAGTAGAATAAACAGTTGAAGAAACCTAAAGCCTCTTCCTACTTCCATCTCTATGAAATATCAGCAAGCGATTAGATTATATTTCTCCTACTCATTTTCTTTAATATAAGAAAGGGACACACATAGTTTAACTCCCAGCAGCAACTCAGATTAGTGTGAAAAATATAGTTCTCTACTGGACTATATTTACATTTAACCTATTAGGTAAATGCTCAGCCAAAGCCTCCTCTCACTTACACAAAGAAACCTACCAGTTATACCACGGCTTGGTTGTTACATGAGGAAGAATTTGTTCCAGTCTCTTCTATACAACCTGCACTTTTGGTTTATTCCTCACAAAGATCTATCTTACCATCTTTGTGCCAAAATGCTCTCAGGCTTAAGTAACTTTCAACTTCTCCTTCTCCAGCCTTGAGACTCTCATCACTGAAGTTTAGCTTTGGTATAGGTGCTGAAAACTAGGTTAGATGAGAGAGAGAAAATAATTTGATAGTCTGCTGTGAATTGGCATGAAGGCCGTGTTGGCACTTGCATGAGTTAATCAGGTTACTCAAGAGTAATGAAGATTCAATAACATTATTCAGGTCACCCCAAAATCTCACTTTAGCAGTTCTTGGAACAGGTCCAAAATATATTGTAAATTCTCATTCAGAACAATGAAAGTATTTTTGCTCAATATGGATTAAACAATATCAAGTGTATTGTAATATTATTTAAGGAGATAGTACTGATCTTCCTAAAATGGTTGTTTCTTGATTGTTTTAGTTTTAAATATTTAACATAGAAAAATACTTCACAAAATGTCTTTTAGTGAAGTGTCTTCAAAGGTATTGTAGCACAAGAAAAAGTAGTTTAGATATCTGTAGAGGGTTTCTGCCTCTCTCTTGCTCCCCCCATATATCTGTTTATTAAAATATATATTTTCAAATGGCCTTCCAAGGCACTCCCTAAAGAAAACAGTAATCCAGTAAGTGGAAGGCATTATGAAAACAACTGAAACAGATATTGAACCAGCAAGACAACCCTCTGCAGGGACGAACTTCAAATTTGAGGGGCACAGCACTGAAGGCAGACTGACCAAAGGAATTCCTTCTGAAACCTGGTGTTGACAGGGTAACAGCAGTGCTGGCTCCTACAAGAGCATGCCAGCATATATCTCAATATGCAAGCTGTGACATACATTAGCTAAAATTAAAGAAAACATTAGTCAAAGCAAGATAATGGATTCTCAGTTGACAACAGGGTCAGTAGTAAGAATGTAAATTCAAATGTGAGACTCTATCTCCCATCAATGAAATCAGTCATGATGTATGTGGCTTCTGCTATTAAATTTAGTGACCAACACCAGTACAATTTTCATGAAAGAAAATGAAGAAACAATCAAAGATATATGTGACTGCCTATCTGAATGTGGATCTCTTAAGGATCTCTTCCTTACTAATATTTCTTTATGGATGATCACCAGAATCAAGGACCTCAGTGCAATTTTATACCTCCTGTACACTTTAATATGGCCTAAAACATGGGAAGAAGGGAATACTCCCCAGGACTGCATAGCTCTAACAGAAGGTTTTCTACAATAGTTCAAAATAATTTATAGTATTCAAATCACATATTCTCTTCTGGAAGGTTCTATCTTATTTAAGTATAGTGTAGGGAAGGAAATAACTTGCACACAGCACATGCTTTGCAGCTGTCCAAAGTCAGTGACCAGGGATAATACAAATGTTAGGCAGACACAGCACTTTTCTGGGTCTGGGTGGTGAGATGTGAGAGAGACCTGCAAGGCTCTTGGAGTGGTATGAGAACAATAGTTGCAATGAGGTGCAGCTCGAACTGATGTAGAAACCTCTTCTTTACTAGAAAAAGTTGTAAGACTGACATTTCAAACAGCAATTCTGGCTTCCCATGAGCTCCTTTGAAAGGTGACTATGGGCCCATCACTTTTCCCAGGCAGTCTGAAAGCTGATGCTTATTTGTGTTTGCAACCTCTTCTGAAAGGAGAGGAGAGGAGAGGAGAGGAGAGGAGAGGAGAGGAGAGAAACCCAATATTGCAAGTCAAAGTACTTTTCATCATTTACATTTTCATCACAAGGCAAACATATCATCCAAATTCTTCCAAATATTTTCTATTTTAAGCATAAAGTTATCATCTCCTTTTAGGATGTATTTGGCTTGCTCTGCTCTTTCTATATGCTGGTATGAACTAACAGCAGTTTTACTTTCATTATCTGGTAAATGTATTATCTTGAAATATCCTTCTGTAACACTCTTCTAACATATCTAAAATTAATATATTGTAAGGGAACTGTAGCCAAAAGCTACATAAACTCTCTTATACATTAATTTTTAATCTGGATATGGAAAAAAGCCCTCAAAATATGAAAATCCATTCTGACCTTTTAAATATAAGATAGGCATTTGATTCATACCTGATAAATGAGTTTTTAAGACGGAAATTTTTAGGAGGAACTACTAATTATAGTGCAACCCCCATTATTTTCACCTTCCAATCTTGCACATTTTTTTAAACTATACTTTTTTTCATGAAATAACAATTTGTAACAGTTTTATAAACTTTAGGTGTATCTTTTCAAATAATTCTTTAGGTTTTAATTTCTCAATTCAGTTATATTGTATCCTTACACTGTTCTTAGGAAAGGAAGCATGCTACTCTCAGTCCTTCACTCACATCAGCAAAAAGCTTTTTAAATTTACACCAAACAAGATTGTGACTTAAAGAGATTTTCTTTTTAAGTATGGATATTAAGCATTTACTGCTACCATTTAGAATATAAGGCAGGAACTGTGTGATGTATGTCAAGCGCTGATCAGAAATATACTGAACAGGGGCATCGTGCAATGTTTATATCAGCAATAGGCATTTTTAATCCAAAATTTAAAATGAAAATTTTTTTTTATTATGCAACTTTAATCTCAGCTGAAATTTAGCAACTTGTTACGATGAGCCTTCTCGAGTACCAACAAAGGGAGCTGCAGTGAGACTGAGGCTGGAACACCTTCATTTTAGAGACCTCTGGAGCTCGTCCAGTCCAGTCTGGCCCCACTATGAGCAGGGTCAGCTGGATATGGCTGCTCACAACCTTGTGCAGTCATGTTTCGAATATCTTCAAAGATGGAGACTCCACAACTTCTCCCAGCAACCTGTTCCAATGTTTGATCACCCTCACAGCAGAAGAGCTTCTTCTGACATTTAAATGGAATTTCCTGTATTGCAATTTTTGCCCATTGCCTCCTGTCCTGTCACTGGGCACCACTGAGAGGAGTCTGCTTCTCTCTTCTTCATTCCTCCCTGAGCCTTCTCAAGTGGCTAAACAGCCACTGCTCTCCCAGTCTCTCCTGATTTGACAGATACTTCAATGACAAGCCATTAGCATCCCTTTCAGAAGGTAGGGTGTGTTCAGTGTGTCCTCCTCGTACAGGACTCAGAGTTGGACGTTTCAATACACGAAAGCTCTACGTGCCTTTTGTGTATAGTTGTTTCCTTCATTAATAACCTCGCTGAAGTAGTGTGGTGAGAGAACCCCATTTTAACTTTCCATCCAGTTTGTTTATAGAATTTTGCAGAAATTCTTCTGAAATTTGAATCAGCCAGTGTGTATATCAAGATATACTCTACAGATATGTAAAATTATTTTTTATTCTCAATGAAATGTGCTATGGTTACCACAAATAGCAGTTCATAATTCCATTGGAACTGCCAGAAAGAAAGCAGTGAACATTTTTATCTTTTACATTTCCTTTTAAACTTGATTCCCAGAACTTCTGTGTTCCCATCCATTGTTAAAGTAATGTGAGGGCTAATGAGTTTATTGACTTTAAAGATAGTTTTCAATTAAGAGGGAAGAAAAATTATCAGAAACAAATTGCAGCTAAGATCTTCTGTCATCAAAGAGAACATCTCTCAGTTAGAGGGTAATAACTCTCCAACAGAAATACATTCAGAAACTGGCTCAAGAATTATTGTCTATTCATATCAGATACCATTTCAAGTGCAGATGAATAGACACTTACACTGCAGGAAAAAAATGAAAAGCTAAGGCAAAGAAAAATCTGTGAGCAAGAACAAAAAGGCACAGAAAAGTAAAGCAGCTTAAAACTCAGTATCAGTGCACATGGACCTTTCATGGCACTGACTCAGGAACTGATAAGAATCTTCTCAAAGAAGCTGGCGCATTCATGTGAAAAACAAGAGCCATTTGCAGTTCAGAATAGAGATAACTGAAGGCACAGAACACATGCAGACTCTTAGTGTGTATACATTTGTGCCTGAGAGGAAAAGGGGGGATATAATTTACAGGTGCATCAATTACACCCAAATCCCCTAATTTTGCATTTCTAGCTAACTGCTTTGTCAGTTGTAAGAATGTTACAACTGGTTGATTTGGTGGTGTCTATTTTTTTTAAATAATATCTTCCATAAATTATGTTTCTTTTCCATATTTTCTCTTATTTTTGCCTTTTTTTTTGCTAAGACTTGATATTGAAATCCTGGTAAAATAAGGGCAATGGATTTTAGCAAAATAATGAGGAAGATTTTAAGCCAAAAAGAATAGAAAAATTTTACTATAAAATTATGTTTACTCAAATTATATCATCAAACTGCCACTCATGATATTCAAAATATTTTATATAATGAAAAAATGTATCATTTAGGAAATTTTAAAGTGTATAACACTAGAGAGATATCATTACATTTCTTTTCCTCACCATTACACTGTTCCAATTTAAAATTTTTATATCTATTCTCCAAAGGCTGTCTTGAAAAGAGTATTTTCTTCTACTTTTTCATTATTGAAAGTCTATTTTTTCCAAATTTATTATAAAATCTTGACTTCTGTTCATAAGAGAACAGTAAAACTTATCATCAGCAGTTTAAATGCACCTCCATACTAAAGATATTACCAAAATACAATTAAATACCTTAGTATGCACCATAAATCTACATCTAATGCCAGATATAATTGAAAAAAATGGTAGGAATATATAAAGTAATTTTGCTCCTGTATTTTATCAATATATATAATTATGCCATTAGTGCCTCAATAATTAGACATAATATACTACTCATTCCTAAAGAAAGAAATGTACATATTTCAGTACAGAAGTTATTGCTAAAAATATCCTCATTTTGTTTCAGTATCCTTTTTATTTCCAAAAAGACTATATAATACAACAATAACTTTTTCCTTCAAAATATCTGGATTGTTTTTCTCAAACATCAATGATCTAGATGAAGATTAAAATACTTAATTAGCTAATTTTCTTTGTAGTTATTCACACATTCATTTGCACATTATGTATTCATACGCCATAAATATATCAGTCAATACTAAAGAAATCTGAGAACAAGAGAAAATATGGTAAAATACTTTTTTGTTCTTTTGCCATAAATAGCATTTCAGAGAGAAAACAGTTGTGCCAAATGCTAAAGCTGCTCTGTGTCAATGGTTTATGGAAGTTTATAATATAAAACACATTCTTCAGAATTTCAGCTCAATTTTTTCCCTGATGTAATATTAATTCTTTCATAAATTTACTGATTAGATTCTGAACAACATTATTTCCAACTTAAACTTAACATCTTTCTCCCACAGTATAATAATGATGTCATTTAGCCCACTAGAGTCAAAGTGAATCATGCTATTAACATAGTAGACTGCTAAATGTAAATCTAAAGAATCTTTTGAACTATTTCTTCAAAGGTTTTCCATCCTATAGCAGTTCCATGACAATACATTTGAGGGGCAGTGCAGAGGAAGGTCATCAGTCTGAAAAAATGAAAATATAAGTTCAGATCCCAAATATACCTTCCTCTCTAGATGGCAGGTACATCCTCCTCTCTTTTCCACTCAGCTGTTACAACTGTTAACAAACTTCCACTTACCAAGGGACCACTGCCATTTCCAGGGAGCAATTTAGTGAAGATGGCAAAATTTTCTGTTTTCCTATTCCACTTGGGAAAGCATATAGTGGAAAGCAAAATGAGGGCTCACCTCCAACATCAGAGGTGTCTCATTTGTGAGGGACAGGTTGGAAGAAGCTAATGTGAAGAATACAACATTATGTTTTATTTTTGTGCATTTATTTTAGCAGAAGTCTTCAATCTTGTTCTTTAAATATTATTTAAATATATGCAATCAAATCACAAGATGTAAAAAAGTAAACTTACCAAGAACAATAAATATTTAACTCTCTGTTTGGAGATTTGGGCTGGTTGTGGGGTTTCTGCAGTAGGAAAAGAAGAAAACAAATCAAGGAGGACAATGAAGAAGAAAACAATCAAAACACTAGGTTTTGCTAATATATGCAAATATATGTTGCCCTAAGGAAGTTGATATAGTAGAAACCATTTGTTTTATGAAATAGGAGCTGACAAGAACAAGAGCATCATTATGCTGGATGCTATATGGTGTGCAACATGATGCGTATCTCCAGCAGATTACAAAGCAAATATAAAATCTATCCTTAATGTAATTTTCAAGTGAAATCTTCTCAGTGTCAGTATTGCTAAAGTACAAGAAATGTAAGCTCAAAACTCTTCCCATAATTCTGTGTGATTTAATTTTTATAATGGCTAATCTGGAAATATAGAAGGTCTCAGCAACTTCTCCAGCTGTTCATAATTTCCTTGATCAACTTATGGGAAATGAGAGTATTACCCAGAGTACTGCCACTTGGAGATGTAAGGTGAAAACATACATGGCCAGTGTAAAATTAAATTTTTAGCAAAAGTGACAAAATCTATGCTACCATAAAATATTTCCCTGCTGACATAGTGTCAAGTAAACACTTCTTATAATTAAGAACAGAAATAGAACAGAAATACTTTCTCATTTTCATTTTCAAGACAAGCTTAATTAAAATAAATACTGAGAGAATTCAGACATGTATAGAAGAAAAGGTCTACCAGTGAGTGAAAGATAATCCCTAAGGGATAAAGTTACAGATTCAAGGAACATGTTAACGAAACCTTCATATTTTAAGGCCATGACAGTATTGGCACTATAAAGCATCCATATGGCACTGAAAGTAATAGCAGTACTATCACACCAGCACCACATTGTTCTGGTATTTTGTGTAGTTTTATGCAGAAACCTTGACACTGGACTAATCTCATTAGCATACTGTGCTTTCTAGCGGTTCGGCTTTATTTCGACAGGATCTAGTGGTAACAGAGCAACTTTCCTTGCAAAACTCTTTTGTGCATATTTTTGATTGAGAAACCTATGTGATTTTTAAGGACTCACTCTAAGTATAATAATATATTGAATTTGTTTATGAATTGAAGAAATAAAAACACAAAGTTTGGAAGAATTTTAAGATTGTGACCCTGTGAAGACTGGCATAGTTATTTTAATTCCTATTCACATTTGAGTCACAGTCATATAGACTAGGAATACCAAGTCAAGGGACGTGATGATACTGATGAAAATTGTGCCCTTTTGTTTTTGATCTGGTGCACCAGCAGACAGCATCAGCAAGTACACTAAAGAAAATGAACTTCATATATAGATTTTTGATGAAGCATGCACAGAAACAACTCCTTCACCGTTTTTACACCTGTAGTACGGGTTCCTGAAGTATTTCTTGGAAAGACATTGGTGGAAAGGTTTCTAAGTAAGGTAGATGGCTTTCTGCTGTGTGAGTGTCACATCTGGCTCTAACTATATGTGGAGGGTTTCTGGATCCTGCTGATTTTGCCCGAATATGTCAGCTGTGACATTTAAGCCAGGGTTCTCCCAGGGAAGTAACTTCTTGGGCCATCTGTCTATGCCAAATTTCCAAAAGGCAGGCAGCTGAAGATTGGAGGTATCATGACACTGAAGAGCTACAGCTCCAGAGAGTGGCAGCCTGTTCAGTCATAGGAAGGGGGGAAAAAGCTTAGATATCTAGAAAGTAAAGGTAAAGAAAAAGTAATTTTAGGTCTCTCAAAGGGACTTTATCGGAATCCTCTTTTCCTTTCAGTTTTTTTCTTTGAATAAAAGCAAGCATGTAAATAAGCAATAAAATGACCCTGGAAAAACTCAATTATACAGAAAGTTTCGCTTATGTCTCCACTTCCTCCCACTGAGTGTATTACAAATGATGAGTTACATCAGTCTATGGCACGCTATTTTTACAGGATTTCTCCTTGAATCTGAGTGTATTCTGACAGAGATTTTTCTGAGGGGTGTGGATGCTTTTTTAGAGTTGGAAATATCCCTTGGGGAAGTTTTCATGTCAGCTAAACAATCTACAGAAGTGTACAAGTGTTCTGTATTAGAGGTTCTACATAGGCTTATGCATGCATAACCACGAGTACTATATTTACTTCTCTCACGTGTTCTTTTTCCTTTGGATTTCAATCTCAAAAATATTTTTGGTAGCAGAATTTTGTAAATACTTCCAAGTTTGAATCTTTGAGATTATTGTTCTTCCCAAAAGGCATACTACCAGTGCCAACAAAGTTCATGGATGACTGGATGTTATTAAAGTTGGAATTTATCTTTTTTTTTCCTGATGATAGTGACAGCTCAATATTAAGAATTGAAAAATAATCTTTTAATTTCACTGTTTTTATCTACCTGTCTGACAAGTTCAATTGGTTTTATTGCTACTGGATATATCTTTTTCTACCTAAATCTTTGCTGAAAAGAAAGGAGCATTTATTCTATGTTATATGTGCTGCCTGGTTATTATCCTGGCAGTTGTTATTGCAAGCTTAAACTGTTCTCTGAATTATGGAAAGGAATTACATGGAGAAAGTACTGACATGCCACATTATTCACTGGAGTAATGAACATTTCATTTTGTGCTTCCCTCATTTCCATCCTCCAGTAGGTCAGGTCTTTGATTGAACCTGAATGTTAAAATTGTTGGTTTAACTATCCATAATGGGGATCTATGTACTGCAAAAAGCTTCATTCAAACCAGGATACTAGCGTGACTTCTGTTAATTCACTGCAAACAGCTCTGACAGCTTCTGGGTTCATTCCCAGCCATATTGCTGGGGGAGATCCCTTCTTACAAGTCATGCCTGTGTTCTGCACTCTAACACCTGCTGGTGCCAGGTTCCCACACTCCTGGGTCCACTGTCCCTGGTGCCATGCTCTGAAAGTGGCAAGGCTGAGCAAAGGGCTGAGCATGCTGGTGTAGCGCCCACCATTCAGTTTTCTTTGCTGTGACAATGCTGTTCCATAAAGAAGTTTCTTTTGTTACTGTCTCCTCAATTTAACAACAGTAAAGAAACAAGGCAGCTCCCTCACTAGAACCAAGATGGAGCTGAGAAAATCATATTTGGCGAAGTTACAATGCTACTACTAACCTTAGCACTGAATATATCGCTTCAGACCGCCTGTCCTCAGTTCATTAGTCAAAACTCTTCTGACACAAGCATGGTTTTGGTATGTTTCTATCTCACAGCCCTTGTCTCTGTCAGTTTTGATGCTGTTGCTATGTATAAAATCAAACTAAGTCTTGTTTTACAATCCCAGTGTTGCCTGTGGAATCTGAGCAGTGCAAGAGCTCCATTAGCAATGTTATTCTTCTCTGTGGTCACTGTCACACTCAATTTAGCTCCAATTTTATTTTTTGTCGTAAAACAGCATTCCTGGTCACAGTAATTCTGTTACCACCATGATCTAAGAGCCACTGAAGAACATTAATGAATTAACAAAGTACATGGCTTAGTGCACAGTCCCCAGGCGATGCTTCACCGAGGTGGGAGGGCTGAAGGCTGTATCACCAAGTGTCCATCCTTGGGGATGACCACAACTTGGGGGGCTGTCTGTGAGGGGTCTGCTGTGGTTGGGCATCAATTCACAGACAGACTCTTCGGGGGTTAGGAGTTCTGAAGTGAAGGCAGGACAGAAAAGACTGTTTGTTCAGAGGGCTCTGGGAAGAAATTGCAGACTGGACTCTGCTGGTAAGGAGACCTCTGTCAAGAGAAGGAGCTTTAGAATAAAGCAGTTCCCCACTCCCCAATAAAATACACTTTCCAAATATCATAAAACTCATGGATTGAAAACACATGCTCACGGCGATCTGTTTGTCCCTCTAGTGAGAGATGACCAGTGCTCTACACGAGAGTCCAGTGGCTTTTTCTGTCTCTATGAGAAGATGATCACCTTACTGGCAACCAAGGGGTATTCATCCCATCCCCTCAGTTGTCTGTGGGTGTCTCTCAGCTTTTGGACGCTCTGTCACTTTGAATCCCGTGTTACTTGCACCAGAAAGGAAAGAGTGAGAATGGCTTAGCATTTGACCAAGGCTCTGCCTGAAATGAATGATGGCTTAATGATGATACAAAGATATGAAAGGAAGGCATTGTAAAAACATCAGGTAATGAATTATTTCTATGAACTGTTGCCATATTACTGGGCCTAGGAATGAGATCCACATATAGTATGTGGGCAGTTGGTCTTCCTGTGGGATCAGTAATGATTCAGGCACAGATTAAAGACAAATGAAAACTGAAGCTCCTATTTTCCTATTTTCATATATATCTAAATGTTAAGAATTTAAGAGCAACTCTGAAATAATGAAATAATGCATTAGAGGATAAAGTATAAATGAGTCAAACTTATAGTCAAGCCCATATTGTGCTGTTCACTGTACAAGTAGAGAACAAGAAATATATTCCTGCTTCAGAAGTGCAAGGCAGGCAGTCATTGTAGCACACCTCCAACCTACTTTTTCTTAAGGCTTCTATAAGACAAAATTGTGGTAGAAGGGGTGAAAATACTTCATTTGTCCAGTAAGCTAAAACTAATGTTTTACATGTTCTTCCCGGCACTTTTCATGTTAGGCTCACGAGCTTTATAAAGGTGAGCAAAAGAAGTTGGAAATCTTCTATTTCACTCTACCACAGCCTCCTGGCTTTTATTCCAACATTTTGTCCAATATTTTAAAAATATTTTAAAATATTATAAACATGAAAATTAAGCAGTCACTTCCTCCAACATTCTAGCCTCTTTCATAGTTTTGGGACAAGGAGAACTGGGAATAAAAGCACATATTAAGAGCCTGACACATGGAACGTGGTGGCAGAGTGCTGGCTTCTCCAGATGTAAGGAGGTAGAGCTGACAATTGTCTATTGAATTGACAAAGAGAAGCCCTACAAAAAAGCTGAAGAGGCTGCAGTGATGAACACAAAAATCTGAATTTCCAAATTAAGAGTCCACTCCAACCCTTGCTCTGGACATCCTTTGAAGTTCTGGCTAACTCAGCCCTCTGTTCCTCAGAACTTGGAAAGTCATCCACTCACACATAGTTCTTTTAGTCTTTAGGGTCTTCAAGGGGAAAAGTTATATTGTGTGGCTGTCATTCAAGACAGAGATGTTTTAGGCAACAGAGAGATACAATCTCCTCCCTTCCATTCCCCAAGCACAAATAAAAAAACCCGAAAACCAAAACCAAACCACCAGCAAAATAAAAACCCAAAATGGACATTTTTCAGAAATTAGAAATCATAGAACTAATATTCCTGTTCATATATATGTTATGATACTAGATTTATTCATATAATCTAGCATCTGTGGCTAAATGCAATGGAAGTTAGGGTCTGAAAATGAAGTTTTAGTAAGAGTGTATATGGGGCCTCAGCAGTTATAAAAGTGGGAAAACGCACAGAGAGCTGGAGAAACTAAGCACTCCATTTTATGAGAAGAGCACACAGACGAACAAAGAAAGGGTCCAAAGGCCATGAACATTAGGGTGAATTGCTCAGTAAATATGTTCATGCCTTAGTACTGAGTACAGAAGAAACCTAGAGAACTAGGTTTTGATTAGACACTTAACTTTGAGATGGCACAAGTTGTTCAAGTTAAACCTTACCCTAAATGACAAAGTGACCTTAGGTAGCAGAATGTGAACATTTATTTTCCAGAAACTTTTATAGAAAAGACTATTCTTCCAGTCCTATGCTTTCTAGACCAGGAATTCTCTTTAATTTAGACTATGGATCTCTCAGCACCTTGTAGGCATTATATTGATGAATGAATAATAACGAAACAATGGTTATTTTTCCTGTGAGTGATCATTAGCATGATGTAGTAATGTTTCATGGTAAGCAAACCATTCTTTCTGCTGCAGAGTCAACCGGTGCAGAAACTTGACAACAAGGATACTGGGAGATGCACGTTTCAGAGCTCCATTCACAACCAGGCTATAACTAAGAATGTTTTAGAGGCTTTTTTAGCTTTTTTTCCTGATGTTCTTCAGAATATGAATAAAATTACTCAGTGGAGAAATTCTTAACAGATGGTTGCCATTTCAGCCTCAGATGGCAGAAAGCCCTAGAACTAAGCAATTACGGAGTTCTTTGATGCAGAACCAGCTGAACAGATTTTAATAATTTCTTTTAAATTGGAGACACCTGGCCCCCTAGAAAGTGCTGCAAGCTGGATGATAGCAGAGTATGATAGAAATATATTCCTGATGGCACCAGCATGGTTTTGGTGACAAACTCGTTAAGACCAATAGGAAGTAATGTGAATATTACCTTTTTCTTTCTACTATTAATGCAATGAAATGTTGCAAATGGCCCGGTAAAATAATTTGAAAAATACTTGAGGCAAGATTGTTTTGTTTTGATTTTCTGTTACTAGAACATTTTATCTCCTGTCAAAGAATGCGGTACAGGATACACATATTCAACAACACCAGCATTTATTGCTCACCTTTATAAAGCTCATGGGCCTAACTCAGACAGGATTTAAGAAGCACATGTAAGATGTTACTTTGTCTTACTTACTCTTATTCTATTTTCTTCATGTAACTCCTGCCTTTTGGAAATTTGGATATATTCCCCCAGATGCATCACGTGCACTAGAGAAGCAACTAGGCCAACCCACTGGTATGACACTTCTGTGACTATTCTCCTACATGGAGAGGGGTAGCCTACATTGTTTCTAAGGTTCAGCTTCACCCGAGTCACTCTAAATTCTTCCATTCTTTTCTCATTCATTCAGCTCTGTCTCTGCTATCATAAGGTTATGTTTATCTTACACTTGGCAAAGCCCTGTCACAATGCCGTCCATATCTCTAATACAATGGAACTGCAGCCAGCCAATTGCATGGCTCTGGCACGGGATATTAGTGCTGCGTGGGGTACAAATGCTTTGCAGGGGATCTGGTAAATCAGTTTGCTCTGGCGGCTGGCAGCTCTGGTCCAATGAGCCAATTGTACTTGATAAAGCTGAGAAAATAGAGAGGAATTTTACAATGCTGTTCCTGGACTTCATAATCTAAGACTTCTTCTCCAGTCCTGTGGGTCAGTTTTCCTTAAAACCTCTCCTTCTTGGTATAATTAATTTCTTGCTATAAAACGTTAAGGTAATTTTGCCTGTGCTCGTAGAATATCATGTATTCTTGGGAATTTGAAGTGTGAGTGTAGGAGCATAGAAGGGACTGTAAAAATGCTAAGTATTACAAACTAATCTGGTGAATTGATTTGTCTGAGTTCATAAATTTAAGTGTGACCACTGAATCTATCATTGGTAGATTTACTAGTTCTACATGTACTAAAGAAACCTTGTTTTACAAATAATGTACCAAGATAGCATTTTGTAAGAATTCATTTTTTTTAAAAAGGAACAATAGACACAAATATTTAATTAATAAATAAAATTTTCTGATTTTCTTGGCTAACAATATTTTTGAACTGTAGCAAAATGGGGTGAGTAAAAGTGAGGGGGAAGAAATGCCATGATTTCTTTATGAAGCAAGATCTCCTGATCCAAACTGAGCATTTAAAAGGCTAAAGCTAACATCCCAAAGCCGCATGTACAGTACGGCCAAAATGACACATTTTTAACTTGGCTACTTTCATATGTTTAGAATCAGATTTCATTTTCATGAAAATCAAAATCAGAAAACTCCCTGTGCATAAGATACACAAACTCAGTACAGACATCACACATCTTTCTGGTTTCCCTTGTCCAAATTATATTTGACTGATTTATGTTATGCTATCATATACAATAGCTTTTTACAATGTATATCTGGCAAAGTTATCCATAAAATTAAATATAATAAACATTATAGTACAATCATTCAGTTTTGGTTTGAGATTTGGGAATTAGTTCCATTTCAGCAGACTGCTTTTCACAATATGATCCACTCTATTGCATGCTTTTTCTCTTCATTGGAACAACCTCGGTAACAGAGTAGATTTGTACTTAGTGCATTGTAACTTAGTTTGATCTCTTTGCTTCCTACGGAAAGGAATCAGTAGAATCAAACATATTAGTGACCATTTTTACAGTCAGAACAAAGTGAGGTCAAATGGAAAGCAAACATCTGATTTCATTCCCATGTCTCATAGGATACTTTCACATAACAGACAAAATGTAAAAAAATTCTTAAACACAGTTACACTGCAATCTATTTTCAGACCTTTTTTCACCTTCACTGTAAAAAAAGAGACAAATCATCAAATTTTTCTGTGGTCCTACTAAATCTTTAAAACTCTCCCTCAGTGTTTGCTACATTATTTTTAAAAGCCTTTTACACCCCTGCAATTTCTGTAAGGTAAGTCAGAATGTTCTGATCCTGTTCCCAGGGCTGGGCATTTTCAAGTTGCAGGATGGCAAGATCTGGATGATGCCAGCCATGTTATGATGATTAAGTGCCATGATGCTGCAAAAGTGGGGGATTAAGGTGAATGCCTGGACTTCCTGATGCAGAAGAGAGTGCTGTTGAAAGAAAAGCATTTGGAAATGCTCATTAGGAGAGAAAAGATTATGAAGAAATTGATGATTTGTTCTGTGAACAAGCTGCAGTTAATGGTGCATATATGTGGAAAGAATGTGCAGCCTTTAGCTTTCTGCTAGAAGTATAGCTTCACTCAAAAAAAAGGGTTAAGGAAGGAGAGATTGAAAAAAGAAACTTCTTTGTGTCTTTGCAGCACCTCAGATTGGTAAAGATGATTGGGAAATGGTTGTCCTAAGCAGGTGTCAGGTATGGAGGGTTGGAAGATTTATTCCTTAATTTGGAAATACAGCTGCAGTTGCCATTGCCTGGTTGCTGTGAAAAGAGCAGCTACTGCTTGGGAAATCTAACGGTGTTATTGTGCCTTCAACCTAGAGCAAAGAGGTAAGTATAAATCATCTAAGGTTACAAATACTTGCATTTTTTGTTAAAGTACTTTGTAAAAGGCACTGTGACTAGCAAACATAATGAATTCTTATTCCATTTGAAAAAACTAAACTAATTGCTAAAAGAACTCTGTTAACCATATTATAATATGGACAAATCAATGGTATGTTAAATTCTAGGACAGCATTTATGTAAGATCAGAGTATGAGCTATTAAACTGCAGAGTTACCGGCTTGTTGAATTTCATTCATTATCATATTGATTCTTATTTTCCACCAGTGATGACATAATCTTCATGAGATTTCTCACACTTTTCTAAAACAATTAGATACGGGTTCTTGCCTTGTAATTGCTGAAATTTGACTGCAGTAACTCAGTTGGTAGCTAATTACCTAGGGCTCTCTAAAGGACAGGGAATATACCCTCCATCCCTCCACATTTTGCGAGTCACGCTCAAGATGGGTGTGGCCGTGGTGTGCTTCCTGATTCTGCACAGCTGTGTTGTGATGGATATGTGGTTGCCATGGAAAGATCACACTACGACTCCAGCAGTTCATCCACATTCCACAACTCACAGGCTGGATCCTTGGTAATGATCTTTAATACCAATAAAGTAGGATATAATCTTTGATTGTGCTTGATACAGGTGAAATTAAAACTATGGTAATGGGTGGCCTTTAGGAACTTAGTAGGGAGTACCTGTTCATCCATTCAGCAAGCATGAAATGGAGCATTACTGGTAAAGAAATGTGTTTTGTTTTTTAATATGGTATTTTCATCATTATAGCTGTGATGGGTCATAATTATTTCCTTGGTCTCTATTTATCTTCTGCTTCTCACAAAAACCCATCTTGAAATGGCTGGTTAAGTCTTTTGCTTTCCTAGTCAACTTTTCCATCTCACAGTACTGTTAGTGTTGCTGTCATTACTTATCAGAAGGAAAGTCAATCTTCTGTAGCAGAATGGATAGTACCATTAAAGTCTCTCAGAAGATCATACAGACCCTCATCCTGGGTCCAAGAATGACTGATTATAGACTGATGCAAAGGTCAAATTCCATCCTACTTTTAGGTGTTCTTCATTCTTTCGAGTATTAAAATTTGTATCTCTAGGTCTCCTGTTGTCTAGGTGGTTATGATGTGTGACTGAGAAATACTTTCCTACTGTGTGGTAGGTTCTGTGGCTTTGGTTCTGTTTGTTTTCTATGGCCTTTGTTGGAACCTGTCTTCTTTTTTCGTTATTTTTTACTATTCCTTCTTGCCAAGCACTGCTTGATGTCTCTGCTGTCACTGTGTTTTTTCTCAGTCAAAGAAAGGAGAGGTTTATGTGCCAAGAACAGACAGCCCATTGGCTTCACCTCCACAAACTCTGTCTCCTTTACTAAAGCCAAAACCATTTGTCTGGTGAGAAATCTCAGAACAGAGAAAACATATAGGATATATTCAGTCAATGATTTAGTCATTCCAAAATATTCTTCCAGCCTCCAATATTTTGTGACTCAGGAACTTCCTAAGCCTGCAGCACTGTGTCTGAGTAAAATGATCATCATCAGATGAGGCAAAATTCAATTTTATTAATTTTTGCCTAGTAACATTGCAATAAAACTGCACTACCAAAAATTAAATATACGCATTTCACACATGTTTAATGAAGGCTTAAGTAGATGAATCTAGCCACGACTGTAAAAGTGGTGACAGGCTAATGCTTGTGCCTTTATTTTCTGCTGCACATTACTGACACCGTAGTATGGGCAGCAGAACAGAAGATTTTCAACACAACTCTGGTACTCTGTTAGCACCTTTCCTGGAGCTGCCTTTTGTGGTTTGATGTACCTGTGAGCTGTGACGGCTGAGGAGAGGGCAAACTGAGCTGTGACACTCACCTGTCTCTATGATGATCCTCAGCACAGGATTGGTTAGGAGAGCTGAGGGTGACACCGCTGCCTAATCTAAGGAAGCCCTCACTTCCAAAGCAGAAGACCCAAAACCACTCTTGACGCAAGCTTCTGTATAAAACTGAAGCTAAGCTGAATGAAAGAACGAACATCTGGACTCTTGCTCCTATGAGATGAGGGTTCTGAAGGCCTCTAGTCACCTTATGAAATTTTCGGCAGCCCAAACAGAAGTGATAAACTTCAGTAAAAGCATATCTATAACTTATCGACATTTAAAACAGCTAGGGAGAATTATTTGGCAGTAAATCTACTGTGTTTCAATAGTAAGCATGCTTTAGTATATAACACATGCTTGTAAAACATCTGTGTATCACATTAATTTAAAGGCTATAGGATCTGCTAAAAATAAGCATGGACTTAATAAAAACCATTTAATGTCCAAATCCCTAATTAAACTGCTGCAGCCAGTTTAGCATAACTTCAAACTCATCGTGCCCTGCTTTCTTTTACCACTGTATCACATTCCCCCATAAAAGGAAAATCTCTGTTGATAATGTTTGATATTCTTTAGTCTACCAGAGCCAAGCAAAACTAAATCATATTTTCATTATATTTCACATTCTGCTTACTAATATTTGTACTATGTGACTAAGTTTCACTAGAAAAACAATCAGTGTACCCAGCAACAGAAGCAGAATGGAAAAGAGTAAATTAAAAAGCTTGTTTCAATAGTGTAATTTGTGGACTTTAACAATGTAAATCTTAGACTGACACGCTCTTTTTGGTTTCTCAGAAGAGCACCTATGGATGTCTGCTGCAGCACAAAATTATAATATTTGTATAGGTTTCTTCAATTCTAGCCTTACTTATAAATATTTCAATAGATATTAATTTCAAATAGATTTATAGCTCTTGTGTCTTTTTTCCATGACCTTTCCAATTCAGTCACACTTTTGTCTCCTCTTTACTTAAACGCCTTGGGTCATTTGCTTATTTTAAACAGCATGGAATAACTCTATCTCAGTATACTCAGAGAGCTGAAATTTTTGAGAAAAGTGAACTATAAATCCCATGTGGAACCAACAGAGAGGTATCAGGGTACCAAAAATATTTCTGCTTTCTTTGGTTACCACAAGGTACTTTGAAACCCCAGTTCTTTTTAGGCCTTTATTCCTTGGAGAATTTAAAGAAAAGTGAGAATATTTAGTCTTGTAATATGGGCATTTCAGCTGGACAGGCTAAATATAAGCTGTGCTTGGCAGTGAGTCGTTTGGGTATCTGCACAAGCATTTGTGGGGACAGGCAAATGATATTTTGGTTCTTGTTCTGGCACCATCAATGAGTTTCTATCTTGCTCTGAAAAGCTCATGTGATCTCTTCATTGGTTCCTTTTCTTATTATTTTCTGTCTTGTATTTTTTAAATTTATTTTTTGCTTATCACTGTTGGGACTGTCACATTCTAGGAGACTGTGAAGTACCTCGCACGAACCTGTTCTGGTCCCCATACAAGATGAACACCATTCCTGCAGTACTATATGTAAACATCTGAGAGTTCTCAAAATCAAATTTCAGGGATCCAAAAATATTAAAAATTGTTTTTCATATCAGTCAGTCTGAACTAGTATTTTCTTGGGAATTTTCAAAATATATTTGTTATATTAGAGCACAGTATCCACCCACCAACTGTCAGCTGTTAAAATAAAGAGTCCCTTCTTCTTGACAGTGTACTCAACAGAAGAGTCTCTGAGGCTTTTGCTGGGTAAGAGGAAGAACCAAGAAAGGACACCCACATAAACACAGTGCTAAATTCTGGACATGGGATAATTCATCATAATAAGGTTATATTTGCTTGCAGAATTGCCAGAGTCACCACTGTAGGAAGAGACAGCATCTCAGCTGGAAAACAACTGTGGAATTCTGATACCCAAACTGATGATTCAAGTGCTAATTGAACTAAAAATATGTATTCCCAGCCCTTTGTCAAGAAGATTGTGCTGTTCAAGCACCACACTGAATATGCAGCAGATGTACAGAAGACAGGAAAATCTTGAGATTTTCCTGCATTTAATGGCATATTTAGAGAACTCTACAAAAAAAGTTCTGATGTAAAAATGAGCTACCAGCTTAGCATAAATTTTAATCTGTATAAACTGACAGAGTGTCTGTGTCAGTAGATTTAGTGAAAGCTTACCATGTTACAATTGGAATGAAAAAAATCAGCTAGCTTTATAAAAAATATGTGCACCTCAGAATTAATGATTAGCCTGAATTCAGATTTATTTTCCTCTCTGGGGTCCCTTCAATTTTCCAGAAGAAAAGTGAGGTGGCTCTAACACCAGATCTATCACTTTCACCAAAATGAGTCATTATAGACGGAGGAAGGAGAAATCACTTTACTGGTCCTACCAGCAATTTCATTAACCAGTCAGTCCCCTGAGAGGAAGATACTCAGCTAAATTGCATGGAATAGAATGACTGATGCCCAAGAGAAAGAAAAAACTTATAGAGCCATTTTCATTCTTTTACCAACTGAAAGTCATTGCATTATCTTAAAAGAGCAATTTCACACAGCAGGACTCTGAGATCTCCATTGTGAATCATGATGGACAATGCAGCCTCCCATTTTGCAAGATGGTTTCAAAAACCTAGCAAACATCTCATTAAAACTGGGTAGCCTGCTTGTTTGCGCACGGTCTCAGCTCACCGGGCCTCCTGGGCAGCATGGCCCTTGGTACATATTTGGATGTTCAGGTGTTGGAAGCAAGTTTGGCATATGGGAAATGCAAGTGCTTCCCAGTACATCAGCAGTACAGGCACATGGTTTTGCATGATTTAAATCTTGGGTCTAAATGCCTCACCTTAGCCCCAGTACTCATGTTCTCTACTGCAGGAAGCACTTTAGCTACAGAAACTGTGACCAGTTTGACATCTGTCCAGAATTCCCTGTGCTAATAATGTTTTATTACATTTTAGAGAGCTCCCAGCAAGATTCCTGCTACATAACTGCTCAATACAGATGGACACCAGACTGCAATATTGCACTACTATAATTTTTTATATATATTGGATCCTTTACAATGGCTATTACATTTTAATTACTATGATTATTTTACAGGTATTTCAAACATAAATTTTGTCATCGCAACTGTTTTACTTATTGCTTAATTGAAATAAAAATGCCTTACATATTTTTCCGTCTTGGAAGAAAGTCCTCCCCTATGCCCCCTAAAATTTGCACATTTATACAGAATTTACTACTCACAGTGGAATTGTAGCTTAAAGGATTGGCCATCTCACTATGACTGAACTCTTGTCTCTGTAAAAGGAAAAACAGTGACTTAAATGCAAGCACATTGATATCGTAGACTAGATTAGGAACTTCTCTTTTACCTTTCATTTACCACTGTACAAGGAAAAAATACATATTATAAAGGATTATGACATTCAGATACTAATAAAACTGATTTTCCAAATCACACACTCTCTTTAATAGTTCTGGTAAAATCTAATAATTTTTTTACTAATACGCCATTTTTTGTATTAATACAATTCATTACCTGTTGCAGGGAAGACTTATATGTAAAAAAGTTATACTAGCTAATATCTCTGATTAGATTCCTAATGTGGTCTATTGATTTTTTTAATAAATACTTCTTTTAATTTCTAAAATTACAATAGTCATAACCTCTTTTGGTGATCACTGTTCACTAGATGAGAAAGAGAAAAATTAGGTACAATGCTTTCAGCACCTTAGGGGTATATTATTAGGAGGCAAAAGGTATTTTATGGCATCTTATATTGAAACACACTATGTGAATATCTTTCATGCATGTTTTGAAAAGATCATGGTCTGAGTTTGTATCACAGCAGGTCTACCTGTGATATGGCTGCTCATTTGTGTGTGGCCTTTTGGGGCAGAGGATTTGCACTGTAAAGAAATGCTTGAGTCTGAATGCTGTTCTTTAGCAGTTTTTTATCTGTATTAAAAATCCAAACCCATCCCTTATTCATATAATTTGTGGGTTTTCTTTGTAGTGCTTAGTGGTAGAACTGTGTTCTTAGAGGGTAGAATGGAAAAGTAAAAATATTAAAACCAGAAGGGTTAAAACATTTATCCAGTGTTCTACTGACAGCTATGATTTTAAATATTTACCTCCAGTTGCACTACTTATAAAATTAAGCATTATTATCACATTCTTTAGGTTTTCAAGCTATTGTCATATATTAGTGCAAGGCTGTAGAAATAAACCCTTTCCCATCTCTTTCCTTTCAAAATTAATTTAGGAAACTCATGTGTATGATTAAACATTCATTCTTAGTCTTGTATTGATTTTTTGTGTTACTTTATTTATTTCCATGTTCTTGGATTAAGATTTTTCTTAGTTTGATAAGCAGATATTTAGACATATAATTAAGTTTGGACTCTGAGGGCTTTTACTAGAAGCAACAGAAACATTCTATTATACTGCTTTTAGTTTGGGTGTGTGTTGCTGTTCCTGAATCACTGCTGTAAATGCTTGGGGACGCAGACAGATAACCTTGGTCTTCAGGCATGAAACCTACACAATATTTTTGAGTGTGTGGCCAGAATTCACACAAGAGGTGACAAAGATGGCTTTTCCATGTATTTACAGTTGAGCAGGATTCTGAAAGGTTTGTTTTATGAGGAACATAATGCTACCTCCAGTCATACGTCCAAAACGTTTCTGAACTTTTACAGTTCTTATTTCTTTCATAAGACAAATCTATTCTTAGAAAGGCTTCCTAAATGGAGATCTGGCTAGTGTTTTGAGATGCTACATACAAAAGGCTTCAATCTTGTTAGCTATTGAATGACTGCCCAGTGATCAAGCCTGAGATTTGTCTCCTTTACTTTTTCTAATCTGAATGAGTTAATGTAGTTTTATACTCATAGATCACAAGGATGTTCTCTGCATGGGTATCTTAAAAGAAAAATAGAGTGGCAAGGTTTTAAATGTCAGTGAAGTGTTTTCTATATTAAACATAGTCAAGCAAATTTCATGAGTATGTGCATTTATGATTTCATAGATGATTAATTTTTAACCCTAAGAAGAAAGAATAATCCCTTTTATGATATATATAATATGACAATAGTTCTGAAAATTTGCAACTGATGGAACCAGCTACACTTTATCCCTCTGTTAGACATACTACCTCAAGGGTGAATTAACAATCACAGTTCTGTGTAGACCAACCTTTCCCCTTGTTTGCAATGTATGCACCAAACTGGATTTATATGATGGAAGACTTTGGCAGGGAGATAAAATCTCCCTGGTCTTCCTCCAGAAGACCAGGATACCACAAGCAGCTGCTGACAGAACTTGACTATCTTCTCACTGTCAGCCCCAGCTCCACCCTGAAATATAATCTGGGACTTGGCAGAATTTAATTGATCATATTTGCATTTACACATGCATATGAATTTACTAACATAAATAGAACATTGATGCCTATGTGGACACATAACTGTTCATTGCTCTCCCAAGTATATCTCTCCTGAAGAAAAATAATCAAAAATTTTTTTTATGCAATAGATTTCTTTGCAGTCATATCCGGATGAGTATACTTGAAAAACAGAACCCAAGAATGAAAATGTAACTTGTAATGAGCTTCCAAGAAGAAGAAGCAGCTAAATGAAATCTAATACTATATTAAATTTGAAAAATTAGATGAATATATGTCAGGAGATTCTGAAAGCTGAATATCAAATCTTGGTTTTGCAATTGATGTGTTTTAATTAATGTATTGATCGTATTGTATTGTATTGGGTTTGATTGTATTTTAAGTTATCTGAACATGGTTTTGTTTTTCTTACTTATATTGTCACTACCACTAATTTGGGCAGAGTTGAACCTGTGATGCATTATGCAGGAATGAAGGCATGGTGCTCTGCCAAGCAGAGCCTTTCATAATTAAAAACTGCCTACATCCGTTTTCTGCAACTGTGGCAAAAGAATGAAAGTGAGAGACAAGAAGTGGTACTTTTAAATAAAACTGGTGGTAGAAAAAGATGACAATATTATGGAAATATCTCTTAGAGGCAAATACTGAACCATCAGACTGTTGACCTTCAGGTTCAACAATTGAGAAATATTAGGTTCAACAACATGTAGAGTGATATAATGTTATAGGGGCCTGACCCTACTGAAATCAATAGGACGAATTTCAAAGAATTTTGAGAGCTTTGGATATGATCCAAAAAGTAAACTGATACTCCTGGGGACAGATTTTGCATACCACTTTTGGATTGTCATTTGCACTGTTATTGAATATGCTGTTCACCTTAATATTAATGTATGGAACTAGTAGGAGTTTTTTAACAACCACAAATTATATTTCATTCTAGCAATTATGACAGAAATACTGTCCTTTTCAGAAGAATATGGATGTTTCTTCTCTATAAATATTTAATAACATCTAATATTGCAACACTTAGGAGATTAAATGGCTTTCGTCAAATACATCTAGAAAGTAACTATAACTTTTTTTTTGCAGTTATTAGCTTTAAAATGACTTTTTAATTGTTTGTTGTTTTAGGCTTAAAGTCTACAAAGAGAATAGATTATAATCTGAGATTCTCGTCTTTCATCTGTAATGACAGAGATCACTCTGAGCACTGTTTTGTTACTGAACTTGTATTCTTGTTTCATAAAGACTGTAATGTTAAACTTGGGTCAGTAGGGGAAGAGCTTTGCTGACCAAAGGTCTCAGATTTGTTTGCATCGAAAGAAGAATGTTTTTGAAAACATTTTTATGTTCTCATTATGCTCACTATAAATCACCAGACTGCAATTTTTTAAGTTTAAAAGCTGACAAGTTGGGACTTTGAAGCTGTCATCAAACTATTTCTCCACTGGACTCTTACTCATAATGGTTCAAAGTGTTAGTCTCTGTACAGGAGTAGTCAAGCCTTCTGTGCTGATGAAAATTACATTACTTCAAGAAAACTGAAGTATTGCCCTGCTCTGCTTCCCTGGTTTTAGCCCCATGGACCCTCCAGACCTCCTGGAAGCATGGCTTGATTCCTTCCCACAAGATCTCTCAAGTACATCCCACAAGGTGAAAGAAGTGAAATGCCCTTCCATACAGCTGGAAACCCAGCAGAGAGGGAGAAGAGAAATCAAGACCCAACAGCAAATACTAGTTCCTCTGATGTCTCTGGATACCAATAAGCACAGCAACTTGTTCTGTAGGACTTACAGAAAAATTGGGCAACGGGGGCATTGGTGTCCGTATTTCTTCCGTGTCATACCAGGGCATACTCAGTAAGTTTGGTTACAGAGCTGTGTTATAAAGTATGAGGGATTTATATTCAGAGTGTATGTTTCCTTCATTAAACACCCCCCCTCAAGGACAGCAAAGCCGGCAATTTTGTCTTGTGACTGACACTGTGTCAGTGGCTTCATTAGCTAGACAGAAAACCTACCTACAAAAGCCAGCTCTAACATCAGTTTTGCTTCTAGGTTTTGGTAGGCTTTGAAAACAGATATTACATAAAGAAATCCGTTACTTTCTGAACTACTACTACTAGGAGAGATCAATATCACTGGTTAGTATTCAAAGGAGTCATTTGGAATAAAAAAAATAAATAAGCAATTCTTGTTTCTATGGAAAACAATAAAATATATTTGCATTTTCATTTCACTTACAATCAAGACCAGCAACTATTATTTATCCATAGCTTTAATTTGTGTCCTGTATATACAAAGTCTGTTTCACACATTACAAACTCAAAGTAGTTGCAGAATATTAAATCTTTAACTTGTTTTCTTTTCTAGTTTAGCTTTTTTAATGATAAGAGATGGCTTTTTAAGCTTATGTGAAATGTTTTCATAAAATGCTTGTGTTTTGTGTGTTTTGTATGTTTTGGAACATAGCTGTGAATATTAAAATGGTTACTGAATTATCATGAAAACCTAATTTGTGAGGGTTTTAAAATATATTTTAGTACACAAAGACTAAAATGCCAGGGAGACCTTCTAGCAACCTTACACTACCTAAAGGGAGGCCTACAAGAAGGCCAGGGAGTGACTTTTTACAAGGTCATGTCTGGATAGGACAAGGGGAAGTGGCCTTAAGCTGGCAGAGGACAGGTTTAGATTAGATATTAGGAAAAAATTCTTTATCGTAAGGGTTGTGAGGCACTGGAACAGATTGTCCAAAGAGGCTTGGGCTCCCCATTCCTGTTCAAGTCCAGGCTGGATGCGGCTGTGAGTAACTCAGTCTACTGAAAAGTGTCCCTGCCCACAACAGTGGTGCTGGAACTAGATGATTTTTAAGGTCCCTTCCAACCCAAACCATTCTATGTTTCTATTTTTCAGATTTTTTGTATTTACAAAATATTCCTTGGATAACACATCTTTGGTTTTAATTATAAAGGTAAATTTTTTTTAAAAGTCAAAACATTTAAATCTGTTGAATGTGTGATTGACATATTTTCATAGCGCTACAAATAACTGCATATTAAAGAACCTGTCTCCTTGCCTGCTAGTAGTTAAAATGTATCAGCAGGAACACCAAAAATTTCACTGGTGGTTTATCCAGGTTATCCTAAATTTTCATTTCCCTGCTATCTGTACGTATATCGATATACTTGAGCATGTGTGTCACAACTGTGTATGGTTAAAGAAGATATTCACATGTGGTATTACCTGAATTGATGTTCTGATGCTTGTTTTGTTGTTCAAATATATCAAATATCAGAAAAATAGTTACAGACAGATAGGTGAGAGATTTGAAAATAGGTGTTCCTATGCAACAGTTTAATCAATAAACATTGGCATAACCTTGAAAGAAAAACTTGACTGAAATCAGTCTCAGCTGATAGATAAAAAAGGAGGCTTTCAGGAAGCCATGGAAATATTTAACATGGAGGATAGTCCCAGAAATTATTTTAAAATTAAGTACATGAAATGCTATTCTGAGCAGAGAAATCTTTTTTCCTGGCTGGTGCTGTACCGATGTCAGTCATAAGACTGACGAAGCAACTGCTCTCCCTATGATTAACCAGCACTGAACACACACTTGACACATCTGAGATTTGTATCTGCTCGGGGGAGGATGGGGGTAATGTGAGCCTTATGTTCTCACTCTGACTGTGGCCAGCTATTGGCAAGCGCTGATCCTTACAGGATCTCAGGCTGACATGCTCCAGTACTATTAATCTGATTCATCTGTGTTTGCCTTTCATATACACTCAAATGTATCCTGAGGAAGAAAGGCATGTTTTTTAGAAAAGCAGAATATACTCGCCTGAAGGATGATCTATTTTGATAGAGATGCCTTAATTTGCCATACCAAAGAAGAAAATGATTTACCATATCAGGCCAAAAATACTTTGCATTTCCAGCCTTTCCCAGTAAAATATTATGTTTAATGCTCTCACTACTTCTGAAGGCATGGTCAATAAAGCTGCTTCTTGACAAATTCTTGACTCTTAAAGCTGTTATTTTTTGGCCAGGATCTGCAAAATAAGATAACAAATATGCTAATAATAAAGTCCTGATGTATAATTCTTAAAATAAATGTATATATTTCAAATGGTTTGAAGTGACTCAATCAACACTAATTTTTAATAGTCATTTGAAAACCTAGACACCAAATTCCATTGGTTTATCATTGAAATTCGGGTACAGGAACCAGTCTCTTCTGGCTCGTAAGTCACTCAACTCCTGTTAGGCATAGAGTAGTGCAGAATCTGAGGTATCTGAAGGAGTTGATTGTAAAAAGATGGGGTAAGGGAGATGAAGAGGTCCTTAAGAAAGTGTTCTTCAAAAATAGTTAGTGGAAAATTTTTGGGGTAGTCAGAGAGACAGAAGCTGCTAAAATTCCCAAGCTTGTGATTTGGGTGTGCTTAGCTTTCCCCATCCTTTTCATCTCCTCCTGGTCTCTGCCAGAGTTGGAGCTGATCCCACAGGAAATGCCCTTTGCTCTTTCACAGATGTGTCTTTCCTCCACCCTGGTCCCCTCCCTTAGACCACAGACCACCTGATAAGAGGAACTTATGGAAAACATTCATTTACTGGGTAAATGATGTTTAAATCCATTTTAACATAGTTTGTAGAGATATAATTCATTAGAATGTCAGACCTAGCAATTTGTTTCACCCAGAATATTAAAGAAGACAACACAAAAGGATGCAATCTAACAGTCAAGCCAAGATCTTGTATCAGTCAGTGTAAGAATATCATCTTCTTTGAAAAGAAATATCAAAGACTATTCTTTCTTTCCAACCTGAGTTCCACATCATCATTGCTTTGGAACAGGCTGCTCAGGGAAGTGGTTCAGTCACGATCCCTGGAGGTATTTAACAGACATGGTAGATGGGGTACTTAAGGGCGGTATTTAGGGGTGGACTTGGCAGTGTTAGGTTAATGGCTGGACTTGGGGATCTTAAGGGTTTTTTCCCACCCAAATGATTCTGTGATTGCTTGTTGTCTTCCAGGATTACTTATTAATTTCTTATATTTCACTCACTATAGGAATAAGTTTCTGTAGTACATGACAGATGTGTAGACATGAAGAAGAAGTGTGATGTCCAGCACTAGCAGTGAGAATACAGTGTCACCATAAAAGCATCCTTTGCCCAAAGGATCAGAGAAGCTGTGCCCATAAAAAAAAAAAACACTTATCAGTAAGTACACTGAGTTCTCTAGATTATTTAGCAAAACTACCACAAAAATAGGTTTCTCATGACCAAATGTGGTGGATTTTGATTCATTATAATGAAAGAGTACTCAGGGGCAAGTTGAATGAGTTCATGTATTAACAAAATTAATTACACATTATCTTCTCTGCTCCCTGACTTCTCATAGTGCAGCTGAACTTGTCTTTCAGCTACTTGGCATCTTTTTGTCTCATTATTTACTCATGCTGGCAGAATAACAGCAGAACTAAAATCAGTGCTGGAGCAACCCAAGAACTAAAGCCATGTGATCTTAGCTCAGCCTAGAGCATGGGAAATGAAGCATTGCTCAAAGCCAGTGTCCTGGTGAGTGACAGTATATAGCTGTGGCATGATGTTAGCTCACTGGACTGCATCATAATTTACTTTGTCCTTTCAGCAGGAACATTGCTGGTCACCTTAGAGCACAGTGTATGCTGCATTCATCAAAAAGAGACTTGTTCAGCCTCCCTTTCCAGAAAACATGGACCACCTAAAGTAATCATGATTTGTCTCCACAAACCCTTCTACTGACAGCTTCAGCATGAGGTACAGAAGCCCTAATCTGTTTTACTGCCTTGGTCTGATGCAGTTTAAGATAGCCCTGCTGATCACACCGCAGCTCTTGTTAAGTTAGGAATTCACTCTTGTATTTCAAGAGCCTCTGCCAAGATACCTGCACCCAGACCAGAGCCAAGAGGAATGCACAGGTTGCTGGCTGCTATTTCATTCCTCAGATATGCCATCCCTTCCTGTCTTGTAGAATACTTCTGAGCTGTGTGAAGCAACATACCAGGGCCAATTTTTCCTCACTAGATGCTAGAATTATAGACAGAAGAAAACACAGGTGTCTCCAACGTGGAGTGAGTCAGAAGAGACCCATGCAGTGCATCAGTCGTGTATAGAAAGATGATCAGCATATTATTTCTGTGAACTGGAAAGGCTGTGGGGGATAGGATTAAGCAATAAATTTTGTTATCAATTTTGTTTCCTTAGCAATGTTAGTCTTCAGGATAGTAACAGAGATAAGTCTCTGTATAAAACTATCAACCCTGATCTCAGTCACTTGATGACTGAGTGGTCTCAATTGTTTAGTGAAACACTAAATATGAAGAAATGTAGTAATAGAAAAATAAAGAAAAGTAAAACATAGATATATTAAAGTTATAGTAAAAATGAGGTGTAATTGTCTCAACTATGATAACCTTAGCTTTTCTAAAATGATCTATTACTGTAGGTTTTAGAAAGAAATGTAATAGAAAAATTAACTTAGTTTTCGTTCTGAGACAGTAATTCCATGCAACCAAAGGAGTTACGTAATGTACTCCACTCAGCGTAAATACTTTTAGCATATATTTTTAGCTTAAATTTTGAATAATTTCACACAATTACTCTTCTCTCAGTATGACTGTAACATCATGATTTTTTACACATAGATTATTAATTTTTGAGTATTCATGTGTCGTTTCTAAGGGATTCACTAAAGATAGTGAAAACATGCATACGTCTTTTAGTAATTCAGCAGAATCTAGATATTTTAAGAATCTGTGCATTGGCAAACCTGCTATAACCTCTGTATCCCTGCTGCAACAATGAGCAAAGACTCGCATGGGATGAAAGATGCCAGAATTCAAATGGTATGACTGAACAGCAAATGAAAGAGAATAATTCCAATTTTATCTGCAGCTACTGTGGTAACAATGGGTTTGGGATCCTACAATTAAGCTCATTTCTTGAAGTTCAAATTCAGCTTCCTTTTTCCAGACTCATCCCAGATGGCTTTAGACACTTTACTAAGGCAGCTAAAACAGGACATACCAGTATTTATGTACCTAGAAATATCAGTTTTCTCCACCGATTTGGTAAAATGTCTCTATCCCATCAGTCTGTGACTGGCATGAGATTTCTAGATGGCCAAAAGCAGCATGACAACAATCCTATCGCATGCTTATTAACTGCAGACAGTTGAAAGCAGAGGAAACACAATTCTCTTTTCTGTGTAAGCCACCATAGCTCATGAGAGACGGGGTCTGTTTCCTGCTTGCTCCTGAAGTTATTGCATTGAATCATGCTATCATTCTGACTTTCCAAGCTTTACAAGATTAACATATTTTATGAGTACTACTTAATGGAGCAAACATGGTGAACATTCATCAGTGAATTCCGTTCTCAGAAGTCCTCTCTGCATGGTTCCGGGTATGTTTTATCAGGATCTTTCCACCAGAGATCAACTACAATTAAGGTCTTGCTTGATTGGCCTTCTTTGCAAAAGGAAAGGCTTCTACATTTTGCAAAGACAAAGAAATACTGGTTTTTTACAGTCGAACATTCTTATGTGAATAAAAGTACATGAATTTAAATATACTCTTTTACATTTATTTGAAATTTTAATCCTTTTAGTGACATACTTTCCTTGAGTTTATTTCCATGTGTTTTGACTTCATTTTAATGATTTCTTTTTTACAGCATGCTGAGTTCTGATGAACATATAGCCTCAGATAGCTCTTTGATATGTTTCACTGGTAGCTTCAATTAAAAAAAATTAGAACTGTAATGTTTCTATCATTATTGAAAGTACTGTTGAAATTATTTTCTATATACTTGTTACAGTAGTCTGAGATACATCGTGTTATGAAAAACTGAAACTACAGTCCAGTCCTGTAATCCTCATGATTTTTAAACCTGAACAGTGATATATGGTAGAAGTACAGAATGAACCAAACAAGAGGAATCATCTGGAAATTATCTTGACCAACCTGCTACCCCAGATCACAGAATCACAGAAGGTATGGTTGGAAGGGACCACAGTGAGTCCTGTGGTCACACCTTGCTGCTCAAGTATGGACATGCCAGAGCACATTACGTAAGACTGTGTCCAGAAGGTTCTTGAGTATCTCCAATGAGGGAGACTCCACTCACTAGAGCTCTCTGGACAATCTGTTCCTGTGCATGGTCACTGCACAGTAGAGAAATTCTTCCTCATGTTCAGATGGAATTCCTGCCCATTGCCTCTTGTCCTATTGCTTGGCACAACTGAGAAGAGCCTGGCTCCACCCTCTTGACACCGTCCCTTCAGATACTGATAGACAGTGATAAGGACCCCTTTCGGTTGCTTCTTCTAAGGCTGAACAGATCTCATTTTTCCTCTCTGTCCTCATACGAGAGGTGCTCCAGTCCTTTAATCATTTTTGTCACCTGCCTCTGGACCTGCTCCAGGAACTCCACGTCTCTCTTGTCCTGAGGAGCCCAGAACTGGACACAGCACTACAGATGTGCCTCACTAGGGCTGAGCAGAGGGGCAGGATCACCTCCCTCAACCTGCTGGCAATGTTCTTCCCAATGCAGCCCAGGACACCACTGGCCTTCTTGGCCACACTTCTGGCTTGTGGACACTTTGTTGTCCATTGGGACCCCTAGGTCCTTCTCTGCAGAGCTGCTTTGCAGCAGGTCAGCCCCCAGCCTGTGCTGGTCCTTGGGGTTGGTCCTCCCCAGGTGCAGGACCCTGCACTACCTTTGTTGAGTTTCAGATTGTTCTTCTCTGCCCACCTCTCCAGTGTGTCCAGGTCCTTCTAAAGGGCTCACAGCTGTCTGGGGTGTGGGCCACTCCTCTGAGCTTTGTGCCATCTGTGAATTTGCTGAGGAGGCATCTGTCTCTTCATCCAAGTCATGGGTGAATAAATTAAACAATACTGGGCTCACTATTGCACCTTCAGGGACAGCAGTAGTGTTAGGCCTCCAACTACACAGCATCCCACTGACAAAAACCCTCTGGGATCTGTTGTTCAGCCAGTTCTCAATCTATCTCATTGTTTACTCATCTAACCCCCACTTTCCAAGTTTGCTTGTGAGGATCATGTGACACTACTGAAAACTTTGCTCAAGTCGAGGTACCCAATACTCACTGCTCTCTTTTCATTCAACCAGTGTTGTTCATTGGTTGAACAACAACCCAGCTGTTTCATTGCTGAAGGCAAGCAATGTTGCAGTGCAGGTGGCCAGAGCCACTCAAACCACCAAATGGTGGCTGAAAGAAAATCCAAGCACCAAGGTCTAACATCTCATAAGGGTGAGAGTGTTCCACTCTCCCATGATCCCCCTGTTCCTTAGTTTGAATATTGTTCTGTTATAGGTTCATGTTTTCTCCTCCCTAATGGGTCATGTAACTTCATGTATGTGTATTAGCTTCATTGTCTATTCATATGTTCTAGAAAATTCTCCTCTATTCGGTACCTCACTGGCTTGTTTAAATTGAACCCTCCCCTGAGATACTTTCATTGGTTAATGTTCCCTACATGTCATTGTATTCTTGGTTGTTTGCTTTGTACCGCCTTTCTCTGCCCCCATATAAAAGGGGCTGTAGCTGTTATTTCTTTGCTCTGTGCTGTTGGCTTTCCTGTGCTCCTGGTCTCCTGGCCAGGGGAATAAAGGCTTGGATTACCACCCAGAGAGCATCTCCCTCCTCATTTGCCTCCACTGCTCCAACGCCACTCTGCCATCAGCCTGCAGCCCGCTCCTCGCAGGAGCCTGCAGTGTCTGTGGCATTGCTGTCGTCCCACCACTTGGAACACCTTGCAATAACACACTGCACAGCCTCGGGGGGGCTGTCTGCACTGCGTCAAAGCAGGTTGGTCAAGCCTTTAGTAAATCTCTGCTGACTGCTTCTGATCACTTTCTTTTCATCCATATGGATAGACATGGCCTCCAGAATGAGGTGCTCCATCACCTTTCCAGGGACTGAGGTGAGCCTGACTGAGCGCTAGCTGGCTGGTTTCTCCTTCTTACCCTTTTCTGGAGACCAGGATAGCATTTGCTTTCTTCCAGTCTCAGGCACCAATCCTGATTGCCACAACCTTTCACAGATGATTGTGAGTGGCCTTGCTATGGGGTCTGCCAGCTCTCTCAGCACTCATAGCCCACAGTGAGGTCAGATCCAACTTCAAAGTTAGATCAGTTGAAGCTCATATTGAAAGGAATTGCTCTTCTCAATCCTCTGTTTTTCCCCACTTTGCTGCATTCTGCAGTGACATGGTTTTTACTGTGACTCCTGACTGAGTAACTGACAGACTATGACAAGAATGACTCTGGCAGCACTCTAGCTTTTCCGTATGTATGCTTTATTTGTGATTCTTCCATCTTAGGTGTCTTCTAGGTTTGATTCATTTCATCTGAAAAAAGCTGAGTCTAAACTATGTAGTATTATTTTTCTCTCCATTTAAAATAATTATATTGGTAAACTAACTTCAAGCAAATTTCAGCCCAGAGACAGACAGATTTAGACAAAATGTTATCTGTGTCTGTTGTCTGTGAGCTTTATGCTCACAGGTAGATAAAAGCAAGCTGGACTCTGGGAACTGGGTTTAAAACAGGAAGGAGATGCAGTTTCTTCTGCCTGTGTATGGCTGTATTTAGATTAAAAAGACCTCACTGAGATAAAGCATGAATTTTTCACCAGTGCAAACAGAAGAAAAATCAGCCTCCTGGTAATTGTTTTTCATGCTGGAATGTGTTATTTATTTCATATTCATCCTCTCTTCTATAAAAAAGTGGCTTAGTCAACCCCAAGAGGCTTAGGACAGATGAAATGCAGACGTGTGACACAAAACATTTATTTTCAGCTGGAGATTCAAAATGTTCTATTCAGCAGACATTAAAATAACTCAAAATGTTGTATCTGTCTTTGATGTATGAAGCCTGAAGAAGTGTTGCTGCCAACTTTATCTGATTACTGAATCTTTATGGTCTGATACATTCTAGGATGCAGAGTTCAAGAGATGTTTGCATTAAAGTGTATAGGTAACCTAGGAATTGTCAGACTTAAGCAGACCAGTTACCAATTATTCTCTGTCCAAGTATTACTTCCTTAGGGGAAGGGTTCCAGAGGTCATTGGTAGGGAAAGACTTGCATACTCTATGGAACTCACGCTGCAATCTTGTTGTACATATCTCTCTAACAAAGTCAGTTATCCACTTAGAGTTATACTGTATATGAAAAAGTTATTTTTAAATTTTGCTAAGTTATTTAATTGCAAAAATTCCTGTAATAAATGGTTTAATATCTAAATGACTCATCAGAGAGGAAAAATGTTTCATTTTCTAAATGTAGAAGACTGCCTATTCATTTTCTCATACATTTCATTCTTATCCTTCTTAAACTAATGAGGAGCAGCTGCAGTTTAGGGACACTGAGCCTAATAGAGAACTTTGATGATATATATGCAACTCTTCATGAACTAATTGGGTTATTTGGTTGCTTCTTTACTTTCTTATTCAAGTCCAGTTAATCAAAGTGGCTAAAAGGAAGAAAGTTTTGACTTGAAGATTCAAAACAGTTTCTATTTCTTCTTTTTCCTACTATATTTCCATCTCTTTCTTTTCTATATATATCATGTTTTACAGTATTTGTCAGGATTCAGAGGGTAAGATTTGATGTGATAAAATGTGTTATAGAGATGCTCAGATTCAAAGTTAATTGGCTCTGTCTTGTCATTCATTAATTTTTCCTCACTCATTTTTCCAAAACCTTAAAATAACCTAAAAGTGTTTGACGTGTCACAGACAAAAACCAACTTAATAAAACTATTTCTTTACAAATTTTCCCCATTTTATCATGCTTTTTATTACTTGCCTGTTTCCCCCTCCCCAACCTCTTTGTTATCAATCTTTAATATTTGTCTTTTTTCATCATTTCCATGTCCCAATCTCCGCTTTTACCTGAGATCACTTGACCTTGATTTTCAATTTTGTGTTAAGCAACCAAGTCTTTGTATTTTATATTAAAAATATATTAGTATTTGATGGTGGAAGGAATAAATTAGAAATTGACGTTTATTTTTTTGTTTCTGGATGACCAGAAAACCTCTTGCTTTTTATTAAAACCTACTGACATGTGAAACTCTGCCTTGCCTGATCTCAGCAGCCTCTTTCCCCACACCTTCCAAGCTCAGTTTTAGAATGGAGAGCCTTGAAAAAAAATTTTGTAATCCTCTTATAAAAGAAGTGGTTTTACACTTCTTGGCTACACTGGGAATCTGAAAGTGTGAGAAAAAAGTCCACCTTTTCCCATCATAGGAACATTCTCTATCCTAAAAATGTTAATTTCCAGTGTAGATGACACATTCTGTTTTGATTCAGTGAGGCCAGGCAGATGAGCTGTGTCTAAAGAGAAGGTAAGACATAATTTTGTTACAAACTGGTAGAAGTCAGGATTGTTTAGCAGCAAATATATTGCTATTTTTCTCCCCACCCCCAACAAAATCATTAGAGGAAAAGTTTTGTGTAATTATGTAGAATAAGCTCACAAATATTGTGTACTTCGATTTGCTTAGAAGTTTTGAATAAGCCACATATTATTTGATAATAGACTTACAAAGTTTACTTCCTTGGTGTCCTTCAAAGAAGTGTCATTAAGTGCTTTGTAAAAGTTTAGAAATTGGGTTTCTGCTGAATGGTCAAGCTTCTAGACAATATTACAGCATAAATAGTGACAAAACAGTTTCTTTCTGTCATGCTTTGCCATAATATAAACATTTTTGAAGAGAAGGCAGTTTTTTTATTTCACCATCAAAACCTATTTCAATAATGGTAGTCCAACTGTGAGGCTTTATTATTAATTTCCTTTTGTCCTTCTGAACACTTTTTAAAAGAAGATACATAAGTATTAAATTAAAAGAAATCATTATTGTAAATAAGACCTAAAAAAAGAATACACCCTGAAGTCCCATAGAAAGAATCTGATCTTACCCATGAGTGTCAATACCTTTTTCCAGTTGAGAAAATTGTGATATAGGCTGTTGAATCAGTGACAGGTTTAACAAGACTAGAAATGAGACACTGATACCATTATAAAATCAGAACTACCTTTGGATTAAGTGTATGGGTTTTTTTAATTCTGACCTTGGAAATTCACTCAGTAATAGTTTTTAAAACTGTTGCGTTCATGAAGAGAAGAAACCTACTTTGGATAAGGGAGGTATTTTTTTTTTCTTTTGGTGCTTTCTTCAGCTCAGAATATCCTTAATGAACACTATCTGATTTTAAGCAGCGAAGTAGAAACTACTCCAGATATACATTATGTGTCCTACATTTATGCAAATGGCAGCTTTATCCCAGAGATAAACAAAACTCAATCAAATGTCTACTAAAATGTCTAGAAATTGGAGTATTCCAACTACAGTTCTGTGTTCTTTAGCACCAACAACCACACAAACTTCTTCTTGAGCAGTGCCAAGCATGCATACATTAAGGGGGGAGATTGAAAATGCTCCCCATGCGATAATAACTGAGTATCTTAAAGTCAGGCTAAAACTTCACAGCAGTGACAAAAGGACTTGAAGGGTTCCTTGTATTCCCTCTCTTCTCCACCTAACCTCAAGGTCCTATTTCAGTGCAATTGGTTTGAGAGAATTTTTAACAACTGTACTCTAGGATATTTTTCTCATGGGAAAACTATTATCTCAGTGCCCCCCCAGCCTTACTTCTCAGGAAGAGTTGAACTGAACTGGTCCAGATCTCCTTGAAAGATTTCAGTTTGAATTAGCTGTCCTGGTGGCTCAAAATGTAAGAGACTGAAAGAAGGAACTTACAACAAGAAGTCTTACTGAAGTCTGTAATGACTGATAGCACTGAAAATCCAGCCTGAAGTGGCACATAAACTAAGCTGTCTAACTCAAATATATTTTAAATGAAGTTCATTCGCAATTTTTGCGTCTTTCCTTTCTTTCTTTCTTTCTTTTTGGTTTTGTTTTGGTTTTTTTTTTTTTTTAATAAATTATTTAAATCTAATTCATATCTATTTAAAGAACTTCTGCTTTTAAGGTATGGGAAGATGAATCTGATTTTGGCCAAAATCTATGAACAGTTTATATGTAACCTCAGTTGCTGAGTATCTGGGATTGATCACACTGAACCTGTGTTAAAAAGAACACATTTGATGAGTCCCAGATGTTTTAATATGGCACTCCCTCCCAAACTAACTGGATCAGGATGGGAAACAAATGAAAGATAAATGTTTTAAAATTAAAGACCTAAACAGTCTTAAATGTAGGCAACTTGAAGGTGATGGAGATGGTGGCATTTTTACCAGGTAAGTGTACAGTCTCTGTATTTTCCGTATTTGGTTGTTTTTGAGGGCTGAAATCTCACATGGACATAGAACTAGAGAAAAATGCTTAACCTTGACAGTGAAGATGGTGTTTAGATTCAGTTTCTCTGTGCTTCAGCCTTGTTTCCTTCTACATATGGGCAAGTTAATGATTTAACATGGTAACTTCAAGGATAAGAAAAGCAAAATAGAAGTGGCAGTCAGATAATAGGCTGGTAAGCTTTTACCAGTTTCTATGTAGCTGAATAAGAGAGAGACCAGCTAATTGATTAAAAAAATACACAGTAAGTTTGTTAACATTTTCCTACAACTGACACACACAAGCATAGCACCATCTCTGACTATCTCATTTTTCTCTTTTTGGCTATTTTCTCATCCTTGGTTTTGGCTAAGTCAGGCATAAAGTATACCGTTCTTCATAAAATAATCTGGTATTTAATCTTTTTTTCTTTCCTCCTTCCTACCCATTTAAATTGTGAGGAAAATACTTATACAATAAGAAGTTTGCTGTTACTGCAGCTTGGAGAGTTGTCCATGGTTTTTGCTAGTAAAAGGAACATGCAGGGGAGAGGAGTCTGTCATTTCATTGTGGCAGCAGATGAGCAAAAGCATAATTCTCACCTTTCCCAGATTGTTTTGCAGACATAAACAGCTGATACTCACACTTCGAGGCCTGCGATTAGGCCAAGAATTATGAAAAAAAACAGGTAATAGTATTTCCTAAACATAGCAATTTAGGCAAAATGGAATAGAAGCATGAGATCTATTGAAATAAAAGGACATTTCCCATTGTTTGTGTTTAAAAAGAATAATTTTAGCTGGAATGTGAAGTAAAATTTATTCTCCAGTGTGGGCTTCTAAGCAGAGGCAGGACAATTTTTCTGTTCCTTTTCACTAGTGGTAGTATGGCTTAAAATGCAAAGTGGAAATCTGTCAAATCTTTTATCAGAGTGACTTTGTGGTGTGTTGACCTTGGCTGGATGTCGGGTCCTCACTGAGCTGCCCTATCAAGGTGAGGAGAAAGTAAGGTGGGAATATCTGGTGGGTTGAGATATGGCATTTTAGTAAAGTAAAAGTACAGGTCACACACACAGAAGCAGAGGGAAACAAAAGATTTTATTCTCTGCCTCCCATCAGCAAGCCATGTCCAGCCCATTCCTGGGAAGCTTCAGTGTACATAGAGGTCGCTTGGGAAGATAAGTTGTAAGTAAGGAGTGTTCCCACTTCCTTCTGCTTCTTCCAACTTCTGTTGCTGAGATTACGCTAAAGATTTTGCCCACCCCCAGCCTGCTGGTGAGGTGGAAATGTTGGGGAGAGGGCCTTGGTGCTGTGTCTGCACTGCTCTGCACCACCCAAACGCCTTCCCCATTACCAGTGCAAAGCACAGCACTGTGAGAGCTGCTGCGGAGAAAATTAGCTGCATCTCAGCCCCAGCACAAACCTATAGCTGATTTTGTTTGCCCCACTTCTATGTGGAAATTGCCCTCTATTGTTACAGGAAATCCTGGGCATTAACATCGTGATCATCCATATCACTTCTATTTTCTGTATTTTCTTTTGTGTTTAGTTGAACCTTTTTTGTTAGCTTTATTTATAGCCAGAAGTAATGTATATTCTGCCCTCTAAGTGTGTGCATGTGTGCACACATTTGCTATCCCGTGGAGTACTGAAGAGAGATTTTTAACAACATGAGTAAGTTTCACTGGAAAAGTATGTGCTGCATTATGGAGAAATAAAGTGTTTCATTTTCGTGAATGGGAATGTGCTGCAAACCTGTACCTACAGAAATGGAAGCAAGTACCTTTACAGGGCACTTAGTTTTATTTTGAGACTTAAGTAATTAATTTTGGAACTTGTGACTTAAAAAAAAAAAACCTTTAAATGTCTAAAGTATTGAGTTGTACTTTTTCCACCTAAAATACAGAAGTATACCTAGTCAAGACAACTCCTAAAGTAAACGTTATGATTACATGATGCATAAAACGATTAAATCAATAAATGACTTTAAATGGATTGAAAAATATTGAAAGTACACATTTCAAGCTACTTTGAAGACTTGACCAACATTCCAGAAAATTTAAAACTAATATATTAAAAGCACATAAATCAAAAGTGACAACACAAATCCAACATGAAGACAGACTTTATGTGATATAATATTACAAAAACTTTTACTTTAGAAGAACCATTAATGATTTAATCAGAATTGATAAAAGGCAAATAAGTCCAAGATAAGGCTCTTGCTTTGAACTACTCTTGACCTCTTTTTAGATGTCTTGACAGAGTAAATGATCTTTTACTGTTTAGGATGGGATGTCTCAGGTGCAATAAAGTACAGTCTGGGAACTGTTTTTTTTAGAAAAACCCTGTTTCTTAGAAAAAAAGCCTTGCTTGAGCTCCTCTAAGCATGGCTGTGTGGGTTGGACTAAAGGTTCTTCTAGTCCAAGATTCTGTCTCTGACACTGCCAGTAGCAGTTGTTTCAGAGAAAAGGAATAAAAATTGAATGAATATAACATGATAGTCCCCATAGCAAATCCTTCCAGATGCTGGCAATCTGTGATTTAAGGAAACCCTGAGCCAGAGGTTGCAACCTTTCATTCACATTTCATAACACTCCATGAACTCACTCATGATTGTACCTAATAGCTTTTTGAACCATTTATACTTCTGGCATCCTGCACACCTCATGGCAATGAGCTCCACAGATTAAGTAGAAAGCTGTGAACAGCTGCGTCTTCAGTTAGTGCTTAAACTTGATTCTTGATTACAATTCTTTATTATTCTAATATGAGACCTAGTAAGTACTCACCACCTTCTCATTACTTCTGCTTTTACTTTATCTGTAGTAATAAATCTTCTCAGTTGTCTTTTTTTTTTTTTTTTGCTGAGTTTTTGAGGTTTTAACTGAACTCTCCTTCAGAAAGGGTCATTCTGGATCTGTGTCTCTTGAAAATGTCTTAATCCCACTTACCTTTCAGAACTGAATTGCTGAAGTTAGGATCTTGTTTACTTATAATTCCTGAAAGGACTGGTGCACACATGTACCAAGACAGGGCATAGCTTTTTATCTGCCAAGAGTAAAAGAGAGCTCCAAAGACAGGCATGGCATTTAACTTGGAAAAGAGTCTCTTGGTATTAGAAGCCAACTACAGGCTCCAAACCGCTGAAGACAAGTTGATCTAAGGGCATATTTTGGCCCTAAAATTGCATTACATGAGGTAAGTGCTATTGGGAGCAATTAACAATTTGCCATCTGCCAATAAATACATAGATATTTTCTGCTGGAAGAATAGTGAGTGAGTGATATATTAGGTACCGTTTTGTAACGACAATCACTGTACCAAAGTGAAAGTTTTAAAACACTCTAGAGGTCTTTCAGAAATTGTATCTTCTGCTCTTTGTGTCATCAGACCAAATATATGGCACACAGAGGAAAAACTAGGACGCATCAGAAACTGTGCAGAGCAAATATGCTCGGACCACAGTCAGAGGGCAAGGCTGCATAAATATGAAGAAAACAAGGTTGCATAATATACAATTTCAGTTTTAAGGGCTTATATTTATGGAGAGTTTGTAATTAAAATTATAACACAGTAAAAAATTGGAAATTTCCACCTTAGAGAAGTTGTAGTTGAAGTTCAGCTCACAAGGAACAAGAATGTATTTAAACAAGAATCCTGGCAGGCATTTTAGAGTTGTGTGTTACCACTGAACAGCCTCATAGCTTTGTTAGTGAGCATCAGTAACATTCAGCCAGAAAGTCCAGTTCTGCCATGAAAAGAGAGAAGACAACTGCTTTTCTGACTTGGTTAGCTTGAGCAAGGCCTTGCCTTCACCAAGTCAGAGATGCAAACATAGGCTGCCACGCCTGGGAAGAATGGGCTACAGCCATGTGCCTTCATGAAAGTGTATCGTAACAGAAACTTGCTGATGAGAAAGTATGATTTTAAAATTTCCAGAGATAGAGGGTTTTTTAAAAACTTTGAGAATTTCCCATTATTCCTCAACTTTTCTTTTATCATATTATTTACATATCACTACTATATTACTTTTATATATCACATTACATTAGCATATTGTTCTTACGCATACTTATAAATACTCAGGTTTTCATATTACTCATTAGTAAATATTGACATTTTATTTTAAAGTGAATTTTTCTACTAACGACTTCCATCCTTTTGATTTTGTATTCTTCTGATACACTACAGCCATCCACCTGTGAAATAGGGCTTTTCTTATAGAATACATAGAAATAGTGCTCAATCAGCCTGTAATGTTCTCCTTGATAAATAGGCTATTTATCAATCCTTCATTATAAAGTATAATTTTCAAACGATTAATTACTCTTTGAATTTCTTTGGAACCTCATGTAACATTTCAGTATTTTTCTTAAATTAAATAAATTACATATAATAAATCTAGATATCTTTGAGAACTGTAGGGGCACAAAATACTAAACTGTACATCATGTACCTACTCCTTCTTAATATTTAACTTTATAGAAAAGACAAAGTTGTATTAACATCTTCAGTCAAGGAAAATCTTCAAAAATTTACAGTGAAGTGACTGTGCTTATGCACAATGATCAAGTCAGTTTAGCCTTTGCTAGTCCAAAAAGTCATCAGTTTTATTGTAACTATGACCTAATTTTTTAGTTCCAGTGAGTACAAATTTCTCATTTTGCAGTGAATTGATTTGCATCCCTGTCGTGGTTTGAACCTGGGTTGATAGACAATTATTTGGACCAATAGCCTTTCCGAAATTTACATATTTAAAACCCGTGAGAAAGGCAGGAACTTCCCTTCGGTGTTCGGGCTTCCCGCGGGAGGAGGGGGGGAATAGGCCCCGGGCCCGTCTGGGGAGGCCGGCCCGGGCCTCCCCTTTCCCGGCCCCGGGGCACGGGTCCTGGGTAGCAGCGGGAGAACCCCCCGGAGCCGCCAGCAGATAAAAAACAACCACTGAGCTGCTGCATGGCCGATGCCACCCGGCGCGGCTTCTAAGGGCTGGAGATGCACCTTCCCCCCTCACGCAGCTCCGCGCAGATCCCAGCGAGAGCCGAGTCAGCTTTCCGCAACCACCGTAAGCAAAGTCAAGTTGAGGAACCAGCCTCATAAAGGCAAAAAGACTTTTCTCCAACGTAAAGCCTGAAGAAGATCATGGCGACATAAGGTCAGAAAGTAAATTATCGGGGACGAAGCTAAAGATGGCGACGGGAAAAAAGGGCGGAGTCACGTTTAGCGCGGGGCTTAAAAATGCTTTTTGCAGGCCGTGGTAAAACGCTGTAATATTCTAAACTGTTTCCTTTTCTTTAATCCACTTAAAAACATGGGGGGATAAAACTTTTGTGTGCAGCTTGTGAAGAAAAGTAATAGTGACCATACCAGGTCACCTTGAAGCTATAAAAAAAAACTCTTAAAAATATTGTGAAGAAGGTAAAGTTTGCTTGTTGTGCAGTCGCCTCAAAATGCTTATCCTTAAAACAAATTACACCCCATGTGTGGCCCATGCTGGCTGTTCAGCAAAACTGCAAGATTTATGGGAGAAATTGGTTTTGACGGCAGGAGAATTTCGGGCGGGGTCTGTTTGCCCTTGTAGCAGTTTGGAAAACCACGTGAAGCAAAAAAAACCTTTTTACCTTGAATAGTGGAAAAACTTTTAAAACTGATAATGCTGACCTAAGTCATTGTATGTTGTCCTTTATGCAAGTTGGGTAAAAAGGGGGAAGGTGCTGGAGGAAAAGGGGGGTTTTTGCTTTAATTCCTTCTTATTTCTTTCTTACTATTTAGTTTTAGTAATAAACTTCATTGCATTCTTTAAAGTGTGATGCCTGCTTTTTATTCCTCCCTATTTTCATCGCACAAAAGAAGCCAATGCGAACAAAACCACTACAATCCCATAGGTTGTCTCTCATCTGTAGGGTGATGAGTTAGCTGCTCTCTCTTACCTAAATATGGAATTATGTGTAACTAAAATCAGTGGTGGCTTTATGTTTCTTCATTTTTGATAATTTTTTTAAGCCCAGGACCACAAAACCTTCAAAAAAACACATTTTAACACAATTTCCTCTTCTATGCCAGTAATAAACCCCAATTTACATTCACATACACTCAGGGTTTAATCCATTTAAAATGTATAATTTGTAACACTCTGATTTCCTAAATGAAACCACAATGGTATAATAATTCAAGTATTTAATAGCACATTCAATATACTATGTCATTAATATTCTGTCTATGGACCAAAGGGATTATGCAATGTTAGTATGACTAGTTCTACAACCCCATGCTGACTATTGTTAATTTTACTGACTCCCCCTTAATTCTTTACTAATTGATTACCATACCATCATTTATCAAAGTTATGATGACAGGTCTATGAATTATTCAGATTTTTTCATCTCTCAATTTTGGCTTGACATTAGCTTAGTTTGGATTTTTTTCAGTGTTCCCTGGTTTACTAAAAATAAATGAGACAGCTCCCAAGACATAGATTTTAAATCTCTCGGACACAGTTTATCGGAGCCAGTAATTTAAAAATACCTAAAAATTAGTAATTACCTTATGACATCTGGCTAAGATTCCAGTGGAAAGCACATGTGTAACATTATGTAATGTAATCCTATTTTTTTATCCTAAAGATAAATTATAATTGAAATAACACTTTCAAATTTTCTGCATTATTATTCAATCCAGTATTACTATTGTAACTTTCCTTGTTTCTAACACTGAATGAAAATTCTTTAGAGTTCTACTTTACTTTGCCAAGCTAATAATTTTCCTTTCATATTTTTCATTTCATTTTAAAAATATGCTTTGTTTTTCAATCCAGATATCACAAAAATACTCAGGTTTCACTAAGAATCATTGTCTCCAATTCCTATCTCATTATTTATAGCCACTGCTATAAAATTAAATTTAGATTATTCCATTTCTTCTCTAGACCAGGTTGTTATGCTTATGATTTGGTTTTTTTTATCAGCGTGGAAGTTTTTCCAGCTTCTAGTTTCTGAGGAATTCAGTAAAGTTTCCTTCAGCATTTTCAGGTATGAATGATAATTTTCTGTTTAAATTTCCTCTTGGATTATTTGACTCATATTAATTTCACCTTTGAGAAATTAGTCTCTTATGATATTATATATTTACTTATACAAAGCAATTTGTTTTAATTCAGTCACAATATTTCAAGTCTGTGTATCTAACAAATTTTGACTTTGTAATTTATTCTTTCATATGTGACAAGATGGGAAGTAGTAGAATTTCACATATTTGATGTAGTTCATGTATTCAATAAAATTCATCTATCATTTACAAATATTGTGAGATTTAAATATAGTTAACAAGACAGTACAAGCAGCTTCTAGTATTGAATTCCACCATGATAATATTATTCTACCTTCCCTCTGTAGTTCTCTCTTCAGGTATCATTGGCTGACTGATTAACAGTAGCTGCCACCTAAGTGACTATATTCTGTGTACACGTTCAAAGAAATGAGAGTAGGCAATGTGTTTTTCCTTCTCCCTAAAAGATTGGATGTCTTAATTTTAAATATTAGAGTCATACAAATCTTGTGAAGAGATCTGATTAACACGACAATACTAATTTCACCTTTCCCCATTGCTCTTAGTGTGAAACTTTTCCACCTTATACATCAGTTCGTTCTCTCTGAAAAGGGAGATTCTGCTTCTGCTGGGCTGTGAATATATTCAGATCATATAATTTCCATATAAGCTCAAACCAGGAGTGAATTCATGCATACAAGTCTCAGGAGTCATATCACCTGTTCTCATGTATCTAAATTATTCAATTACACCTTTTGGGATCCTAATGTGGAGTTCCTTAAACCAGATCATGAAGTGCTTTGCACTGGGAGCCATGGCTAAGTCCTGGTGGAAGATACTTAACTGAAATCTAAATTGCCACAGGAGAACAGTCCAACAGGTATGCTCAAGCTCCCAGCTCCCTGGGACAGAACTGAGTGCAATGCAAAGCTCACGCTCTTTCATTGCAATATGTGCACTGAGAAACACAAAGAGAAATGATAGCCTAAAAGCAATGACCTACTCATGAAAGCACATCCTCAGGAAACTAGGAAAGAGTGGTTTGGGTTCATTTCAGCCTTAGGGGGTTTGAATTTACTTTGCTGAGCAGCAAGGTAGCAACTGCCAGGTTAGGATTTTCCGACTTTAGTTTTGAGGCTGGCATAGTACCACCAGAAATGTGGTAATTGAGAAGCCAGAGTAAGACTTCAGCTAGATCTTGACCCTGTGTTGATCAAGAATAAATGCTATTTTTTTCCCCTTGAACACTGGAGTAAGTGGGATCATCCTTGGTGCCTCAGCTTACCTAAAAAAGGATCAGGGAAATATGTGACGCAAGTAATGCTGTTACAGTTGTCACACCTCTCTGTGGCTGGGCGCTTATTCCACAAATACACAATGAATTGTGCTAAACCTTTTTTTGCTCCTGTAGCTATTTGCTCTGCTACTTTACCCAGTGTTTTATTTTGAGACCTCTGTCTCATGGCCTATCCCAAAGAAAAATTGTGCAGAAACCCTGTGCACAGGGGCCTGCTGAGGGCCACAGCTGCTGTAAAGTGCTGCTGCCCACTTGGCCACAGCTCACAGCCCTGGGCTAGAGAGAGTTTAGACAGTGGGGTCTGAGAAAAAGAGGCCAAATTATTGTCCATTGAATTGAGTTCATTTCAAGATCCTAGAAGCAGGCAAAGGTATGTGGATGGGCTGAAAAAGAACACCCCAAACTTCCCACCATGTAAGGCAGACTCTGCCAAAGTGTGACCACACACAGAAACACGACACTGTAAGCGTAAACCATGGAGGCATTCCTCCAGCCAGGGATTCCTACCCCGTCTCCCTATCTCTCTGTATTTGTCACAGACATGCTCTTTGACCACAAACAGGATGGTGATACACATCTTACCCTGCTCCCTGTAAGACATAGAAGAATGGCATAACGGGGTGTTAAAACCCCTGACACAGCTGGGAAAGCATTCTTTCAGAGCAGGCAAGACAATATCACACATACTCCAAGAATCCACTCCAAAGCCTTGGAATAATTCAAGCATGTGTTATGTTTTCCTGGACCCTAAGTGACTCCTAAACTCAAGCACTTTAAGAGATGACAGCACAAACACCTCTGGGGCAAACAAACACTCATGTAAAGACATACTTACAATTTCCCTTTCCCCAAATACACTTTTGGATGGAAAGTGAGATAAGAATTTCTGAAGGAGAAGAACGTCAAAGAGAAGTCTCTATTCAAATGAGCATTGAAAGATTTTTTTGTTTGGTATTCCAAAGCTCAGTTTGTGACACTTAAAATAAGCTGACCTTGGACATTAAACCATTGGTGAAAGCCTGTGTTTCTAAAGGAGTGAACTACATGCAAAGATAGAAGAAAGAAGTATAAATAAATAAGCTGAATATTGAAAATATTAGCCTGGCCAGAGTATAGTGAGGCTATGTATGTATTAATGAGGAAAGAACACTATTTGGTAATAAAACAATAAGACTAAAATTTATCTGATAAGAAGTCTTTAAGAATGAGAGAAACCCAAATCACAGAGAGTATGTAAGATTTATTGCTGTGTTTCATAAACTTTGCAAGTGAAAGATAAGGAGTGAGACTGATTAGAGCTGTATGGGACTTTTATTTATAACTTTTAACACAATGTATACTGTGTTAAAATATTTGTACCCATTAAATGTGGGCTCACAATTTACCATCTAAGCTATTCTCACTGAATTCAGCTTACTGAGAAATGCAAACACTGTCACATACACGGTAATTAGGTACAGATGTGATTATTTGACAAATAATCATAACGAATAATTGTCACTTCCTTGTTTATAAACCACTAATTTAAAACATGTGTGTGCTGACCTAACCTCACTAGTGCACCCTTTTCTAATGTGGGGAGAAAAGAGGGAGAGAGGTTCAAGCTGATATCTTTTCTACAAGAAAACTAACCTTTTGTTCTCTAGTTCTAACTTTCTGCCTCACAGAGTTACTTTGCTCAGCAGCACGTTTCCCACTGGCTTCTGTTTTGCAACACGTGTCATGAAAAACTACTTTAGGAGAGAGGAGCAGGAGGAGAGAGGCACAAGACATGGTATGTGGTTGATACCATTTCTTCCAGATGTAGCAGTGAGAGTCATTTACATCATTAGTGTGCTGCACACTCCCAGACATGAAGAATACACAAGTATCTTCTCAGTCAGAAGAATCACAGCTCAGATTAAGGCAACAACTAAACTGGGGGGTGTTTCTTATGTAAGAGGATGAATCATTTCAGAGAGAGAGAGACCCAAACTGCCTTCTCACTTTGCACATAAACAAAGTTTTCAGTTTGTTCATGAACCAGACACGAAGTCAGTAATGGCATTTAATAACACCTCCTATGTTCATAAGAGACACATGAAATTTAGTTGTTTACATATTAGAAAGTAAGAATTTAAATTTGCCCATTTACATCTGTAAAATCAAAGGTAATTTCACTTCAATTAATGATGTTATACCAAGGATAAACAACCAATTTCATCAGTAATGATTAAAATGGTATATTTCTAAGGTTGCACGTCATGTAGCAGTGTTTACTTTGAAATATGTTGTTTATCTGTACTGAAAAATGTTAAACCCAGTCTTCAAACAATTTAATTTAGGTTTGCAATCAAGTACTGGTGTGGAGTCTTTAGGAAAAAAGAGCAAGACTCTTAGTGAATGTTTATGTAAAAAAGTACTGTTTACATTTCAGCTTCCCATCAGAATCTCTAGTTTAATGTTTATGGAAAGCAGACAGCAAAGTTGTATAATTTTATTATAATGAACAATGCCATTTAAATTAATTATTATAACGTTCTCTTAGATTACCATTCTAAAATATGGAGATAAATGGGGTCTTGTACAATCACAGATTGTTGATTTGTCTCTTTCTCATAGATATTTCTCATAGCACAATAGAAACCCCACTTCTGACATCCCTGGAGATGCTGCCAAGATCTACTCTTCGTAGTGATATCAGTGCTGCTCTCCATGCAGAGGCCCTGGCTATGGTGAGGATGCAGGATGGGTGCACCCACACCCCTGGTCCTCAGAACACTCTGTCTGGGAAGATACCAGAGCATACCACAGATTCCTCCCTGTCCACAACCTCAGGTTGTTTTTGAAAGGAAACCAGTGTACATAGGAAGATGACAAGCACACAGATCTCATCCTGGAGCTGAGTGAGAATGAAGCAGATCCTGGTAACAAAACAGTCAGAACTGTAAAGTGAAATGTGACCCACATCCTCCTGCTCAGCGGGTATTCAACACGTTCTTTGGATATAATTGAGCTTTTGTGCATCTGAATCTTCATAGAGCGGTGGAGTATGCAGGTAATGGACTTTCCAATATTAATTACTACTTCTCAGTTAATTAATACTATTCTCAACTATGATTTTGAAAAATATTTATTCATCTCATACCTTAAGGCAGATTTTAAGAGCAAAACCCACTCAAGATAAGAGAACTATACTTTCCTGAAAAAAACCCTTGCTCTGGCTTCTGAATTTATAAGTTGATCAAAATGTTTCATACTACACTCTGAAAGTTAGTGTCCTATCTAAGTCCTGCAGAGACTGTGCACAGCCAGTCTATCCCCAGAAATAGCAGACAGCAATATTCTTGGTCAACACGTGATCACGTGTAGGACCACAGCACCTCAGAAGCATCCACCTCAGGAGAGACTGGGGATCATATTCCAGTCTCTTCTCTCCAACAACATGCCACTGCAATGGCACTATCTTCCTTCCAATCCTCTTTACAACAACCTATACCACGTACTACCACCCCTCCCATCCCAGCCTTTTTCTCTCCCTCATTTTTATTTTGTTTCCATGACTGCACTCACTCTCTAGAGCAGCCCCAGAAGCTCATTCTACAAGAGGCAGTGGGACCCCAGCTGGACATGCCAGGTTGCAATCTCAGCAGTGGGACTGAGACAGACCTGCCAATCTAAGAGCTGAGGTTGTCCCAGTGGCTCTGACCATCCACCACAAATAAACAGCTGCTTTGGATCCCAGGACTGGGAGTAAACTCTAACTACCTCATCTGCTGCTACTCCCAAAACGCTCCTTCCTCCTCTTCTCTGTACTTTTTATCAAAGAGAGCAAAAGACTAAAATCAACCCTTTGCTTCAGAGTGATTTGTAAAAATCTTCAGCAGAAACAGTTTACTCTTCTCTACTAATAAGATTAATCCAGATTAAGAGGCCCTGACCATTATCTCTGACAAAAAAAGACTCGGGAAACTGCCAAATAGATTAACTTTGCACAATCAGGTTGTTTCCAGCTTCAAAAGCCTCATTTTTGGTTTTGGTTGGTTGTTTTTTTTACCTCCAGTACAGTACCTCTAATCTAAACTCTGTGTGTGGGTGGGTGAGTTTATATCATGGGAATTAGCCATGGTGATCCAGGGTCTCTGTACTCAACTGTCTGAGCTACTTGTGACTGCTTTACAGTGACTTGATCAGGTTAACACCTTTGTGATCCTTGGGTCCATTTACTCTATCAAAATTAATATCATATTTTGATTTCATGACAATTGTACATGTTTTTAAATATGTAATTTAAGTGTATCTATGTAAAGGAAATAATTTGGCCCCACTTTATTCTACACAGAGAGGCCCATTTTCTGAATAAAGTACATGACATTTCCCCATAGAAATTTCCTATGGAAAAATATGTATACATGTAAAGCTAAATCTCTATTTTTCTGGATGAATCCCTAAATAAGTGCAAAGAAATAGACTTGATATCACAAGAACTAGTTCAATATAATTTGACTGAATTAGGAAGAGAAAAGGTCAGAAAACACCGCTTTACTTCAGATTAATTCAGAAGGAAAGCTCTGTTGATGCAACGTCTGTCCTCACCAGCTCCCCTTAGTGTCTGATCTCAGCATATTGAGACATCTGTTATTTCTGTGTATGGGCTGGGGTCAGAGAAAGAAATTAACTTCTTCAATATCCTGACAGAACTGTGGAAAGAAAATTTCCAGTACTGAGGTCAGCTTCTCCTCACCCTGCAAAAGACACAAACAAGTGGAAGCAAGAAATAACTGACAGATATAGTGAGAAATACATATATAAAATAGCAGTTTAAAATTTTAAAAGGGATAAATTTACTTCTTTTTATCCACCATCTTAGGAGAAAGAAATTTTTAAACTCTAGAGTGTCAACAAAAGAAGTGGATTCATTTAATTTTTTAATACATCTTTGACTATGGCACTGGGAACAACTTTTCTATGTGTGTGTGACAAAAGAGCACCAGGAAAACACAAAAGATGCGGTGAAAACCTGAAATTCAGGGAATTATCACAGCTTTTTGACTTCACTGAGTAAACTGGCTTGCTAGAGTACATCAACCTGATGTGAAGCTTTTCTGTGTCCTTGATTAACATGTGTATAATCAATCTGAACCAAAACCAACTCTCATAGATCTGCTCTGGCTTTGAGAAAATTATTTGATGGGGTAGCTCTACAGAAAAAATATTGCTTAGCACTTGACTCATAATTTTCACTGACTAATGGTACTGCTTACCCAGACCTGACTCTCACGTGCTCTCCTCAAGTCTCTCTATTTGACCACTGGAGGTTTGATGAAATATGAGATGTTCCTCATAGCCTCCATCTCACTGAAGCAGTCAACAGTTCAAGGTGTCTCTTTCCTGCCCCCTACAATTTGTCTGCAGGTTTGTGTCAGAAAACAAAGCAAAATACATCACCACTGCAAAGGCATAAAAAAGAGAAAAGTAAAACCACAAAAAGACCCCAAAAACCAAAAGCACAATCAATCATACTAAAGGCTCAATGTATGTGGTTACCTTGTTATAAAAGTCTTAGCACCTTACATTTCAACAGCTCCTTCACAGCAAGTCCCCTGTGTGCAACTTGTTTCTTGAAAGCTCAGAGGCAATTTTTTACATTCCTTTAGACTGGGGCTCACTCTACAAGTGAAAGAGCTCAATTACACATCCTCTTACCAGCCAGAAGCAATACACTTGCAGTTATTTATTCACCTTAGATCATCCATGGAATGAAAAACTGCTTACTGCAGAACTGTGTTACAGATATATGGTCTGATACACACTTCTTTCAGTCAATTCTTTTTTTGTGTGTGTGCGAATTCCTTTAAAAACTACTAGAAATAAATTTTTTAAACATGACTTTTATACATTAAGTAGTATAGAAGAAGAGAACTTATTGTGGTTTGTCCATGAAAAATTGATTTTTAGAAATACTTTACTATATCACATTTTAAATGTTTCTTGGGGTAGTATTTTATTTATTCTAGGACTTAATTATTTTTCCATGTTGGTCAGAATGCAATCTCCATTTCTGTACCACATTAGTTACATCAAAATACTTGCTGTGTGACTTTGGGAAAGTCACTCTGATTAGTAGCAGATGAATAACAGTCAACTAAGATTCCTCCCTAACAGTGTTCAAAATCCTACTGAAATAAAGAATATTAGAAACATAGAAACATTAAGGTTGGAAAAGACCATCATCGAGTCAAACCTTTATACTCATGTTTACTTTTTTTCTTTAAGGATTTTTTTCCACCATTATGCAGAAAAATGTCATTGATTCAAAAATCTCAGAGGCTGTGTAAGAACAAAGCACTTAAAGCTGTATGGAAAAATATTGAAAATTTCTTTAGAATATAGGTAATTGTGATTTGTCATCAAAACATTTCAATTTAGGCAGAAATAATGGGGAAAACAAATCAAGATATTATCCAACAGTTCTACCAAAACAATTACGTGTGTTTTGATGAACAGCAAGCTAAACATCACAAGATAATACCACATTGTTCCTTCCTGAAAAATGTGTAACAGCTGGACAGACTCTGGAGGGAAGTGACAAAGAACATCTTGAAAAAGTCTTCAATGAGGAAGGGATGAAATAAATAGAATTGTGAAGCTTAAGGAAGAAGAGGATGGAAGAGAGAGAGTGGAACATAGTAGTCTTCCAGTATGCAGATCATTGATAGAAGAGAAATAAAAAAAAAAAAAAAAAAAAAAAAAAAAAAAAAAAAAAAAAAAAAGAAGAAGAAGAAGAAAAGAAGATTAAGGAAATTACTCAAAAAATGAAATTATCAGATATCAGAATAGCTTGCCTGGAGGGAGGCTTTGGAGAGTCCACTACTGGAGACTTTTAGGCCTGGTTATAGAGCTGTCCTTGGGGACATAGGTAGACCTGAATGCTCATCTGCAAGTTGGATGCTGCTGACTTTCCATTACTCACTGTGCTGTGATATGTGTTAGAACAGCAGGAGGATAGAATCTAAGTGCTATGAAATTTCCCAGCTAAAAGTCACTCGATGTTTGCTTTGATTCTTCATTACTTGTGCTCAGGGAAAAGTTCCTCTATATTCTTTCCAGTCTTCCCTGGATAGTTTTGAAAACAGAAGATTAATGACCAAAATGACAACAGAGGAAATAATAAATTGTGAGAAATGGATATTCTTTGACAAATGTGTTTGGTTGCATGTGAATATGGGTATTGATACAAGTAGAAACCATCTATCAAAGGCTTCTGTGAGAAGAAAGCAACTGTTTATTGAAGACCACAGGTTGAAAATTGGTGAAACAAACAACTCTTTAGGATTCCACCCAATGTTACAAACCGTATGCAGGGTTCATCCAGCTCCACTGTAGGTCATGGAGGCAGGGCCGGCTCCACCACTGATGCAGGCACTATTCAGCAGTTAATTACATCAGCTAAACATAGGTGTCATTTCATCAGGATGACTGTGGACTGAGCTATATTTTCTCCCCCTAACTCACTGGTTTGTCAAAGACAAACCTGTCACTTCATGGATGTACAGCATTCACTTCATCATGTACTTACAGTGCTAAGGTTCTGGCTCATTAAGCCAGATGAAAATTTATTATTTCCATATCTAGAGTCACAGTGAAGTGCATCAATATTGGCTTCATTCTTCTGATGTCTTCGGTCTTCTATAAGACTCATTTCTATTTCTTTTTATCAGCTCTTGTTTAGCTCGTGTTTCTAGTGATCTGAGATGTTCTAAAGTCTGTCATTACCTCAAGTGTCCTCCCACAGAATAGTCATTCCTGAGTAGCTTTTCATCTCTCTGTCTCTCTTTAACTTGGATTGTTCGTAATTTATAAATGTGATAGCTGCTTTCAGCAGAACCAAACACTGGATGTAGCACAATGTGTGTTGGGGGACATCTACAGGCTGATTCCTGACACAGAAACTTAACACAAAAGCCTTTCCAGGCAAGTCAAGGACGTATCAGTCCACCTAGGTTATCTTACTTTTTCCTTTTAACTAGTTAGTCTTGAAAAGTTATATTCTCACTCCAAAAAGAAAAACAATAAATCCTTGATTCCACATGAGATATATGCAATTACAAGAAACTGCCTATTGCCGTGACTATAGCAGGAAAGTAATTATTTGATCTCAGAGCACTAGATGATATGATGTTACACTATAACTCTTAGGTCTGAAGATTTTGGCAAACAAACAAACAAAAAAAATAAATACTTTTACCTCCAAAGCAATTTGTGTTATACCCTACTCTGATATCATAGCTGTGAGGTAAGCAACAGGTAAGTTTTCACCTTTTTTACTAACTTCCAAAGATCAAACTAGTGAGAAAAATGAAGGTCTCCCTGACATAAAAAGAATATGAGTAAATCTAGGTGAAAACTCAATCTCCCACAAATAAAATGAATATGTTTCTTCTGAGTCTATGAAGATGTTATTAAGGCAGAGACAATTAGGTCTTCAAGGAAATGCAGGTGAAGATTTCCTAGTGAAGCCAGGGATGTTGAGAAATAGAGCAGGCTCAATTAGCCTATAAGAAGATGCATATTTAAATGTATACAGTATTTCATACTCAATGTTTGCATAAAAATATTTTGTGAGACAGTTATGGACAAGCTTGGAGGATCTCCACCTGGAAAGGTCCTGTGGCTTTCATATATTCTCAGTGACAGAAATCACCTATCTACCAGTATAGCCTGGCTCATCTATTGCATAACTTTGCTGGAAGAAATGTACAGCTGTCATTATGAAGTGTTTCGTTTACATACTCTCCAATTCCCAAACTGTCTGGTCACATTTCACTTCAGTCACCACTTCTGAGAGCTCCCTCAGTTGGGATAGGGGACAAAGCAATTTCTTAATTCAAGATTCTCAGCCATACCTTCCTAGTAGTTGAGCATATAATGAGCCTCAGCCCCAAATAAAACAGGAATAAATGAAGAAACATCCACAAAAATTAAATTTTTCATCTGTGACTCAGGCTTTGCCTGTTCAACTCTGGCTTACACTCAACAGAAAAGACCATGTTTATAGAGGTGAAAGTTCCCTCATAATGAAATTTTCACCAAAATCCTAGTTTGTCGAGTTTTTAGTGGACACAAGGAATCCAAACCTGATAGCAACCCAAAGACTTAGAATCAGGAGGCAGAGGGTGCATTCATAGCACGAGGTAGATCAGTTCTATTCTCTCCTCTGACATCTCATACCCAGATTTCTGCAGCAGCTCAGCTGCACAAGTGCCAAGCAACCAGCACAAAAAAGGTTTATGTGCTTCCAGCAGACATTCATGACTGTGCTCCCAGTGCTTACGCAGCTGAGCTATTGGCAGCATCTTATTACACATTCTCTAGCAGAGAAAATGTTTTCCAGACCACTGATTTCTTTCTCTTCACGTGTGCCAATGTATCCAAGTGGCTCCATATAGGTGGAACAGTTTCCCATATGAGGCTGAAGGATTGAAGGATATGGGGTTTAGCCCTTGTGGAATACAGTCATCTACTTCCTGTGATGGTGTTTCTTTAAATCACTGACAATGATGGCAAGGTCATCTCCCTTTTTCCTATCTCTACAATGACTGAAATCTGATGAAGAGTGACCAAAGGGATAACTACTGAAGGAAGGGAGAGAAAGCACTGAGGAGAAGCCTTTGGTAGACTCTTGTAGTCTATTCAGACTTCTGCAACAAAGGGCTTTCCCATTTGAGTCTATCCTAGACCTGGAAGAAAAGTATAAATTAATTTTAAAAGTAGTTAAAGACTCTAATCAAATGGGTTAAGGTGGTCTATTTTGCAATTTTCCCTGAAACACTGCAGAACATTTTTTTATAAGGCAACATGGTAGTGTTATTTGATATGAAGCTCATCGTAGAGGTTTACAGTCATAATTTAGTCATTTATTAACTTTCTTCTTGTAATTATTCACTTCCCTTTCTGGAATAACCAATTTTCAATTTGCTTTCCTAACATTTCTTGTTGAAACACAATCAACCTATGTGAAAGACAAAAACATTAAAATCATTTTTCTCGTGTCTGGAGCAAAAAGTAGGTTCAGTGGTGTGTTGGTGATATTCTTAGTTACTCTAAAAATATATTTCACAGTCACAGACCGAACTTCAGAAAGTTGTTTTAGTAATGAATTTTTATCCATACATTTAAATGCATTCTTCCCTAACAGCAACCTGGGCTAGACAGATTACAATACCACCATTAAAGTCTGGGTCAGATTTTATTATAACAATACTTTCTATATTAAAAATATTTATCTGTACCACATGCTCACATTCCAGACACGTACATAATACAGCTATTCCTCCCTCTCAAGGTTTTCAGTCAGCACACAATTCTTCTGAAAGTACTGAAAAGCAGCTAACTTGCAGATGTAAAGTCTCAATTGTTAAATGAAGCCATATTCATTATTTATCTGCCTGAGAATCTAAAAAGTGACAGCTCTCTGCAGGTCATATAGTGATATAAGAGAAGCAAAGCAGGAAGTGGGCCAATATGACAACTGCAATGCCATTTTGGAGCAGCTGAATTCCCTGGAAATTGGTTACAGTGTCAGGATGACCATGCACAAGCTCATAGATGTACTACATTTGCAATCAAAAGTTATAATATTTTAAATGCAGATTTCTTCCTTTAAATCTGCTGATACGAGATTTAGGAAAGAACTTCTCTTTATATGCCCACAAATGCTTTACTACCTTGAGGACATCATAAAACATGACACAATGTGCTGTGGTTTAGAAATTCAGAACAGGGAATTATTACATGTTCCACTTCAATGTTAACATTTCAGCATTCCTTAATTACAGTGTTTTTTAGTAGCAGACACTGCAGTTCTTGGAGGATAACTTGTCTTCTGAAGACCACCATATTAAACTAAATGGGAGACCAGGTTGCCAAAATGCTCTGGCAAATCACAATATGCAACTATGGAAAGGACAAGTGAAAAAAAGTCCTTGTAAGACAGAAGGAGACCAGTGTAAGGTCAGTCAAGTGCTAGTCAGTCAGCTCTGCTTCTGTTAGTTTTGTGTCTCACAGGAAAAGTATCTAACAGGCCACTGAGCAACATCTCTTGGCATATCTCTTCCTACTCCTGCAAGAGATATGGAAACCCAGCGCTGCACAATGGAAGAAAAGACATGACAATGACAATAGTCAAGAGCACAGCTCCCTTGTATTTCTTCACAAAATGCTCACTAAGGTAGTCCATATCAAAAGCTAAGGTACACATCTTCAATCGTAAAATCATACTAAGGTAGCAGCATGGCATAATATGCCTTTATAAATTGATTCCCTGAAGCTAATCTCTTCACAGGGATTAAAGCTACCAGCATTCAGGTTTTTTTCCCAAGGGAAATATTTGCCTCTGTCAGGCCAAGGCAAGGTCTTAGAAGTGTCTCTTGTCCCTCATCTGCCTCTTTCAGCAGGTACAAAAGGGTTTGAATGTCCATAAGATACCTTATTTTCCTGAGAAGAGGTAAGGTTTTCAGGCACAGCATACCTACTTGTCAAAAGGTCTTTTTTGGTCAGCTTCTTTATTTTAGTAAGGGATCTGTCATAATGCCATCCTGTGCAGTCTGATAACACAGCCTGCTTCTTTACACAAAAGCCAAGGTTTCACTGTTGCATCAACACTGAACATCAGCACTCGGATGGTCTAGCAGCTCTGTGTGTTATCTCCAGTACTGCACAGACTGCTTTTCTGACCATTCTTCTGGCCGCTTCACTTGCTCATACCCTATCACCTCCTACATCCTTTCATCAGATGGCAACCTCATTCCACATCCCATACTGCAAAATCTGTCTTTCTCAATTGCTGCTCTGTCCTCTTCACTTGACTAACAAAAGCAACGCCTGTGTCCCAAAAAACATGCTTTTTTACTTCACCTATGTCGTCCTTGCCATAGCAACCTTGAGGGAAATGTAGATTATAGCACTAAGGGTATTTCCAAAGCAGGCACTATGAACAGATTAAAGATCCCAGCAGGAAGTTATCAGCATTCAAGTAACCAGCACTCAATTACACCATCTGCAAAAATTGCTTGCATGAATCTCTTTGTAGCACAGGTCTTCTGAGCCTTAAGGCAAAGTGGACAAAAAGGCATAGACCAGATTGTGTAAAATTCCTGGAGAAAGTTCTACTCCTCAAGTAAAAAGCCACAAGTAGGGACAGCTGTTGCTTTGCCAGGATTAAAAGATGACTGCATGCAGAGAGATCATGCATGAAGTCTTCAAAGAGGCACAGGGAGGGACTGCATCTACAGAGTAAGGACTAAATCTGTTGGATTAAACTCAGTTGCAACAGGGAATGTACCCAGGCCCAGGGACTCAGTTACCTTCTGTATTAAGTTATTAAAATGGTCTCTGAACATGTTTTGGCTTCCCAAACAATCTGCTTTTCTCTCTCCTGTGCATGTTTTTGGAGTCGGAATGGGCCACTGTCATTGTCAGTAGGCTGCTGTCCTGCAAATGACCACTTAAATGTGAGGGGTGGCAGAGTACAATAGTGAGAGCGAGGGCTAATCCACTCCAGGATTCAGTGCCAGAGAATGGACATGGATCATTTTAGCCAGAGTGGATGAGAAACCCATGGACTGTAGCTACAGCTCTAGCTAAGAGAAGCAAGCCAGGAAAGCTGTCACGGGCAGAAAGCCCAGCTGAACAACAGGAGACAGGCATTCATCCTGCTGCATCCAGCACTAAGCTGCTCTCGCTATCCTTCGAGGCTGCACAGCCTCAGTCAGGCCTCCCTCCCTTGGCTGGAGGCTCAGCAAGCCTATTCCAAATGATCTCCCAAAAATAGCATTTCCTGTGCGCTGAAGATTTGCCCCAGAATGTTGTAACTCTATGCAGCACTACTATGTTCACTTTGAAGGATTCATGTATCAGCAATGCACCACAGCGTGGGAACTCCACTTCATGTATCATTAATCCTGCCTGGATTAATGAAAAAAAAGAAAAAGAAAAGAAAAGAAAATGGAAAGTTTGCATCTGAATCCATATTTATCATAGAAAAAAAGGGATAGGAAAGATCTCAAAAGGTCACCTACACCATTTTCCTATCCCTTTCTTCTATGATAAATAAGGATTAAGGATGCAAACTTTCCATTTTCTTTTTTTTAAGTCATTCCCCAATTTCTGTACTTCACCAAAAAGAAACAAAATATTTAAGGAGATAATCCAAGCCATACTCATTTAATGCCTGAGAAAATAGATAGGTCTGCCAAGCTCTGTCAGGGTCTGAGACCAATCAAGGAAGCCAATTTTAAATTCTATGGATGTCCCACGAGAATGTTTTGCTAATATTTATATCTCTGCTCTGATTTGGGTGATTGCCCAACCTCCTCAGCTGAACTCATCCACTAACCTAATGTCAAGAGAAAAGAGACAGTTCTTTCTGCCTTGTGAAAGCTGCACCACAGGGCACCAAGCCCAATTCCAAGGCACAAGCAGTAGCTACCACGAATAATGGGTCAAGAGACTTGGGGTTTTGTTGTGCTAATGCTTGCTGAGACTTCCAGTGACGCTCAGAGTAGCAAAACAATTTATTTATGCTTTCATATCTAAGTTCTGAGACATGATCACTGAATATATAGAAACATGAATACTTTCCCTTAAAGATTATGGGATTCCTCCTGGGTAGCAGGATCAGGGTGCACTTTCTCAGACAGGATGTGGAGTATCCAGTTTCTTCTAATGCTACGCCTTCAGCTGTGCCATTACCAGCATATGGGAGACAAAACTCAATACAAGAAGATGCTGATAGAAGATTTATTTCTAGGTCCCTCATTCATCCAACCATGTAACTGTCTGCATTGTAAAGATATACTATGGGTCAAAAAAGAGCATAAAAACTTTTGAACCTGCAGAAAAAAAATCAAACCAAACTCAAATTATTTTCGTTGATCAGTGACAAAAAAGAGCTTATAAATATGGAGTTTACCGAAAGTTATATGTAAAATCAAAACATCATAATGGCCATGGCCAGTAAGCCGCTTTTCCAAACACCAGAAAGTCAAAAAAGTGAAACTCTTCTCCACATCATTATTGACCAAAGCCAAGTGAAAGACAAGAAGGAACATCTTCTTTATTTGAGAGTATTATTTTACGCCTCCTATAACTATGTCTTTAAGAAAGCCCTTTTAGAAAGCAGAACTAAGTTTGTTCTCACTGACCTCTAAGCAATAGACTCTTGATTTTCCAAATTCCAGCTTTTCCAGATAAATTTATTTTTAACATGCCAAGTTGTTTAAAGGCAAGTGCTCCTTTTAAAGTTATATGTTAACACAATGAAAAGAATTGCAAAGGTCCATCATGAAAAAAGAAATAATATGCTTCATAAATCAAAGGCTCTGCAGGTAAATGAAAGGAAGTCCCATGTTACAGATAGGCAAAGCCTTACCGAATAAGGGCCTGGTTGCCTTTGTAGAATCATGGCTGACTCCTTGTGCTTCGGCTGAGTAGAGAAAGATTCTGGGTAATGGCTCAGCTGGAATAGAGGTGGGAAACAAGTTACGTAACAGTAGAAAACAAGTTATATAACATCACATGTTCACATCATGGTTTATGGTGGTTGGTTGAATTATATTTCTTTGGCTTTAATGGAATGTTACTGAAAAAGGCCTAATTGCTTTAAAAGGCCTGGTTTGGGTGATAAACGAGCTCCCTTTCACACCTGCCTGAGGACTCTGTGTCTCCTCTTATTGTAACAGTCCCATCTCTTTGTTCACCCACCAAAAAACCTACAGTTGCAGAAACATGATTTTCACACCCTAACTACAGATTTTTAAACATCAGACTGACCACAAACTTTACTGTTCTAAAGCATTATATTAAAAATGCAGTAAATTCTAGGAGGTAGATTTCTTACACATCAAAGCTGGTGAATAACTTCCATACAAATTGACTGAGTCTTCCCCAGCATGGACACAACAACCTTAAATCACATCATAACTGAAACTATAAACATGCATTGCAAGCACAGTCTGTATCCACAATGGCTTTCTAGTCAGAAAATTCAATATTTCATATTTCACTAATAAGTGAACAATAGACTCTTCATCTCTTACTTAAGGGGAAATCTACTAATTTCTGGTAATTCCTTCTTTTTCAGCTCTGCATCACAAGAATTTCATCCACATCTGAGAGCCATTCCTGACAGCCTCACTCATTAAAGCTTATGGAATTCTTTTATAAACTTCACAGCAAAACCTTTGTCACAAATTTGAAGTAGAACAGAGGGAAAACCAACTGGTTTTTTCATTACATCTAAGAAAAACAAATCCTGTTACCCCCCTTTTGCTGTTCCTTCTGCTCACAGTATGAAGAGCTGTCTCTGCTAGACCAGCTAATTTCTTGCATCATCTTCTGTTACGCACTCTTACAAAAAGAATTTTGCATTTCAGGTGTGACTATGTTATTTCTCAGAGTGCAGTCACACAAGCTGTTGTGTTGGGTACAGATTTAATCATTCCAATCTCTAGACTTCCCTTAATGGTCATTCCTGCTATTCCACTCCTATGATGCCAGTAGGATATAACATTTGTTTGACCATTTTATGATCCAGATTGATAATGAATTGGTCTTTATAGCAGGCATAAATTAAGGAGCAGGAAGTACAGGCAGGTACAGAACTAATAGCTGGGAGTGAAGAGAGGATGAAAATAATATAAATCAGGTCATTTTTTTCAACTAGTTAGCTTGTGCAAACAGGCTGTAAGGGCATTTGGCGAGTGGAAAAGCTGACCAGACAATTTTAAAAAGGAGAATTTCTGGTATAGAGGTCAAATTTACATCTTGTTCAATGGCAATTTTAGCAGCACAAATGAAGGAAGAGGGAACTGGGGCATGGAATGGGATTTGTGACTGAGGGTGGGAACAAGGAGCAGGAGGAAAGAGTTTCCTAAACTAGAGTCTCTGCCATGGCTACTATGGAATCTCATTCTTTGCAGTGGTTCCCACCCTGGTTTACCAGCCCCAGCATCAGATATTCAGGAGCAACCCTGGGCTCTGTACCTGGGCTTGGAGCACATGATCATACAAAGCTCAGCACCATGAAAGCTGGTTGCAGCCTCCCCTTGGGAGCACAGCCCCATCAGCCTGCTGCCCACTGAGCGCCCACTGCCTTCCTTGTGAGGAGATGCCAGGCCATTTTCCCAGCCAGGGCGGTCACATCTAAACATCTCCACAGGCTCTTCAAAGACTAACTTTGACAACTCAGGACCCTATCCCCAGAACAGTCAATACTTTCATACAGACTTATCACCTTCTGTCACAGATTAGCTATTTTCTCACTTTAAAGATGTCTGTCTCTCCCCTGTCAGATCAGTTCCCATGTCTATACAGCTCTCCTACACATGGTGAGAAATTTTGTGTTGTGAATGGAGCTCTGTGTCCTTGGTAAGATGGGGGCTGACTCTGTTCCTGCCAGTGTTTGCACAGCAGCCTGCTAGAAGGGAAGACAGCCTGGCTGACACTGGAAGTACACCCTGATTGGCAGAGTAGTTTGATCTGAAGAAAAGATTTCATTCTTCCATAATGGTAGTATTCCAAAGCTATTGAAAGGTTTTTCAAAAGTCACAAATGGCAGACGAATCTCACAGCATAAAAAAGTGTGTCTTGAAAGCCAGAGTAAAGGAGGACAGAGTGCTGAAGGAAGCAAATATGTTCATATCTGTTCCTCTGCGTTGCCAAGAACTCCGGACTTACCTTGCTTCGTATTGCCACTACTCCCTGTTTATAATCCACATTATGATAATTGATATGAGTCGATGAGAGCCCTAAAAAAGTGATATTTCTAGTTGCAAGTGCTGGATCCACCTTACAAGCAGAAAGATGTGTTTTCTCTCCCTCACAGGTGGTCAGAGTGTACACTGGGAGAGCCATAAGGGGCACTGGTGGTCATAGACTGGTTAGGAAATGTAAGCCTATTGAAAAACATCTTAATCCTCAAAACCAAGATAGCACTACAAGGTACTCTGCCTAAGAGGGAGCTGGCCTTTCTACTTCTTTAATCCACATAAGGCAGTGGCTTATAAGCTTTTAGGCATTAGTGCCAATGATCATTATTTCAAAATGTCAAGAATACTATTTAAAGTCTTAGTCACTTTACCACCCTAGCTCCCCTTGTTTTTCTTTTTCTTGCATTCTTGAGAAATTGAATGGGAATTTAAATCAGTTCCAGTTCACCTCCCCCTGTGACAGATTTCAGCTTCCCCAGAGCAATACATCAGTGTGCTGTGAACTGTCTGTTAGGCAGTTCACTATAGGTATAGGCTACATTAATTCAATAGAAGGACTGGGTAGAAATGCAACCAGGAACGGAGGAAAAGATATAACCAGATAGCAGGTTTTTAGAAAAAACATCAAAGAAATGCATTTAGTGTTGCTACTTTGGTAGCAACATTTGTTTTCTGAGTGTTATTAAACTAGTTCGTATGTCTCAGCCAAGACCTGGAAATAAAAGTCTTCTTTTAGCTATAAAAATGCAGACTAAGCTTCAGAAGCAACTGTGTAATTAACTGGCATCCAGCCCAGAGAAGAGAAAAGCTCCAGTCAGGTAGGTTTTTATATACTCATTTATAATTCTAGATTTTAAAAAAACACACTTTGTCATTTTATGTTGTGGTAAGAGTAAATTGAACTTTCTTTAAAATGACTCCTCATTCCCCTAAACCAATATATGCTCTTGCAGAGAAACATTAGCAAGAGATGTTTGATCTTCTGGATGAACAGATAGCCTTCAAAAATACCATAGCCTTCACCCTAGGTAAGAGTAGAGAACCATGGGCTTGCAGCATGGGAGGCGAAGGCACAAGGCCTATCCCCTGAGGGAGGGGTGCACTCAGCAGAGACAGATAGGTGTGTGTAGGGCACCAAATCCTAGCTTCAAAGTTCTTCACTTCCTCCTCATGGGGATTTGAGGAAAGAAAAAAGGAAGAATTTATTTTCAAATCCTGTTTTTAGTGTGTCCTTCCTTCAGAATAAATTTACCAATCAATGTAAACAATCCCCATGGCCTCAAGCCCTAAGAAACATAAGTTTTCGTTTTCCGGAAGCTTCCACATCTGCCGTTCTCCAAGCAGGCCAGAGAAAGTTGGCCAGTTTCATCCCTCAGGCAATCCCAGAAAAGTCTATCAGCAAGCCAAGATTTGCCCTGTTTCTTTTTTTTTCTGTTGTTTTTACTTTTAGTAACCTACATATCCTAAATGGTGTCCCTCTTGAAAGATCAGCACTTTGTGTCCCAAACTCTTTCCTTATGCAACTCTCACACTTTTTTGTTCTTTTTTAGCAAGGAGCAGCAATGAGCTCCTCAAATTATCCTTCTCTTATTTGTCATGGGGAAAAAAATGAAAAGTACCCAAATACAATTCCTAAACAGAAATTACCATTTCAGCTGAATTTTCAGGAATCAAAGCTTCTAGAGTGTCCATGAGGACCACACCTTCAAAAGACTTTTGTTGCAGTGCATATCGCAGCAACTGCAGCATCCATGCCAACGAATTCCTATTGTTCCCTTGTTCCCCCACCCAGTTTTATGTATACCCTTGCATTCGGTATTTCATTCATTCATCAAATACAACCCTTCCCTGCGTTTCTCCCATTTGCTGTTCCCCCTGTCTTTTCTCAAGTTACAAAACCCCATTGGCTGTAATCCCTTTAACCCACCCAGGCACCCAGACAAAAGGGCTGGCGAGCGTGGGCTTATTGTCTTTGTCTGCTAGTTTTTGTTCCAGTAAGGTTGCAGAAAAGATCCTTCTCGTCTCCTGCCTTTGTCTATGCCATCTTCCCATTGTGTCTGCAGCCTGCTCCCTGCGAGGGAATACCAGACGCTGGATTGTTACTTTTATAACAATTCTCTGCCAGGTATTGGTGTAAGAAGTGTCCTCTCCGGGGCACCTAAAACAGCACAACGCAGCAGCTGGTAACCAGGCGACAGCAGACTGCGTCACACTTTCCATATTTTTTTGTAGTCCTTACGTAGCCCATGTAATTAAGAATGATTTCTAACATTTCCTTAAGATTATTAAAGATATTAATTAACCTAGAATTGCCTTTTTGCCAAACAAGGTGCAGCTGGAAATAGAGATAAGTAAAAATTAAGATTGTAAATAAGTAGGGAAACCTAAACAAAATTCACCACACTGTAAAGCTTTACAGACAGTCAAGTCTACTGACAGTAGTGTAGACCCTGAACTCTAAACTTAAAGCAGAATGAAATTATGTTCTCCTTAATCTGGGTGTACTCTGTTCTCCTGTAGATTCAAGTGATTTCTGAAAGAAAAGAGATGTTACTCAACTGCCAGAAACATACTCACAAAGCCCAAAATGTGAAAAAAGGCTCAACCGTGAAGAAGAGTTAGAAAAAGTGCAGAGTCTGTAACTCAGACAAATAATGTGCAAATTGTCAGCATAGTGAAATGTAATATTGCTTTGCACTGAGAATTTTGAAAGGATTTCACAATGAATTAGAAGAACAAAAAATATTCCATCTTCAGCTATGTCAACCTAAACCATTCTGTGATTCTACAGTTCTATGATCTGAGTTCTCCATCAGCCCAGAGCAGTTTGCACATCAGCTTCAAGTCTGGAAGGAAACATTTCTTACTCTACCTGCCAGCTGTGGCCACTGTTCCTTTCATTAAATGGGATAAATGCACCACTCAAGGGGTTGCTATCTTCTCCGTTCTTGTTTCCAGCTAACTGAAAGCTGGTGAACGATCTCCTGATTTTAAAGAAGAGCAAGAAGGAGGACCCCATAAAATACGGGCCTGTTAGTCTCACTGCAGTGCCTGGTAAAATTATGAAGGAGGTATTGAAAAACACCTGAAAGATGATGCAGTCATTGGTCACAACCAGCACAGTTTCATGAGAGGAAAGTCCTGCTTATAAAACCTGATTTCCTTTGATATTGATCAAGGGAAGCCAGTTGACGTAATCTTTTTGGATTTCAGTACTGTCTCTCATAAGATCCTCCCGGAAGAAAATTTCCAGCATACAGCTGGATAAACACATCGTGTGAGGGGTGAGCAACTGGCTCACACGTTGGGCACAAACAGTTACAGTGAATGGGGTGACATCAGACTGGCAACCTGTCACTAGTGGGGTTCTGCAGGGCTCCATCCTCAGCCCAGTTCTCAACATCTTCATAAGTGACTTGGAGGCAGAACTGGAAGGGATACTGAGCAAGTTTGCAGATGATACACCTGTTGACTCCCTTGAAGGCAGGGAGGCCCTGCAGAGACACCTTGACAAATCAGAGACCTCGGCAATCACCAACCACATGAAGTCCAGCAAGGGAAAGTGCTGGATTCTGCTCCTGGGATGGGGCAACCCTGGATGTACAGACAGACTGGGGAATGAGATGCTGGAGAGCAGTGCTGTGGAAAGAGACCTGGGGGGCCTGGATGACAGAAAGTTGAACATGAGTCAGCAGCACCCTGGCAGCCAAGAGGGCCAAGCGTGTCCTGGGGCACAGCATCGCCAGTCAGGCAAGGAAGGAAATTGTCCTGCTCTGCTCTGCACTGGGGTGGCTTCACCTCAGGTGCTGGGGGCAGTTTTGGGTGCCACAGTATAAGATATTAAACTATTACAGAGTGTACCAAGGAGGGCAACAAAGATGGTGAAGGGCCTTGAGGTGAAGTTGTATGAGGAGTGACTGAGGTCACTTGGTCTGTTCAGCCTGGAGAAGAGGAGACTGAGGAGAGACCTCATTCCAGCTACAACTTCCATGTGAGGGGAAGAGGACAGGCAGGCACTGATCTCTTCTTTGTGGTGATTCAGGACAGGACTCGAGGGAATGGCCTGAAGCTGTGTCAGGGGAGGTTTAGTTTGGATATCAGGAAAAGTTTCTTCCCCCAGAGAGTGGTTGGGCACTGGAACAGCTTCCCAGGGAAGTGACCACAGCACCAAGCCTGACAGAGTTCAAGAAGTGTTTGGACAATTCTCTCAGGCACATGGTGTGACTCTTGGGGATGGTGCCGTGCAGGGCCAGGAGTTGGACTTGATGACCCTTGTGGGTCCTTTCCAACACAGTCTATTATGTGATTCTGTGATTCTGTGTGTGTACAGAGAGCTCTGTGTATGGTGGTGGTGCTCATTAGACTCATGAGGCTCAAGTGAGTAGATTTTATGCCAAGATAGAAGCAATAAGTTACAACAAAGGAACACAAAGAATTATTTTTGCAGCCAGCAGTGTACATGCAGTAATAACACTGTGTGTGATAATTAATGAAAGACTTTTCTGCAGCTATTTGGAAGGGTACTATATAGATTCAATCTTGAAAGAGCTGATGGATGGCAATTTGAATACATAAGGAAGAAATTATTTGTTTAATCACTGAACACAATAAATTAGGATTGCATGTTATTTTAATTCCATGGGAAACATGGTTCACTGCAATTGCATTTTCAAAACTATGCTTAAAAAGAACCACCTCTGTAGCCTAAGAACAGAACTTTTTGCTGCCAAACAAGGTCATACATTCAAATCCCAGGCTTGGTAGGAGTTAGATAATACAATCTGGGGTAGAAATGAATAATCTTAATTTATGCCACAGAAATATAATGAGCTCACAAAGGTAAGATTGATAGTTTTCCAGAAAGTGTGGCAAGCCTTTCCAGAGATCCCCATGCAACATCAGCCTGCACTCTGTGTATAAAGACATAAATAAAACAAATATAAATGCAAAGAGGTTTCATCTTTCCATTTTATCTCATCAGCAACTTAGTGATTTGACATCACTGCCTCTAACTGGAACACTCAGTACATACTTGTGCTCCCCTGTTGTAAGGAAACACAGCAGTTTGCTTCATTGTAGTAGAGCATATCAGGGACTAAATGGAGAGAGCACTTGGAATTGCTGAGCCTCTACCAACTAAGAATATCATAAATGTTCATGTTCTTTGAAAATAAAGCCTGAATGATTTAGTGACCTTAATACACACTGAAGATTTCATAGATCCTCTCCTAAATATGTACTTGAAAGCAGAATATCAGACTCACCGATGGGAAACTTTCTCTTTTGATTGTTATTATAAGGCTTACTCTTAAAATTTTCTTACCAAATTGCCTAAGGAATATCTTGATATAGTGCAAGATGCAGCATAGTGTGACTGTATTTATTTACTTATGCAGAGCCCAGAATCTCAAGGGGATAATTGGATTTAGTATGAAAGATTTCTCTTCCCAACAAGTAGATACAAGGTATCTCTTCAGTAAGTCACTATTTGATATGGATACACAAATTAATCTTAGGGAGGTGAACTCCATCAGCTGTCATTCCACTATGATCAGGAACTTGGATGACTTTTAACAGTGATAAAATTGTCCTACTGAGGTACCTGCCCCTTTTCCCAACAACAAATTTTAGAAATCAAGTGCTTTTTAAAACACATTCAGAATTTAGTTCTGGGGAAAAAATTTGCAAGGGAAGGATGGAAACTGCAATGTTATCACCACTCGGAAAGATTGGCCAAAATATTACCACCCTGTATATTTTCACAGTCCTAGCAATTGGATAGGTATTTATTGATTCTTCTACCTTCTCTCAGTCTTTATTTTAATATTTGCTACTTTAACTATTATATAGTAACTTTTTTTCCATCATGTTTTGGTAAGATTTTCTGTTTACGTGTATTTCTGTTTAGTGGTTTCTGCAGTACAGCAAACTTTTCTGGGTTGTTTTTAGTCCTATCTTCTTTTTTTCAATAGCAGGTAATACGAAATCAAAGCCACATTGAAATCATTTAAAACTTGACACAGATTACAACAAGTAAAAGAAGTTCAGGATAGAGTTTATAACTGTAAGTTGTTCAAGCCATCTAAGCTTCTCTGATCCAAAGAGAAAACTTCTCAAAAAGACATATTTAGGTGAGTCAATTTCCTTTATATTTTTGAGACATTAAGTGAAGTTATCTTGATTGGTTACTGGCCTTCTATAAACTAAGACAGCCTGGCTACATCTGCTTCTAGAACTGAATTTAAATAGCTGGAACTTGATTACACATACTTGACATTTGAAAGCATGGATGTTTGTGGTATGTGATTAGGATTGCAATTAGAGTGTTGCTTGATTCATGCGTATAAGCCTAAGCACGGGCAAGTGGGATAATGCACAGATGTATTTCAGGTTTGTGCTTGTCTGTGTGCTGAGAGCTTCTCTGTGACTGCAAAAAACAGATCATGATGAGGCAGTAAAGAAAATTTCTTAACGACTCAGTAGTAATGTTCCAGCCTGAAATATTTCTTTAATGATCGCGCTCAGGGTAATATTGTCTTTATGTTCAAATTAGGAAACTGAGGCATGAGCTTCAGTCATATAAAACCAAGGGAGTGGGAACGTGGAATCACGTTCTAACAAGGTTTCTTAATATATTTGTCAAATTATGGTAAAGGAGAGCTAAAGTCTATTATGCATGCTTAAAAAGCAGAAAACAGTACATACAATTACAGATCTCATTTCCTTCTCTTCGCATTTGTGTCTGATTGTGTTCTCTCTTAGCCCAAGAAACATCTGATAAGCTGAATATATAAATAAAGATGTGTATTACAGGGGTTAGCTCATATCAGTTCATTAAGGACAGACCATCCCAAATCAAGCATATGTCTGTCTCTGCTGACTTTCTTGGCAATCTGATCTATCTGCACTTAGGTGAATATGATAGTCTATTGTGTGAGATATTAATAGATAAACCATGAAAAATAGAAGCAATAAAAACATTATGAAAAGCTGAAAACAGCTGTGGGTAGTGTTAAAAGGTGAAGTATCAGGCTGATAGAAGAAAAAGGAGCCACAGTGCAGCCCTGTGAGGCTTGGTTTGGGGAGAAATTTCATTACAGATTTTGTCACAAAACATAGCATGCCCGTAAGACTTGCTGATAACACATAGCTGGAAAGCAACACAAGAGGGAGATCAAAACAGCATACCAGGTAGACTGGTGATCACTGGTAATAAAGGGACATAAGGAAAAATACTGGGAATAAGATGAAATTCCAAGTGCATGCCCATGTACAAAACTAGTAAGAATTTTAGATATAAATTGGCACAGTTCTACAGTGTGAAATGAGATGCAGTGAGACATTGTTAGGCAAGCACAAAATGGCTACATATTCTCAAATATTATAATCTAAATAAGACATACAATGCAAAGGGCTTTCACTTCCACCAGAGGCTGTGTCGATACTATTTTGTAAAGTATGGATGGGATGAGAAGAGACATAAGGGGCAGCTGTGTCTGAAAGGAGATTTGGATGCCTGAAAACTCTGAATGGAATAAATAAATAGATTTTATCCAAGCTTTTTGGAGCCTTTTTAAGGCACAGAGCCCGAGTCCTTTTCAAATCAACTGTTTTCCACCTAGGAAAACAGAGTTTTCTTTTAACAACTAATCATGGTAGGTCATGTTTTACAGCATAGGGGTAGATGATGTCTACTGTTCTCATTAATACTTGTAGAGTTTACTGAAGATAGTTATCTGCTTGTAGTGAAACAGTGCTGGGTCTCAAAAGGATTACAAGAAAAGGCAGGGGTAGGAAGTTAGAGCTGGTAAGATCTTCTGCTTATCAGTTACTAGAAAGGAAGGGCAAAAAATCCAAATTGTCACCAATGAAAGTAAGGTCAGACAAACTGTGTCAGTGGCTTGCTCCTCTCTGGTCTTTCTTAGTGAGCTATGAAGGAAAACTCAAAGGGCTGATTCTGAGATGACTCAGTAAATTCTAGCACATCCCTTGTTATTTGGTGTAAGGCCTTCAAAAAGGTCAATTTTAACGAGAAGCAACCAAGTTTGGTGCTGAGACATCTTGACCTGCTAACTCACCTGGGTTTTCTCCTCAATACCACTTCAAGAACAGACAGTTTGAATTGTTTCCACAAACTCAAGAATAAGGAATCATACTGTTTATTTAGTTGCATTAGCAAGAAGTGTTAACTTGACACAGACACAGTTAGATAAGGACTAAGATCACTGTAACTTTTGTGTTTAAACTTCAAATTAAAAAACACACTGAGATTTTACAAGAGGTAGTTGATTTAGAAGCCCAACTTACGTTTGTATTTAACCAGGTATTGAATTAAAAAGGCTTCTTTCCTAACTTCCTTAACAATAAGCCCACAGAAATAAGTCTTGTCAACACAGCTTCTCAAAACTCAGCGTCCACCAGCTCACGTAGAGTTTACCTACCACTGTCATCATGAAGAAGTTGACCTGCTCTCTCAGGATCTCCTCATGTAGCCTATCTACAAGAATCAAGTTTTCATGGTTTATCTGTTACTTTTCTGTAGCTCACAGCCCTCAAGGATAGCCTGTGTCTGTTAGTCCTATTGCTAATAGGATGGTGCAGAAATCAGAAGAGGCCTTCACTGTCTGGTTCTTAATGGAAGCTTTATAGCAGTGAACAGAACACTGGTAAAGTCATTTAGAGGAAAGCTTGATAGAACATCTAAACCTTTCAGTATCCTTTGGGTGCTTCACATGCAGATGTAGGTGAGGACAAATTCTTTCAGTCTGTCTCCTAGTTAGCAGCTGCAGGGTTGTCATTTCACGATTCTGTGGTTCACTGAGGTCATGATAGAACTTGTGGGCTTACTCCTGAATTCCAAAATGGATTTTCTCACCACAGTACCTCAGCTGATGAGAAGGGTAAGATGTTCCAGTACCAAACAAGGTTACTTCATGTAAAAATTGACTTTTTGAAGGCCTTACACCAATAAAGCCTATCTTTCCAACATGAAAACATGCTCTGGGTCCTGGCTAAGGTGTTATTTTTGTTTGAAAAGCAATGTCCTCCAGCTGGGAAAAAATGCAGATGTTGATGTACACTCTCCCTCATTTTAAATCCAGACTTCTTGGTTAAGAATTTGGTGGTTTTGGTGTCTTACCGTCCTCTGTCTCTCCACTTACCATGAAAAGGCACTCCATTACTGCTCACCCCTACAGTCCTGGGGAACAGTTTTCTTCTACCTAGGTATTTGCATACACTCAGTTTTACCACAAGGTCCTCATGTTCTTGAGTTTGGTTACCACTGGTAACTCTCAAAAGGCAAAAGCTAAAGCAAGGAGTTTTTTATACTTCCTGCTGCTGCCTTAGTGGCTGGAAAAGACTTTAGCTTCATTTCCATATGATGTAGGAGGAAGATCCTAAGCCAAACAAAAGGGGAATTCTTTCTCTTGCTCATCGATGTCAATTCTGATGATCATCTCACATCTAAGATCTGTATGGATCTCATAAGCTCTCAGCAGCATATCTGGAATAGCCTCTTGTAATGGGTTGAACCTGAGTTAATTGATGGGATTTTGGGCCAATCGCGCCTTTGCAATTTTGCACATAAAAAGCCCGTGCAAGCGCGGGAGATTTCTCTTTGTTTCTGGCCTCAAGGGCCGAGGGGTGGCTGAAGGCAGAGGGCCCAGGCCCAGGTCCAGGCCAGGGCCCCCCTTGACCCCACAGCGTGGCAGTGGCACGGGGCTGGTCCTTCCCCCCTGGAGAGAGGGCTGTCCCCGCTCCGCAGGCAGCCTGTAACCAAGGCCGAGATGATCTGAGGCCGCCGAGACCCCGCACGGGACAGGTGGGGCCAGCAGGGCACCCTTGCATCCAGCACAGCTCTCACCAAAACCGAAGAAACACCACACACCGCAGCCAACAGATTTTCTTTCAAGTCAGCAAGGAAAAATGAAAAAAGTAAAGTCACATGGGACGAAGCTGAACATGGCAACTCCAAGGTCAGAAGCACAAGGGAAGGGCGAGACCACATGGGAAGGCAGCTAGGTGGCAACAGGATAAGAGGGCTGTTGCACTTTTGGCACAGAGCTTAAAAATGCTTTTTGCAAAGCTGTAGAAAGGACTTTAATCCATTTTGAAAAACTTGGGGGAAAGGGAAATTCTTGTGCAGTCTATGACTTTAAAGAAAGGCCCACGCCAGGCCATATAGAAGCTGTGAGAAGCTGTTAAAGTGAGGCCCAGGCCACATAGAAGTTGTGAGAAGCTGTTAGAGATTTGAANCAACAGGATAAGAGGGCTGTTGCGCTTTTGGCACAGAGCTTAAAAATGCTTTTTGCAAAGCTGTAGAAAGGACTTTAATCCATTTTGAAAAACTTGGGGGAAAGGGAAATTCTTGTGCAGTCTATGACTTTAAAGAAAGGCCCACGCCAGGCCATATAGAAGCTGTGAGAAGCTGTTAAAGTGAGGCCCAGGCCACATAGAAGTTGTGAGAAGCTGTTAGAGATTTGAAGCAAAGAACCTTTGCTTTCAAGCTGAGATAACTCATCCTTAAAAGATTAAAATCCCTTTTGCTCCTGTGGCCCGTGACTTGGCAGTGTGAGAAAACTGTGAAAGATTCATGGGAGAGATACCTTTTTCGCTTCAACAGATTGTTTCTCTGGGTGGACTGTTGTTTTGTGAAAACTCTATGGCACGGTAGAAGAACCTCTTTTCCTTAAGCATAAAAAGACTCTTTAAAAAGGTGCAAGTCTGACCAAAATGCCATGTTCTTGTTCTGTTTTCACTTGTGAAAAGTTAGTGGTAAAGGAAGAGGCATTGGAAAAGAAAGGTGATAAAGGTTTGCTTTAATTTCTTATCTTTTTTTTTTTTCATTCTGTTTGTAATAAACTTTCCTTTATCTTGCAACTGTTTAAGTGTGGACCTTGTTTTGCCCCGAAGTTTCTTTAATTTTCCTCAATAAATCCATATTTCCCTTATGCACATAACTGGATTTTGTGTGTTTGGCGTTTAAACCAGCATCAAACCACGACATCTCTATAGGTGTCATTCCACATTTGTTCACTGACAGAGATGGGGAATGCAGCCAGTGATTCACACAGGATTGATTACTTTGTGGATGACACAACGCCAGACAGTGCCAGCCTGCCCAAATAGTCTCCAGGGCAACTCACTTTCCTTACCAGGGCAGTCAGAGAGAGAGCGGGTGAGGGTTTTGCGTACAGTATTGTCCATCTGTGTCTACTCATAATCTGCTACTGTAGGTCCACTACTTGATCTTCACACAAAGACACAGAATCACCAGGTTGGAAGAGACCTTCAAGATCACCGAGTCCAACCCAAGCCTTAACACCACCTCAACTAAACCATGGCACTGAGTGCCACATCCAGTCTTTTTTGAAACACACCGAGGGATGGTGACTCCACCACCTCCCTGGGCAGATGACTCCAGTACTTTATCACTCTTTCAGTAAAAAACTTTTGCCTAACATCCAACCTAAATTTCCCTTGGTGCAGCTTAAGACTGTGTCCTCTTGTTCTTGTTTTAGGAGTTTGGAGAGAATTGGAAAGAGAAGCTGGAATAACTTCACTGTGCTTCCAGTATTGACAAGGACACTTCTTTGCCTGTTTGTGCTAAGCATCCACATCCAGCAAGAAAAAAAAGCACTGAATACAGGTCCTATAAGAATGTACCAAGAGGTTCAGAGAAAGATACCTGTTGCTATCTGATTCAACAACACCGTGTAACACATCATAAGGTTGGTTATGGTTACTCTATTTTGTATACAAAATGTCACAAAGGTATTTTCTGTGTACAGGGCTGTAAGATGTCCTGCTCTGTGGCCACTCTGCTCTGCTAGCTGGTAGAGAGAATGGATGGGTCACTGCTCCCGCTGCCTCAGCATCCTCCCAATGATTTTGCAGTATTGCTGAAGCCAGAAAACAGCACTTCTAGTTGAAGTGGTTCATATTTATTAATTGACAACTAATATAAAAGTATGGAAGAAATGGGAAACCATCTTTACTTTATAAATTCCCAAAGGTATAATAAATTTTTAATTGTCTTAAAACTGTAGCCTCGTTTAGTGCAGTCTCAGTTCCCCACACAAGATGGCAGCTCTTCTTTCCTTCTGCTCAGCTATTCCTCAGTGAAAACTGTCCCTTTCACACTGACACTGCAGGTGCTACTGCAACACAGTAATAATCCAAATCAACCCTGAGATTCTTGCCATTATTCATTCTGAAACCAGCATCTCACCCAGAACAGCATGGTTTGTGAGGAGCAGCCCTGTTTCAGTCAATACTGCATTTATCTAATTCCAGCAAGTGGCAGTAACTGGTTTGTATTTGTGTTGGTTTTGGCTGAGGTATTTAATTTTCTTCGCAGTTGTGACATGGGGCTTTTTTTGGATTGGATTTGGATTTGGGGATGATAACACAGAGATGGGTTTTTTATTGCTGAGCAGAGTTTGCACAGAACCAAGGCTTTTTCTGCTTTTGTCCTGCTGATGCCTTAGGTTTTAACTTTTATATTTTTCAAATCCTATATTGCCTAGCGTGTAACTCTAAAGTTTCTTGTAGCCTGCTAGCTGCTGCTCTCTTATGCCAGATAGACATAAAGCCTCTCCGACCTTGTTATTCAAGGACACTCAGATTGTCCTAGGCCCTACAGGTGTAAACTAGGGCCTCTAGAGAGGTGGAGAAATTGAAGAAATTACATCATTAGCTAAAGTTTTAATTGGTGAATTTATGCTGATATGCAAATAGACCAAACCTATAAAAGTGTGAAGAACTCGTCCATCTTGGGGTCCATTTTGGATGTAGCTTTTGGCTCCTCAGGGTGTACCTTTGAAGACCTTTCAAATAAATACCTACCTTTATTCCCTTACTCCTGTCTAGTCTCTGTTTCTAGGTAACCACTCAAGGCATCTGTCATACTGGCAAAGAAGTTGGGGGTGCATGGGAGACTGGGAGGAGACAAAGCCAGGGCAGGTGACCCAGACTGACCAAAAGGATACTCCAGACCATGTGATATCATTCTCAGTATGTAAAGTGGGAGCAAAAAGGAGAGAGGGATGTGATGGGGTTTGTCTTCCCAAGTCACAGTTACGTGTGATGGGGTCCTACTCTCCTGGGGATGGTTGAACACCTGCCTAGTGCCAAGGAGTGAATAAATTCCTTGTTTTGCTTGTGTGTGGAACTTTTGCTTTCCCTATTAACCTGTCTTTATTTCAGTTCAAGAGTTTTCTCACTGTTACGCTCCTGATTCTCTCTCCCCATCCTGCTGGTAGGGGAGCGAGTCAGCTGCTGCGTGATACATGGCTGCTGGCTGTGGTTAAACCTCACCAGTACGGCACATTGCAGTTTTTGAGGTTTGAAACTGCAACTTAGAGGGGAAAAAAGACCAAAACCAGTTCTTTCAGTTCAGATTCCAGGACATTCACTTGCAGATAAGGACATGAAACCCTATGCTCAAACTTTTAGACTGTGTATCCTACTACCCTGGCTGCACCATCATTTAGAGAAGTGTAACGTTATTTACATTTCACGTTTGCTTTAGCACACTCAACAAGTAAGTGTATTGCAGGCAAGGCAACAGAAAATTAGATCTTTGCATAATTCAGGCTTGCTAGAAAATAAATACTAGATTCTCCAGCCTGATATCTATTTGACCCCAGCATTGCACTGAGTGTCTCTGTAAAGTCAGAAACTCTGAAGTGGATATGACAATTAATGGTTCATTAACTGAACCTGTCATAAAAGATGCCAAATTTCCAGCACTGCTGTTTCATCTTGAAACATATTTTGAGATTAAGTCAATATACATTGTACAGCTTCTGCTCAGCTGAAACTCTTGTCTCCTTGGGTAGGTGGTGGGATGCCTCATTCTGTGGTGAGCCAGCCCCCAGCTGGTGGCAAGCGGATCTCTTCTCTATTGTCATCAGCTTGGCCTGTCCCCCTTTCAGAAGAGCCTAGAAGAAATACTGAAGCCCCTAAAGATCATATTTACAGTCCTCCCAGGTGCAGTGGAGGGATATCCTTATGCTTTGGTCATGGCATAGTGTAGGCTTAGCCCACCCAATAAATACTTGTTCTAAATATATAAATCTCCTCTAAAAGTTCAGCAACCAGCAGCTCAGAGCCTAGAAGGCAGCAGCAGCCAGAAGAGAAGAGAGCTGGCCCTCTTTCCCACCCATCTGCCCCCCAACGTCCTGAGCTTCACACCAGTGGGAGGCCAGCAGGTGTCAGCAGGAGTTTGGGAATGGGACAGATGCGCACGGACCCCAGGAGCGGCAGAACCTCCTCGCTGATGGAAAAAAGGGACATGTTTCCTGATGAATCAAAAAAACCCCAAAACAAGAAAACAAAAGAAAACAAAACTAAACTAAACAAAAACCCCAAACAAACAACCAAAACCCCAAACAAACAAGTAAAAAAGCAAAACAAAACATTAAACCCCACTTTTTCGCTGTGTTGTGATCTCAGCAGAGCTACCGATGCCTTCCCTCTGTCTAACTCCCGGCAGCCGTGGAGCGGCGGGCGCTCGCTGCCCTGCGCTCGGTCCCTCCCTCTCCCCGCCGCGGCGCACGGGCCCGTCCCGCAGCACAGCTCGCTGCTGGGGACCTTACCGGGAACCTGCAGGGCTTCGGCAGAGCGACGGAGTGCTGCGGGTCTGGGAGCTGCCTGGAGCCCCTGCCGGCCGCCAGGGCTCCGGCGGAGGAAGGGGCAGCGGCTGCTGCGAGAAGGGCAGAGGGATGCCCCGGCTGCGCTACTCAACGCCGAAGCCGCTGCGACTCTCGCCTTTATCTCGCAGTCAATCCACCCCCGTGTACCTCATGGCAAATGTGAGCCAATTAATTGAAAGTTACTTACTTCTCAATTAAGGTGCAAATTAATTTATTTTTCATCTCTTGAACAGTGCCTGGTAGCTGAAAAAAGTGAGTCAGGTCCTACCATAGAGAATTTACCATAGCAACTTGTCCTTTGTTTGTGTATCAAAGTCTTTATTTAAATATCTGTCTTCCTCAAAAAACCCTGAGAAGTCTGGCTAGAGAGGCTTAGCAGTTACCACACTTGAGGATTAATTGCCCATCATCAGCCCTCTGCACGGAACCACAGCCCTTGTCCCTACAAACACCTAATGGATCCCTTTTGTTCCAAACAAGAGAAAGATCCCATGGGGGCCTCAGCACCCTGAGGAGCAGTGTTGCTAACCAGCGGCAACAGAGGCCTATTATCAGCATATCAGACAGGTGAAAATGCATTACATGATTTCCAACAATGGTTCTTCCACTAATTAAGTGAGTCAGGTCCTTTGATAGAATCATAGAAAGACCTGGGTTGGAAGGGACCTTAAAGATCATCTAGTTCCAACTCCCTTGCCATAGGCAGGGAACATTCCAGTAGACCAGGTTGCTCAGAGCCCCATCTAGCCTGGTCTTAACCACCTCCAGGGATGGGGATTCCACAACTTCTCTGGACAAAGTGTATCAGTGTCTCACCACTTTTATAGCAAAGAATTTCTTCATAATAGCCAATATAAATCTATCCTCCTTCAGTTTCAGGCCATTTCCCCTTGACCTATCACTAAATGTTCCTGCAAAGAGTCCTTCTCTGGCTTTCCTGTAGCCCCCTTTTGGTACTGGAAATTGTTCTAAAGTCTCCCCAGAGCCTTCTCTTCTCCAGCTGAACAGCCCCAATTCTCCCAGCCTGTCTTCATAGAAGAGGTGTTCCAGCCTGTAGATCATCTTCATGACCTTCCTCTGCACTAGTTCTAACAGGTGAATGTCTTTGCTCTGTGAGAGAGCCCAGTTGGACACAATACTCCAGGTGGGGTTTAACAAAAGCAGAGTAGGAGAGAATCACCTCCCTTGACCTGCTGGTCATGCCTCTTGTGATGCAGCCCAGGATACAACCCTTAATGAGCTTTTATTTGATTTCCTTTTTTTTTTTTTNTTTTTTTTAAATAGAGAAGCTTAGCAATGCAGTAGTGTAGCCACTTTAAACAAAAATGGGAAATTTACAATGAAGTTGGATCTCCACCACTCGAAATATGTTACTTTATGCACATATATAGACCTGATGTTGCATCTTGAAAAAAAGGTGAGAAAAACAAAAGAAAAAGAAAACCATTTCAGTAAAAAAGTGGAAAACATAAATAAAAATATTGGGGGTTTTAAAAATATTTCGATCTGTCATTTTCAGGTAAATTTCCTGGTTTAGAAGAGGGTAGGTATAATAAGATCTTCCAACAGCTCTTCAAGAAGTCTGAGAAGGACTAGAGTACAAGTTGTATCACATCACTTTCCTTTGGATTTTCCAGGATGTTGGTGAGCCAGTCAGGCTTTGTGTGTATCCTGTAATCAGGACAGTGAAAGCTGTACCACGTTTTTCATTGCAGTGGGAAAGTGCTGCCTTACACCAACCCATAAGTTATTGACAGTCTTTGCATGCATATTTTTTGCCCTTATTCCCAGGTTTAAAGAAACATTTTTCATTATCAAATAGTAAAAATCCAATACCTATACAATTTAGTGGCTCCACTCACTGGACGAAGTTCTGAGTGCATAATGACTTCCACTGACAGATAACGTCTTGATGAAAAATGGTTACTTGTAGAGGTAACATAAATTACATAAAGTACAAGAAGGTTCTTGAGAAAACTGTGCACACTGATTTTATTTAAAGGTATGTCTCAGGGTGTGTTAGGACCCCTTTTCTGAGATAGCTATATGAAGTGTCAGGTAATACTGATTTAAAATTTCTTTTTAATGTTAGAGGAGTTGAAGGCTCTATAGATAGCAACATTACAAACTGGGAACAACCTGCTACTTGTGGACAACATTGTGCAGCCAGAATGGCAGAGTGCAGGTGCTCAGCCACAAACTGAAAATACCCACTGACCTCAGAGGGAGTTGCACATTCCAGAAGAGTCTTAGGAACAACCCTGAGACATCACACAGGCTGCAGCCAACTTCAGTGGCAGTTCAGTATGCCCACCCCAGCAGAGCCCTCCTACATCTGCATTTGAGTTTCCTTGAATGCTAAGACAATGTGGCTTGCCACCACACTAAGCAGACAGAAGCTGTGTGCTCACACAGGCAGCAGAGGTTGAAGGAGGGGGCTCAGGGGTGCCCACACAATGCATCTCCCAGCACACACCAGCAGCCCACCACCAGCACAGCCTGATGCTTGCCCACACTCCCTTCCAATGAGCAGCAGAAGGGAAGAAACTACATCCAGGGATAGCTGCATCTTCACCTGGGAAAGCTGCTAGCCCAAATGCAGGCCCAAATTCCAGGAGAGAAAAATGTCCTTCTCCTCCCTGCAAACCCCTACTGCCAGAGTGTTCCTTCCCTTGCTGCACCACAGTGACCACTTTACAAACAGAGGAAGCAGCTGCAAGAAGTAGTTCAATACGTCTGAAACACCTTTTACTCTGTCTGCTTGGAAGCAGCTGGGTCAGGTTTCCTGGGACTTCCCAAGTAAAGCACCTAATGGAAACATCACGTTGAACAGCAGGAGTTACAATACAGGAAGTTGTCACCGGAAATGCTGAGTAATCTTTAAAAAATGTGCTACCAACACTCCCTTAAAAAGTATGTAATCATCTTTGATCCAAGTTTATAGAAATACTTCAATAATAGAGTATTATAGAAATACTTTCAAGAAATCAAATACTTGATTTGCTTGACAAGCTAGGTTCAAAATTCAGTTTCTCTGGCAACATCTGAAGTTATTAAACTGTGCAATGTGTTTAGGAAAGAAAATAAAGGGGAATGGCAGATTAGTCCCAAAAGTTAGTTAAAAAGATACACAGAGAGAAGTAAAAACAAGAATGGACAAACAGTAGCACATCAATAACCTTGAAGATCAAATATTTCAGCTTTCTAAGTTCTGCAAGAAATAAATGACTGAAGCTAGCAGTTGCTGTTGTTGCTTTTATCATCCAATTGATTTGTTTGCTGCAGTTAGCATTATGTGCCAAACACTATTTTGGCTGCTTCTAAGAGAGAAAACAGACAGAAGACTGCACACTGTTCTCCTTAACCATGGCTGGCCGAGGCAGTCTTGCACAAGCTGGAGTAAGTACCCATCTGCAGAAGTGACTACTGGCACCTCTTGTTAAAAGAAAACACCTATGTCTGTGTGCAGAGATGATGGGCAGCCAAAGCCAATGATCAGAGAACACAGTGAGGGTCCTTGGAGTCCCACCCTGTGCCTCAGCACACCCTGCTGCACACCTCTCTTGCCTGTGTGTGACGGAGCAGGGAAGGCGCGCCATGCCCAGCCTGTGGCGCAAGCTCTGGCACCCGACTGGCAGCTCCCTGCAACTGCAGAGCTCCTGACAGGCAATATCCCAAAGAAGCTGCTGCTGAGCACCCCAGAGCTGGGTGAAAAGCTTGGCAGCACTATTTGCACAGAGTGGCACTGATTGCAGTGTGGTTTCTCAGGTTTTCATTTCTATTAAATATAAACTGCAAATTTAATCTTGCTCTTTACCTAAGTTCTAATCAGTCAACTGGCATAGTTTGTTAGGTGAAATATTTCTGGGGATTCACAGAGCAATAGCTGATTAAGATCTTTCAGAAATGCTTCTGTACTTCCCAAAAGTGAAGGAACTCAGAAGAAAGTGAGCAGATCCCTCTTCTACCTCCTGTTCAAATGATAGGAGCAAGTTCTTTCTGCACAGAATTACATTCTTTATATTGAATAAACCACTAGACCTTCTGGCTTATTGGAACCACACCAAGAGAATACTACAACAGAACTACTCCTGCATGTCCTCCATATATCAATAATGATTACCTGGAAACACAACACTGGGAGAATATGACTTGTTTAAGAATCAGACAGCTGTGGCATCCAAAATGATTTGTGTCCATGCGCTTCAGTGCTCAACTCTGCTAACTGAAAAAAATAAACAAAAGCCTGAAATTGCAATGAACTACCAGATATTTATTGAGCCATTTATTGTGTTTCCAGCCTGTTTGTCTCTAGATTGACTTAAGAGCTCCTCTCCACCTTTTGTAAATTAAGCTTATTTTCTAGCCTGATTTCAAATTAAGAGTGATTTTAGAGTTATCTGGCATATTTGCTGCCCCTGTCCTCAGGGAACTGTGAAGGTACTTAATGCGAACGAGATTACACCATCTCCCTTGGCCACAGGAATCTCTCCCTGTCCATAGGGCATCCTCCAGTAGCCTGGCTGGGGGCTGACAACATCAGTTGTCAGTTTTCAAGTGATACATTCCCTGTATAACTGCTAGCCAAGCCAGATGATCAAATTCAGGAAAGCATAGTGAAAACTGCCATAGCAAAGGAATAAATGTCTCTGTGTGCACATGAATGGTCCAGTGACATCAGTGATGCTAGAGGCGGGGGCAGCTAATACCTCCTATGCAATAGGGTATGGCTGTGACACTTGACTGTCATGCTCTTTTTGATTATGTTTAGCAGGAGCCAGTAGTAAGAAATAAGTGCTGCACAGGGTGCAAGATCCTCACTGATCATAGTGTGAACCTTTCAAGAAAAGTTCCTGTTTCCGCACAATGCCTTTCCTCTGTGCAAATTAGAGGAAGGAGAACAAATCTGATCACCATAAAGAAAGATCAGTCTTAGTTATGGCATAGAAATGAAGCTATTGGAGAAAAAAAGTTCTTTAAGAGAAATAAAAAGAGCAGTTCTAAGGATCAGTCTGTGTCTGAGAAGCTATTCAGGTAATACCAGCTAGGATTTGAACTTGCTGTTGATGTGAAACTCCCTCAGGCTTCAGTCCTGTAGTCTTAGTATGATTTCAGGATGTTGGGACTAGAAGGGCTGTAGCTGGGGTTCTCAGTGCTGAGTTAGGTGCCGCTGACACAGAACCCCCACTGTTCCAGCCACTGGCTTCAGCCACTGACAGTGGGAGAACAGCAACAAACTATCATGAAGGCATCACATCTGTGCCCATGTCTGCCCAGGCTCCAGTTTCAGGATCACTACATGATCTGAAGCCATCCTCTGCCTCCAGAAAAATAAACATCAAGTGCCTTTCCTGCGAAGAAGCAGCTTTCCATTTTTGTACCAGCCCTGGGTGATTCCTTGTTGGCCAAGATCTGCCCTTAGTTGCAAACCAATATTGCCTGAGACTGTTCTGCCAAACTGATCATGCTTCCTTGACCTGTGACTTTTAAACTTTAAAGGCTGCTCTGAGTTGCTTAGAGAGGCAGTTTAGGTAAGCAGATGCTTGTAGGAGGAACAGTAATATATGAACAGTCATTTGCTGAGGAAGGTGACAGGGCTTATTCTTGCCCTTCTGGAACTTTATTTCAGAGAATGGCACCAATGAAGATCTCTGCCTCCCTCATACCATTATTACAATTGGAGACTTTCTTGTGCCCAGGAAATTATTTTTATCAATGACCATCTTCATACTAGAGTTTTATGCAATCATTAAAAAAAACACCAAAAAACCCCACCCGTTTTACTCTTTCCAAAATAAGAACAAGGTCTCCAGTCTGGCTTCTTTTCTGTGGAAAGCCACTGCGGAGGAAAGCAGAGGTTTGAGGCGCCTGTGAAAACATTTGGTGTTGGTAAGCTGTGCAGCAGTGCTTTTTCCTGGCTGAAACTTCCTAAATACGCCTTCCTGTGTGTTCATTACTGTCATCTGGCTCCTAAATAAGCATATAAGCTTAACTGAGGATAATTTTGTATCCTTTAGGCTGGAAGACAAGATTTGTTTTATTAAGGCTGAGAAAGAACATTTGTATTGTTTAAGGAGCCTTTGCATGTTGCCTTCGCCAGTAAATGGTGAGAAACAGCTATGGAAGGAGAGGGAAGGATAACAAGACAGCAGACACCAGCCATGGCTTTCACAGCCTGCAGCAGCTGACATCCAGACAGCCTCCATCTATTTCCCACACAGCTTCATATGAGTTTTGATAGACTTGTGGAGAAAAAAAGAGAATTACAGAATATGGCAGTAGGAAGAAGACAAGGTCTAGTGGCAGACATTCCTTTCTTAACCTTTTGGGGACCCCCAAGAAGAATCTATCAGATTTTAGTACACTTCTCAAGGCCTTACTGTTTTTCTGTGGTCTGCAGAGAGGTCTAAGAACCGAGGATCAGTTCCTGCCCAGCATCTATTACCAACAGGGGACCATCCATCACTGACTCCAAAATTATTTCCATTCCTAGTCATGACCTGAATCCATGTCGTGACTGATCCAGTGTTACCTTCAATTAGAGAAACTTGTAAAAATCTTAGCATTTTATTTGTGATTGCTGGGGAATGGGAGGTTTGACACCCCTTAGCAGGGCTAGGTAGCATTTCTTCAGTGTTGGCCATACTATGATGCCTTACCCTGGGAATAGGAAAGTTCTCCCTGAACGATGTGCTGCTTATCTTAATCAAATGTGGCAGCAGTTTTCCATGATTCTCACATTAGTTAAAAGATCGTGGAACAGAGTCACAAGGTTTGGGTCAAGATGCCATTAAGATAGCCTTTCAACCTATCAAATCACATACAGTCATTTTTTAAAAAAAATGTTTAATGTATTTGGAAGACTTTACAAGAGTTTCTTTTTACAGTAAAATGCAGTTAATAAATGTGTTGATGTTTAACATGTGCAATTCAGTTTAAAGGGTTTGATTGGAAATTTTAAGCCTGAGGCTCTATTTAAATAAAACAAAAGCAAAATCCCCTCACCTTTGATGCTGACTCTGTTTATCATCATTTTATGCTATCAGCTCTATTCAAAGGAATATTGCAGAACAGCCTAGAGAAACACTGTATCAAATGGAGATACCAGTGGACAGATGGAGCCAGTGAGGAGCAATGAAACAAAAAACAACATAAAGCATGACCATAGCACTTTGTAAAATCTAAATTAACTATTACAGCACTCATACACACAATATTATTAAGCTTAAATTACTCTAAGACTTATTTGGGTTTGGTGAAAAACAAACCTGTGCAGCCAGTGAGAAAACAAAAATTCAAAAGAAATCTTAGTCCGCAGAATTACTGAGCAGCCTAATTTCAGTGTAATAAACTTTTGAGTTCACAGAAGTCTAGCCCAAGTCAAGATGAAAAAGTCTAGAGATGTGTGCAGAAATAAAGTTCTATTACATGTCATTATAGAAACACATAAATAGGTTATTTCCAGAGTTTCTGGGAGACTACAGAACTGCTGCGGCCTCAGAGCCTAGAAACTGCTGACTGAAGGTGCTGCAATTCTCATCAGTTTTGTTTTGGGAAGACAAAGTCTGGTCAGGGTGGTAGTGACAGTCATGATGAGGATAGGAGGTCTGACAAGGACTGCAGTAGCTTCGTTCAGCAGCTGGCACTGCTTACAAAGTAGATGTGTGTGAGATAGTAAGTGATTTTCTTTTTTAGACGTAGCAAAAAATAAAGTCTCCAGCTTTCCTTCCAAATGAAAAATCAGTGAAGGAAGCAGAAGTATTTAATTAACTAAGAAACACAGCAAAAACTGGTTTATTTTCTTTCATTGCAGAAGTAAGGCTTACAGTGCGAAGTCACATTTAATATTACATAGAGTAAATTATGAAATAAAACACTGAAAGCAAAATGTAATATTTTCCATTTTCAAACATTAAAAGAGAAAAGTTTTGAATTTTTACAAACTGTTTTCTGGTTTTGCTTGCAAACTCTTTGGGTTTCAGAGGGTGCAGGTGAAGGGTCTTACGTGGTAACAAAAGATGAAATTTTGAAAACTCCTTGTGTTTTGTCAGAACTTTTTTGAAACTGAGCTGTTTTCAAGAAACTTTTGGGTTTTCTATAACTTTATATTCCAATAGAGAAGGTGCTCCGTATAAAATTTTCTAGTAAATTGTAAAATGGTGGCATGCAAAATGCTGCTTTCATTGAAGTACAGAATTAGGTGTACTACCATCAAAAATAAAAAACTGCTTCTGCAGACCTGATCCCCTCTGCCACAGGGGTCTCTCTCAACCCAAAAACTTTGTCCACCTTCCACAGAAACTTCTCATTCAGTGCACAGGGCAGAAAATGTTTTGCAACAAGGCATTATTCTTTGGGGGTTTATTTATTGTTTTTATCTGAGGTTTTTTATCACACACTACCCTGAGAACATCAACAATAAAAAATATTGATAGCAGCTGTCTGTACTGATACTAGTCAGCTCTCATAAAGCATTCAGCAGCAGGAGATGCACCATTCCCATTATTCAGATAAGAGCTACTGATTGTAAGAGCTCTTCTTAATGTGCAGTGTAAAACACAGCATTTAATACAGTTCAAATAGAGCTCACTGACAGCTTAGTGGATAGCTAGTAAGAGTTGTCAAACACTGTTTGCTACAATTTTGGCAATCTTTTTAGGTGGATTCAACAGTCCACCCATATTTAGAAAGGACAAGCTCTATTAGTCACTCTTTCTTCTTAACAAACATGTTTACAACAAACATGCTTACAAAAACATGGCGTGAGGTGGTTAAGTGGTTTCATGTGCAGAGGAACGTGTGTCTGCTGGGGGTGTCACGCAGCAAGACCACGGCTGACCGAGGGTGGTTTCAGGTTTCCCGGCAGACTGGTGGCGGGAGGGTATTGCTGCTAAGTGAACGTGCCACTCAGGATCACAGCTAAGTCTTTCATGTTACACTAAACCCAGGCCAGGCCCTGGCAGCATGACCTCATTAACCTCATGACTCTCGATCTCTCAATTATGTCCAAATCTCCACTCACAGAAGAATTTGGGACAAGTCTGGCTCCAACGCTAATTTATTTATTTCCATAAATGGTCTATTTACATTGGCTTGGAGGTCAGTATCGTTTTTTTAAAGACAGTCACACTTAGAAGAGATTATCTATGTTTTTGAGATGCCTTAATGGTCTAATAATACAGATGTGGGACAGATAGTGCTGTAGAAAGAAATTTAACCTGGGAATACGTTTACCATTCAAATTTCAGCAAGGAAACTAAAAAGGGTAAGTGTTCAAAGTGACACTTGGGATTTACTGCAGTCATGCAATTAAATGAACTAGTCCTGCCTAGGCAATGAAAATTCCCTTGTTTAGAAAGCAGCTGAAATATAGAAAAGAGCTTAGCTGTAGGAACATATCAAACATGAGCACAGATAGACGATACCAGTGTACAAACAGAGGGAGGTGATAGCTCTGCACTTACACAGAAGTTACCCACTTACTGCTCATTAAACAGGAGAACATTTCTGCCTGGTTTTGTCCAGTAAGAGGGCTCTGGATCAATGCTGGTATCTTAATCCTGTTACTATTTCATCTGCAACCCCTGGTGTCATGTTCAAAGTTAAAACAGTCACAAGGACCTTTGCTTCTTGTTCTGTCCTAGAATCACACAGGATGCAAAATGTTCAACACAAAGTCAATGGGAATTTGGCAGAGATGTTTGCTGGCTATTGCTTCAGCGCTTCACGTGCTGCTTACAAATTCTCTCCAAAAGAAGCCACTGCACTTTCAGTTACGGAAGTACCTGAGCAACCTTGGATCAAGAGCTTTACTTTGATGAAATATTTTGCCCAGAGAGGTTTTGGAGTCTCCCTCACAGGAAATATTCAAGAACCTACTTGACGCAACCCTGTGCCGTGTATTCTAGGGTGACCCTGCTTGAGTAGGGGGGTTGGACCAGATGACCCACTGTGGTTCCTTCCAACCTGACACATTCTGTTATTCTGAGATTCTGATTCTGTGAATAAAGTCCTTCTAGAGTTAGGCATGTATATAAATGTCCTATGGCAAATGTTCAGGATTATTCATGACAGTAAAGACAGACAAATTAAGTTTTTGTTAGAATGGAGCGGGTAGGAGCTAGTTCACATTAACCTACAAAGATGTTTCTAAAACTAACTCATGATACATTGATGTTTCTCTGATTTTCAGTGTTGCTGAGGCACTTTTATAACTGCTGCCATTGTTATTCTCAAACACAATAAAGTTAGCAGTTGCCAAATGCACAGGGGGAATACTTTCCTAAAATTTATATAGTATGATGTATCATGAGTTCCGCAGGGAAAATCCATCCAGCACTCAAAGAAATATTGATAATGTATTCAGATTTATTTGGGTGATTACACAGTGACTACTTATCTTTGTGTTAGTATGTGATATGTGCATTCATCACTGCCATCATTTAACTCTACACCTCTACGCTGGGCAGCCAGGAACCTTGAATTCCATTCCATGCCCTTCATCATCTGGTTTGTCCACACTTATGCACATCTTCTAGTCCCAATAACAACGGCTTTTCTGTAGCTCAATAAAAATAGAAGTTTTTTCGTTATCTGATGGACCAACACCCTTCATTGGATCAGATAAAGATCCCTTATCTTCCCAGTGCATGCACTAGTGTCATTGAATGTCCCTGTGTAATAAGCCTTAATCAGCAGAAGTAATGTCAGAATCTGATTCTTTCAGATTTCCCAGATTTGAACTGCTTTCTAAAACATTAGATATGCTTAAAGTAAGACATCCAGTGTGGTTTTCATGTAGAAAACAAAATATATTTTTAAAATAGGGGAACTACAGCAATTTGATCTGTGACTAATACTGCAGTTTCTGAAAAGTAGTGTTCCACAGAGGGACTATAGTTTCTGGTCTGTCTGTAATAAATGTCAAGGAACCATCCTAAAGTAGAGCCAAATGCACAAACATAGAAGATGGAATGGTTCAGTAGTGATTTACTGAAGAGTAGATAAAAGTTAGATAAAATTACACTCAGTCGTAGAAATCAAATTTTCCTTTAGATGTTCTTCTACACTGTTAACCTACTTTATTTACTACAAAATATTATTCCTATAAACATTTCAGGATCACAAATTCTCACTAAAAAACAACAGAAGAAGGTCTTCCTCCCTTAGACCTCCTCAGCAGGCCGGTTGTTGTGGAGCCCTTATCTGGGTATCTGACTCTTCCCATGACACTCTTTAAAGACCTTCTTTACCTGGCTCCATGGACTCCACTTCTGGTGCTGGGGACAGGCAGTCTCCCGCAGCAGTGCTCAGCCTCCTGGCCTCTCCATGGCTCGAGTCCTGCCAGCACAGGGAGGACTCGTGAGCAGCACGAGTGGGAGGAGCTGCTCAGGGAGCCAGAACACTGTACACTCCGTGAGAGCACTGTACACTCCACAGGAGCACTGTACATTCCATGGAAGCACTGTACATTCCATGGAAGCACTCCACAGGAGCACTGTACATTCCATGCTCCCACGGCAGCATTGTACACTCCACAGGAGCACTGTACACTCCATGGAAGAACTGTACATTCCACGGCAGCACTGTACACTACACAGGAGCACTGTACGCTTTGCAGGAGCACTGTACACTCCATGGGAGCACTGTGCACTCCATGGGAGCACTGTGCACTCCACAGCAGNTCACCACTGTACACTCCACGGCAGCACTGTACACTCCATGAGAGCACTGTACACGCTATGGCAGCACTGCACACTCCACAGGGAGAGCAGCACTCCTCCCGCAGGCATGTACACTGCACATCAGCCCTGTACACTGCACATCAGCACCGTACAGTGCACGGGAGCACCGTACACTCCACGGCAGCACTGTACACTCCATAGGAGCCCAAAACAGTGGTGGAGGTGCAGGAGCTGCCCCAAGGGTTCATCACACCACAAGGCCTCCTCCATGGAATCTCAGGAGAAAGTGCCCTTGAAGTACCTNTGCTCCCACGGCAGCATTGTACACTCCACAGGAGCACTGTACACTCCATGGAAGAACTGTACATTCCACGGCAGCACTGTACACTACACAGGAGCACTGTACGCTTTGCAGGAGCACTGTACACTCCATGGGAGCACTGTGCACTCCATGGGAGCACTGTGCACTCCACAGCAGCACTGTACACGCCATGAGAGCACTGTACACGCCATGGGAGCACTGTACACACCATGAGAGCACTGTACCTGCCATGGGAGCACTGTACACACCATGAGAGCACTATACACTCCATGGCAGCACTGTACACTCCACGGGAACACTCTACATGCCATGGGAGTACTGTACACACCATGGGAGCACTGTACCTGCCATGGGAGCACTGTACACTCCACAGCAGCACTGTACACACATGGGAGCACTGTACCTGCCATGGGAGCACTGTACACACCATGAGAGCACTGTACACTCCATGGCAGCACTGTACACTCCACGGGAACACTCTACATGCCATGGGAGCACTGTACACACCATGGGAACACTGTACCTGCCATGGGAGCGTTGTACACTCCATGAGAGCACTGTACACGCTATGGCAGCACTGCACACTCCACAGCAGCACTGTACACGCCACGGCAGGCATGTACACTGCACATCAGCCCTGTACACTGCACATCAGCACCGTACAGTGCACGGGAGCACCGTACACTCCACGGCAGCACTGTACACTCCATAGGAGCCCAAAACAGTGGTGGAGGTGCAGGAGCTGCCCCAAGGGTTCATCACACCACAAGGCCTCCTCCATGGAATCTCAGGAGAAAGTGCCCTTGAAGTACCTCATAACAAGTACCTCCTAAACAATGACAATGAGAAATGTTCTTCCTACATCCAACTCTTTTAATTGCACTTTTAGTCTATGCACAGCAGTTACACTTCCTGAGAAGGATTTTTCCTAAGCTGCCAATTGTGTGGAATACTGTATCCTTAGGGCTTGAGTAAACCATATCCTTTTTATTATTCAGCTCACAAAATAGGAGAGGCCTTAAGGAAGTACATATCCTTGCTCAGTACTTTGCCTGGTGCCAGCCTTTGCCTGTGGATTCCACTCACTGAAATGCTTCTCATGGGATTCCCGTGGGTTTCAAAGGTATGGCAAGACTTTTATCCTTACTACATCTCTCCTACCATTTGAAATCTCCTAACTGCTTTCTCTTTCTTTCCTGAATAACCATGGAACTTTATAAATCACTATCTGAAGAGAAAAGAGCAAAAATAGATTACTTTCAACCGATTTAAAATTCTGATATTGTTATTATATTGGAAACCTGTTAAGCCCTTGGGGACAGATCCACTGACCTCTGCCACAAACCTTAATAGGTTCCACAGAGAAGAAAGAAAAATGCAATAGGTCCAAAATTACTATACCCAGTCAAGGGATGTGAGTACCATAATACTCTTTAAATGTAAATATGTGTTTATCCTTTAAGAAAAGAGCTAGAAAAGCTGCGGAAGCACTCTGGAGCTGTGTGATAATAGTGAATTTGTTAGTATTCAGTCAAATTCCAAGCCTACAAATCTCCTGGGATATACAAGACTGGACTGAGTCAGCAGTGATATAGGGAAAGAGCCAGGAAGGTCCAGGTCTCTAGTCCCGTGAGAGCTACAATCAGTTTACTTGCCTGAGAAACAAAACACCTCAAGCTGTCCAGTCACATATTTTCAAATATCAAAAATCACCCTTGAAAATTCGTCACCTCCTCAAATTTTCTGTGCTGAAATGGCTGACACCATTGTGAGGGATATTGACTTCATTCAGTCAAGCAAAGGGGATGAGGAGTTGATTTTCCCTTGAAATCACTGTTAGTACACTGATCCGTATTTTGAGTCACTAAGTCATTCCCTGGATTAACAGGCATAGCTGTCCCTGTGCTGAAGCATGAGGAAGCCACACAATTAGAAGATCAAGTTGATGACAAAAATGAGTAGATACTTGTCACTCCTTCCCAGAACAGTTCATTCCAGTTTGGGTGCTGCTACCAGCAATCAGGTATCCTTGTATCCAAGAGGAATGAATAGCTTACTCCCATACTGCGAATCAAATGATGGGCAGTTTTAAATAACGACCTCAAGCTCCTACTCCTCTACTCTCACCTTTTCTTGCAAAGAATTTTACCCCATGTTCATGGCTTGTTAATTACTGTTACACAATGTGAGAAGTAAGGCAGATGGCTGAAGCATAGTTTTAAAATGAGGTAGGTGTGTAATTTATTCTAATGTGGTTTCGAAGTTTCTGATCAGAACTAGGCCCATCACTGGGACTCTCAGCTCTTCATTGCCAGCTTCCTTGGCAACCGAAGCTTAGTCATGAGCCACAGAAACATCCATATAGCACATGATCTTCTAGCAATTCCCATCACTCACTTCTTGACAGGTAAAGTCAGCGGGGTTCACGCACGCAGCTCCGGAGAGCAGCACTCCTCCCGCAGGCCGGCCACTGGACTTCCACCCAGGTAAAGACAGCAAAGTCAGGAGTCTGCCCATGCTAACAACAACACAGCTGCATGCTGTTAGAGCAGCTGGTGGCTAAGTGAGAACTAATAAATAAGGGTCTGTCCCGCCTGCTGCAGTGGAATGTGGCAGTGGGGGGAGCGGGCAGAGCCAATGGCACCCAGGAGACTTCATCTGCCTTACCCAAAGGTCAAGAATCACACTCACAGGTTACAGCCTCAGCTCACTGGTATCACCTTTAAAATGAGATCCCCCACACTGCAAGAAAAATCACAATGAATTAGTCAAGAGGATTTCTGCATTCTACTATAGATATCCCAAATCTGGGCTGTAACATCAATTCTTTCAAACAATCCTTTGTGTCAGGGTCTTACAGGATATGGAGTAACAAAAGAGCTCAGCCTGATTTTGACTGAGGCATTGAAAATATGCTAATTGCTTTAGCCAATTCATAGATTAAAACAGAAATGCAGTATTTGCCTAATTCAAGGTATTTCCCTCAATAAATATTAAAAAATCTTCACAATAAGATACAAAAATTATACTGAGATACACCTGTTTCCTAAGTTCTGAGACTGGTTCTGAATTACAATACTTCAAAGCAAATAATGAAATATTGCATTTATATTACATGCAGACTATTTTTCTGAATTTTTCTCCTTTTTTTTGTGTAGGTTTTTCTGCATTCAAACATATTTCCTAAAATTTCCAGTCTGTTTTCCACTCCGTTCTCAAAAGATAATTTCAGAAACTAAGATTTTAAATTTTTTTAAAGTTGCAATACTTATAATGTAAAGACAATAACTAGCAACTCTGTTAGAAATTAAATGTAAATTTTCAATGATCCTTCCAAAAACCCGTGGTAAGTCCACTATACACATCAAAGGCACAACTCTTTATGTTTTATACTTTTTATTGACAGATTTTAATATTTTAATAAATATAGTAGACTGTAAAGGCAATAGAGGAGAACCAAGTGATGCACATGCAGTGATACTTGGAAGTAAATGCACTTTGATAAGACTAATGATAAAGCAAACACTTAAAAAGTTGTTCATTCAGTTCTGATTTGTACTGCTCTAATTAACCAGACACTGTCCCTGACAGGAATTTTTTTTTAAAATGTGGAAATTCTATTTTCCTCTCGCATTTGCCACCTTGAAATCTGAGAAACACCCATCAGCAGAAACACACAGTTAATATTAACCTGAAAAATAAAAGCCAAAATGCATGGGAACACGGCCTTGTTAATACCTGGAGGACACTTTGATTATGCCTCTTATCTCTTGTTTGTAATAATCAGACTATATAGAACTGTGGTTTTATTTATTTTTTTTTACCTGTGATTTCTTTCTTGTAGATGTGTAAAATACATTTATCATCTCTCACGTTACATCCAGGTGTCTGATTTCAAGTTCTCCTTTTCTGGAATGCCTCCTGTCTGTCTTGTATTGCAAAGTTATGTGAAGACTTTAAATTCCTCGTATCCAGTGTTCTGCTCAGATTTCAATAGTAGCAATGAGGCCATATTCTCAAAGCCATAAGACTATTTCTAGGTAAACTTTAAACTAAGGTATGTCAGCAAGTTGAAACCACAAAATTAAATTACTTATAATATTAAATAATTTTCTTATTAGGAAAGGATAACCATTCACTGACAAATAGATATGATCAATATAAACTTGAATAGCAACATATTTGTGGCTTTATTTTAAAGGCTATCTTGTTTAAATGATCTTCAGAAATTCCTTCATAATGAAAGTAGAACTAAATGCCTGATGAAAATGATTTCCTGCAAATGTTTGCTTACACTTTTAAAGAAAATTGCTTCATTACTGCTTGTTACTTGTTTCTGTTCATTTACTACAGATACTAAAAGATGTATATATGGTCAAAGGTAAAACACAATGTGGTCTTACCTCTGCTTTCCTTTCCTGTATAAATTTGATTAAACTTGTATGGATTTCTTGCAGGCATCTGACTCCCAAGCAAAGCTGTGGGCACTAGATGCAAAAGCAGGAAAAGGCTGCCAAAGTGCTTTAAGGCTCTACATCCCAGTCTTAGTTTTCATCTGAAAAGTGAAGACAACTTTAGAGCAATAAGATATTCAAGACAGCAAAGAGTTTTGTCACTTGAGTAGCAGGGCTTGTGTAGGAACTTGAAGATACATGGATGCATCTTTGCATCCTGAATTGGGTTTCTGACAGCTCTAACAGCCAGGTCTCTCTACCAGACTATGGTGAAAAACTGCTGAATTCTCATCCTCAGCCAAGTCAGAATCCACAGGGTTGTCTTCTATTACTTGGGTGGCTTGCATTTAAATCTGTCCCACCTGGAGGGAGAGGAGCTCTGGGGCTGCACTCCACAACTCACTCACTGCAGCTGCTGCTGCTGGAGAGTGGCTCTTCCCTCTCCCCCAATACCCTTTCACAACTAAGAGTCTTTCAGCCTTGGTTCTGACCAGGGTTTTCTTGACAGTTTGTTGGATTTATTTTCTTCACAAAGCAGTGCTGTCATGATAGGTCATGGATAAGACCTGATCTCTCATGTAGTTGAATCCTGATGACACATAATCAAATGCAGACTCAAAATTCCATGTTAATTACACAGGGATAATTTCTCAGTACAATGCAACTTCAGCTAAACAAAAAAGGCCATGGCCAGATATAGAATGCAAATACAAGAAACTGCACTAATGAATGCATAAACTGCTTTCAGTTAATGGCTGGACACAAATCAGTCCAAAGGCTCAGCAGCATCCATTTCTTGGAGCTCAGACACCTGGATTGTACATGAAACTGCATGCTGGATGAGACACAGTGGCTCACTGCTGTTGTTAGAAGGAGCATGTTTGATGTGGACTCTAAAAACAAAGAAATTGCGAACTCTAACCCTTCACCAGGTTTCCTGTGATAACTGGTGACGTATGATGTTATGACATAATGTATTTTAACTGTGTCATGGTGAAAAGAATTCCTGAGATTCCTGATAACAGCAGCTGGTTATACTTAAGAAAGAAACACATCTTGTTCTCGTTATTCACCACTACCTCTGGGGAGGAAGACAGCATCTTTCATACACTTAAAATTGGCTCAAAATTAAATTCCTTGGCATCAAAAACATTGAATAACTTATGTCAGTGTCTGACAAGGTAAAGTAATGTATGAAGGATACAGTCCTACTTTTAAAATTAATCATCCTTAAAGAAAACAAACAAAAAAAAATTGATGGCAAACTGGTCTCCTAGAGACTGTTAATGTTCTACAGCAAAGAGAAAATTAAAGGATTTTAAAATAGTTCATAATCATACAGGGAAAAGTCCATTCGGGGAGAAAACAAAACCAAACCACCACACAGCAAAAACATCCCAAGTTTTAACTCTGACATCGGCAACCCCTCAGCTGGTCCGTCACAACTTTGGATTCAGCAAGCCAGATGTATTATGTGAAATGCAGCAATCCACAAGCAGCAACAAGGTCTTACAGACATGTGCAGACTTGTCTAAAGGTGTCAAAGAGATTAAATCTCAAAAGTGTAGGCAGCCAGGGTCAAGGACAAGGGAGTTTACAACTTCAGCATGTGTCAGGCTTGCTTATCAAAGTTAATACTTTCTCCAATTACCTTTTCTCCTATAGATCTTCAAGAAATGGTCCCTCAACTCTGGCCTCAAGGATAGTTTCTGAGCTTGTGAAAGCCTGTGACAGTCATCCTCACCAAGCCTTGCTGTGCATTTGGAGTGTATTTTGTGACCTTGTGATGTATGGGAGACACCGAAAATGTGCTTCAGGTCCAGCCTGCCTAAAACATAACTGTGCCTTTAGGGCTGGATATTGGCTTGTAGAAGTCACAGTAGCGAGATTACATGCAGAAATGTAACCTTGGCTAATTATTTAATTAAGAATAAATATTTAAAATCATGAAGTAATACATTCTAGTCTTACTGCAATAAAACATTTGCAAAGTAAACAACCCCCAAAGTATGACTATCACTGAATGATTTGGACATAATTTATACTTAAAATTAACTTCTTGCTGGCAGCATCACCATATAAAATGAGACACCATTCAACACATTCAAGGCAACATCATTCTTCACACTAAAATTAAGCATCATAAAGATAGTTATCTTCAGAATAATTATATCAAAGTTTCACTGGCACTTTGGACAAGTCTGTGATAACACTTCAGCTTCATATAGTGACCAGTTTTAACTAAACTCTTGTTTAACATATTGTTGTGCAATATGGATTTAATAGTATTTTAGATCTGTAATCTTGGTGTTTTTCATTAGTCTATAACCTTTCATTGTCATTTATCTTAACTAAGCAAATAAGCATTAAGTCTGTGGGACTATGACCAGTATGCCAAGGTCAAGTCTGTTAAAAAAAAAATAGAAGTCTCTTTAATAACAACTTCTTTGAAATGTGCTATTATTTGTAAACATTCATCAGGAATGCAATTACTTTTCAGTGCCACGAATTTAAATACAACTACCTGCAAATATTTTATGAGAGAAAAAGTGTTCAAGAACTTCAAGGGTATTTGCAGTAAAAAACTGAGCAGAGGCCTTTGATTGCAAAATACAGCCAGTTAACCGGGGGAATAGATTGCCTGGACAGTGTGGAGTAGCCACTGCTGGTAATCTTTAAGAGCAGGTAAAACAGGATCCAGGACACATGGAGGTGGAGCTGACCCTGCCTTACACTCCAGGATTGTCCTGCCACAGTCACTTGTTTCACTGCAGTCCTTCCTCGGCCTTACCCCTTATGTCTGTATTTAGCTTTCAGCTCATTCTTAATGCCTCAGCCACCCTTATACTCCAGGGACCACACAGAATGACACCACGAACTGGTGCAACACTCCTGCATGTGCGTTATTTTCTTTCACTTGCCTCTTCCTTGTATTTTAGGGAACATACACTCCCCTGCGTGCACGCATGCATAGACATGTAAATTTGAAGCACAAGAAGGTCCCATTCCTGATCAGCCTTAAAATGACTCCAAAATAAATGTTTGGTAACACATGCTCCTTAATCAAGTTGTATGGGTACATCTCACAATGTCATCTCACAGCTGTGACGCAGTGGGCAATAGCTGAGACTGTACAGCACACAGAGGTGATACATTTTTTTCTAAAATAAAAGCATGAGTAAATACCTAATAGCAACACTAACTTACATTATGTCATCAGTTTTGAAGAGGATATTACTCCACAGATTAATGAGGAATTCTACATGGAAGTCAAAGGTATGATGTAGTCTTATAGCATTAATCAAGAGCTAAATATGATCTGACCTACTTCAAACAGCCCAGCCTTTAACAGAGAGAAGATTAAAAAAAGGCAGAGTACAAGAGTCTGTATTTATCTCTGACGTAACACCAACAAAGCCAACAGAATTCCTTGAAGTTCAGGGTGCCTCAGAGCACCACATGGCAAGTGCCACAGGTCATTCTGTAATCTGCAAGGTATGATGGATCAAAAAAGAAATGACATTTTCCATTCCTATTTAGGAAACATTATACTAAGAAATAAGATATCACAGGACTGCATCTCAGAAAAATGTATGTTTATTACCATGCAACAATGGATGTATCAATTCACTAAAAAATTTTACAATTACAAATATGAATATACTCTAGGAAGTCCTCTGGAATGAAGAAATCACAAGGTTTCCCAGAAAAACTGATTTTTTCTATACTGTACACAGAAAATATAATTATGCTGTATATAACTCTCTCGAAAGGTGAAAAATTAGATAGGTTATATTTTATTTTTCAAAACCCGAAAGCTTGGAGATCATTCATCCATCTTATCAAGTCAGACTCACTGTACTGATCCCCAGACATAGTGATTCCCTCTTCCTTAGCACTGACACCAAACACGATAGAGTTCCCAGGCCCCCCTGAAGGTACGTTCTAAAGAGAGAGACATTAATAGATAATGACTGGGAAGAGAGCACATAAATACCTTTTAAAAAATTAACAAACCTTGATTTCCTTGGACACATGAGCAATAAGAGAAAGTCACCTAGTATCTTTTTAGGAAATACCTCTAAAAATTTCTCAGTCATGACTTGCTTCTGGCTTCACACTCCATGACAAGGGCCACTATTTTCTTGTGATGATGAGGGGTGCCCACTCTGGCCAAAGTTGTTAGCAACTGACAGCACTTCACATTTAGAATTTTCAGTCACTGATCAGGATCTCTAACCCGAGTGCTGCATTTCCAAAAGAACAAGACCCTTGCCAACAAACTGGGAATTCGGCAGTCCCAGGGAGGGGGGACTAACGAAGCTGTTACTTTCCTGCTATTTCCAGAGCAGGTCTGTGTCACACTGTTTACATCATGCATCATTCATCTGCTGTGATGAAATGTAACCCCGCGTTTTAAAAAAAGACCTCTGCAACAGTGAGGATACTATATCTTTGTGAGAAGCGTTTCACATATTTTCCATGGGCATCAACTGCTCCTGCTTCTATTTAAATCTGTGTGGCCCTCTTCAGAGGGCATTATTCACTTCAGGAAGTCCATTCAGAAGGTGGTGAGCATAAGAAGGGGAGAAGCCAGGATGGCAGCAGACAGCAACATGGCTCCTGAAGAAACGCCGAGAACTGCTCCTGTGAAAAGGGCTGTCCACAAGATCCGAATGGCCAGCCAGGTCTTCAGCTTGGCACGAGGTTGGCAGCAGTGGGCATCTGACCACCACGTAAAGCAAGAGCAAGAGCCCTCTGGATGGGTGCCCACTGCAGAAGGCTCATCAGCTCAGCCTGTACAAGAAAGTTCCTTTGAAAAACGGCAAATTCCATCTGTCAAGAGGGGTCAAGAAAAAGATAATGAAAAATCCTTAGCAAAGGAATCAGTGATAATAAGAGATGCTGAAAAAAAATCAAGGGAATCCGATGAAGCCCTCAAAATGTTCAGCATTAAAAGCAAAGAGGTGACCAAGACAGTTGTCAGCAAAGCCTACGAACGAGGGGGTGATGTCAGCCTCCTCAGTGGAAGATACGAGAACAACAGCAGCAGCTCCGAGATGACCAAACTCAAAGAAGAATCAAGTGCTATTGACAAAATTCTTAGTAGCAAATTACCTTCAACCATGAGGAGAAAGTGTTCAAATGTGGTATCAGAGCTGACCAAGGGCTGGGAGAAGATGGAAGAAGAGGACAAAGATGGGGCCAAGGAAGATCTGCTCCTTAAGTGCCGTGATGACAGCCTGGATGCCCAGGACAGTGGCTATGGGGAAGCAGAGGACAAGCTTGAGCAGGAAGACAGTGACCGGGAGGTGACAGCTGTGAGGATTAAACGGCCTGTACCATCTCTGTAAGTAAAGCATCTTCATTACATCAACACAAATGGCAGAGGGGTACAGCTTTCCATGAGGAAGACTGGGGCGGGGGGCAGGAAATGGTAGGAAGTGGTCAAAGATAAACTCTTATTCTTAATTTAGAAGAAATTAATCAAAGGTCAGGAGACCTTTCACATATCACTTTGTGCTTACGTAGTTAGTCAGCAACATCAGACTGCAGCCCAGGGTTTTATGTACTATGTACATAATACACAAAGTCAGGAAGTTATATTTGGGAGATGTTAATTATATTTAATTTTCACACCGGATTTACTGGTTCATCAAAATAACTACTTACTTATTAATACTTCAGTTCATATTTCAGAATCAAAACTTTTACCTCATCTAGAGCCCTGAGCTATTCATTTATTTCAGCAAATGTTGTCTAAATCGATATATTTGACAAGTAATATTTCCAAATATTTATTCATTATTTTGCTTAGTATAAATTGCAAATATTTTCAGGAGCAATTTGCAGACAGTGTCCCAAATTAATGTTGCAGGAATTACTTCCACATACTTCTTACCAAAAGTTGGGTTCACTGCTTCTCTTAGGAAGCTTTCCATGAATTTGGAATTCACCAGCTCAAAGAAAGGAAACCTTCACAGTATCTCGGACCCCAAGTTCATACCATATCTCAATCGCCTTTCCAGAAATGAAAAACTGAATCAGCACCAATGATGAAAAACTGATGAAAATGCCAAAACAGACTTTGTGATCTTTCTGCAGACAGGCAGGCAGGCTGTATCATGGCCCCTGTTTTGGTTTTACACCTCACTACTGATGGGCATTACCATGACCATTAGACTGTGACTAACACAGTTACGGATTTCAACCATACAGTACCTTCTAGCACAGCTATCCGAACACACATCCCCAGAGCTATTTTAACTATTCGGATGGGATTAGAATGACGCTTTGCTGTACAGCTGAGCAGTCAGCTCCTGTAAAAAGAAAATAAATTAATGATTAAGTGAAAAAAGCTCTCCAGTAACCTAGGGCTTGAAAGTTTGTGGTACCTGCTTTTGGTAAGGACTTTGTGCACCATTCTTTCACAGAAATTAGGACCTCAAACCAAAGATTCCAAATAGACAGGAAAAAGGATGCATTTGCAGCACTTATCTGTAAACAACTTCAATTAAAACAATTTTCTCGGTTTCAAAGGTTGTAGTAGAAACAGACCAACTGTCTAGCTTCTGTTAAACTTTTCTTGTCTTTTCTTCATATGTCTACCTACAAAAGAGATCGATAAGCCATATTTACTGTGGTCCAGATGATTGAAATAAGACCCTCTCTGTTACTTAGAGCTCTCTCTTCCACTGAAATTTGACACAAAAATAATTTTCTGCACTTACAGTGCTGCTATAAGGACTGGATTTTTTTAACTATTCATTTTTTAGAATTTATTTTACATCCACAGAATATGATAGTTCAGCCTGCTACCTTTATAAACCTTTCAATGTGGTTTAATCTTCTTCAAAAAGGTCGTAAGTACACAGTTGTTAAACAGTATCTCCCATTTTCCTCTCTATATTCCAGGAAAAAAGCATCAGTGAAAGTATTTTGTTTTCCTCACATCAGCACCTTCATTATTTCCAGCTGCACCACTTACTGGAATAAGGCTGGTGCCTTAGTAGAAGGCCTGTTAACTTCTACTGGCATAAGGGAACAAAATACTAACATATTTCGTTCCTATACTTTTGTTAGGAGCAAAAAGGATGCAATAAAAGGGATATGAAACTCCAAACATTACAAAGGAATTCATAACTTTCCCCTACAGACAGAATCAGGGTGAATATGCAACGTGGGCATTATTTGCCTAGAAGGTCAGAATGCATTTAGGATGATTGTTCTGGTTAACAGGTTAACTTAGTTCATTGTTACACGTAAAGCACTTCTTACAGTGGGTGAATGTTCAAAACCTTCACTTTGGATGGACAATCCTTTGTGTAAGGGCAGTAGAAACATGAAAAAATGCTTCTTTGTGTACACAATTCACATTGTTAACTTGTCATTAAGCTAAACAATGGCAAAAATGGCACTTCAGCCACCAGAAATGGTTAAATTAGAAGATGCATTAAGGATAGGTAAGATGGTGGTTTTCTCAACCACTGAGAAGATGATTTGGATGAGGAAGGTGATAATAATATTCTGCTAGAAAGGAAAATCAGTTTCAGTAGAAAAAGGAGGGAATACATTCTAGACTGTTAAATTAAAGCAGGCAACAAAGACTGCACAGCCTCCTGCTATCTCACTGCCCCTCTTCTCTCCGCTCAACCTGGACAACCGAAGCTCTAGGACTTTCTCAGAGGTCACAGTCCCTGGAGAGAAGGGGGAGCAGCTGGCTGCAGCTGAGGGATAAGCCTTCTATGATGGTATCTACTCATCAACTACACTGAGACTGCTGGCATCATTTCTTCGAGGCAATTTTGATTCACTTAGTATTTTTTTTCCCCCCTGCCTTAACTGATACCTTCCCACATGAAGAGCTGGTGAAGCAGTCAATCTGAGCTTCAGCTGGAGTTCAGACTGTGCTGGCACAGGGTTCCTGTGGCCTCTGGAATAGCCATAGGCTTCAGGAGATGAATTCCTTTGCATAACTAAACCCTGTGCCCACAGTTCCTCCGGGCAACGAAGGCACAATTCAGGTGAAGGGACAAAGGATCACAGCTTTCCCTTTCTCTGTATGACAATAGCTTATATAGAGGAGCACTCGGTTTATTGCTGGGAAACCAAATTGTCTAGCTTTACCTCACTAGTATTTCTTAATGCTTTCCTGCCAGCACCTACCTGTTAATCACTTACACACACAAAATCACAGGTACAGACATGCTGCCTACTCTCAGGATGCTCTACAGCCACACCACAGATAAGTGCACTTAACTTGGCAACTCAGTATGCTCAATTCTTTTGATGTTTTTTCATCAGATTGATAGGGAAGAGTATTTTGGAACTTTTTAAACACAGTTTCTCAATACAGCTAAGCCAATCTCAGGGCAGCTCTACAGCTAATAAAGCAGTGCAGCTCTCCTAGTTGTTTTTCTATCCCTGGCCACTAAGTGTTTACAATTCTTGCCCTAGCATAGTCCTGCCCAGTACTGGCATCTTTCTGGTGCACAGATCTGAACTGGGGACATCTTTATGACTCCTATTCTCTATTTCAATCAGCTTAGTAGAAAGCAAAGGAATGTCCAAACAGCGGGGGAACAGAATTTTCTGCAATTTTGTAGCCCTGTGTACTGTTTTGCCAAGTGTATTGATTCTCCAGTGTTACTGTTAATATTCAGTTGACATTGCTGGAGAGGTTTCAAAGCAGCCTTTTGGGGAGTAAAAATATTAGAAAACAAATTACTTTGGCACAGCCACAGCACAGCATAGTCCCTAGCTGAGTTCTGTACGTACACACTGACAGGATGTGGACAGCACAAAGACTAGCTCAGACTATCTATAGCTTCCCCACAACATGTGAGATTGGCCACGAGAGGACAGTGGCTGCCTGCAGTCATCCAGAACTATTACACACACACACACACACGTGCACACACACACACACAAACACACACACACACACAAATCAAACCTCTCTGAAGATCTTTCCTTCTCCTTTGTCCTTGACACTTTCAGGCTTCTACCCTACCCATTGAAATGTGAAATTTGGACTTCGATATTTGTTCAGAACCATACTTCAAATGCAGAAGCCTAGACAGAGCTACTGCACTCGATTAGCTTTTTGTTGTTGCTTTAATCATTGGCATCTGTTACAGAGGACGGATTTTTCTAGGCACTACCCTCTAGTTTTCAGCCAGATCATACACCTACAGCAATCAGCATCTCTAACCTCAGGGCAACACACTTCAGGCTTGGCCAGGCAGGCAGGAATGGGGAAGGTAGAGAAAGTGCAGGTAATCAGCAACATACTGTTTTGCTCCCTGACAGAATTAAGCCCTTCTGGGGAAAAGCTTGTCAAAACAGGCTCAGACTGGGACTGGAAGGTGATAGTGTAAACAGGATAAAGGTGTGATCATGGAACTTGCCTCTTGGGTGCAAACTGAATGTGGATGAACAGCCCCTAGAGAACTAATTTAGAAGTGGTGAACTCGTGCCACCTGGTGGATTCCAGCTCGTCCCAGAAAACACAGTAACCCAGTTACAGGAGAGATCAATAAACAGCAGAAGTGCATCAGGAAAGGAGGAGACGCAAAGCTCAGGTGTGTTCTGTGTCTTTCAGCGCCAGCCGGCTGAGCGAGGAGGCGCGGAGCAACGCGCGCAGGAAATGCAGCGCCGTGCACAGCCTCAAGGACAGGTGGCAGGAATGGGCCGACCAGCACATCATAACGCAGAAGCTGAACCCCTTCAGTGAGGAGTTTGACCACGAGCTGGCCATGTCCACGCGCCTGCACAAAGGAGATGAAGGATACGGCCATCCCAAGGAAGGAACCAAAACAGCTGAGAGAGCCAAGAGAGCCGAGGCGCACATCCACCGGGAGATCAGGGACATGTGCTTCATCATTGAATCCATGGCTAAGCCACGGCCCGACGGCAAGATCCAAGTCACTTTTGGGGAACTCTTCGACAGATATGTTCGTATTTCAGATAAGGTTGTTGGCATTCTGATGAGAGCCAGGAAACACGGGCTAGTGGACTTTGAGGGAGAAATGTTGTGGCAAGGAAGGGACGATAATGTCATAATTACTTTATTAAAATAGGTAGGCTATAACCAGAACAACTTTTGGAAAACTTTTCTCTCCTTCTCCCTTTCCATTAGCATTTGCACATTTTACATCTAAGATTCCCCTGTTCGCCACACAGAAAAGAGTATTTTTTGAAATATGTATTTTATAACTAGTGCACGATAACCCAAGCGTCCAAATGGACTTCATTTTGTACCAGAAGTGCTTGCAGGACAATTAAGTTAATTACTACATCAAAAATAATAAGAAAAATCTACATGGAATATAAGCAGCTGGTGATAAAAGCCCATAGTTATACAAATAGCTACAAATTAATTCCAATTTCTACTTCTTCTCACATTAAGATATCCCCAGCCTATTTAAACTGGAGTATCCTATGATGAAACATGTCAGATCAGAAGTTGAATGACAATATAGACTCAGACCAAGTTTTTGATCTGCAAAATGGTCTTGTGCACGCATTTCCTAATTAATTTATTTATATACAAGTAAAATTATCTTATTTTAATACAGAATCAAGGATACCAAATTTGTTTTCCTTAAAAGCAGGATATGTAACTACTACTGCAGTATTATCTTGTGGCAACTGTTGACACAGCTTTCTCTTACGTATCTTATAAAAATCCTTCTTTTTATAAATAGAGTTTTATATATTTATTGTATTTATATAATTAATTTTTTAGATAGTTTCATATTTAAACTTATGGAGGTTGGAATGTAATGAATAAAAAAGTTTTGATTAGATAGATACCTAAAAAAATACCTTCTATGCAACACTGTGCAATGTCTCATCTGATTATCTATGCAGATACTGTTCTTATAAATACAGGGAAAAATAATATGTAACATATAAAAACTAGTCAGGTACTTGTACTTTCGTGTACAGCAAAAAAAGTGACTAAAATCATCAACTTCCACTGAAATGCACCTCTGTGAGAAAGTAGAGAAACAGTGTTCATAACTTTGAGGAAAATGTTGTTTCATATTACACAGAAATACTGACCTCATTTCACAGCATTTGCCATTCCAATGCCACTGAAATAATGTATTTCAGTCCAGGTGATGCTGAAGAGGACTAAATGCTAATGAACTAATATTTCTAGGACTTAAAATTGTATTATTCACAAATCTGAGACCTCTGTAAGGTCTCTATTGCTTACTGGATTAGAGAGATCACTATTTCTCTCCTGTTGTAAAAATAGCTCTCCTGGTAAAATGTGTTTGCATTTGTTTCAGAGCAGATGCCTGGGCAAATAATGAAAAAGGAAGTGGTTTTTTCCCCTTATGATTCTTTCAAACCAGAAGAGCAAATACATTCTTACAGAAGTAAGGGTGTATGAACATCTTGTCTCTCTGATAAAACAAATATTGCTGTTTTATTATGAGTACAGGTACTCCAGTTTGAAGCTCCAATGTACAAATAAACCAAATATTTTATAACTTAGTGATACAAAACCTGACTACTACATCCATTCTAAGTCTATGTAAATCATTAGTATTTTAGGCATAGTTATATTACATGACTCTAAGGAAGAAAAAGTTAATTGCAAGATGGAATCAGTGGAGCTTTTTAACAACGTTTTCTTGAGATGTCTTGGACTACTCAAGCTGACCTACAAAACTGCTGTCTTAGTGCAATACTTACATAATTTTTACCAGAATATTCTTAACTTATTCTTTATGTCTTTATATAATGACCTTTAAAGCTGTCTAAATTGTCTTGACAAAATTGTGTTGTCAAAGGAATATATGAACTATAAATAAAACCCTTAATTTTTTCTTGGGTTACTCTCCTCCACACTAGAAAACAAATATGTGTGCATATTATGTGAAGTAAAGTATCAGTAAGTTGCTTCAAAATATAAGCACATTCTCCTTTTCACAGACTGTTAAAATACCTCCTGTGAAGGCCTCTCTGTCCGAAGCACCAGAAAAAGATTTCAGGGTACTTGGCAACAGACCTTATACAAAATACCTGTACAAAGAATACCCACTAAAGGCATGTAAGTGTTAAGTGAACTACATATTTCTGCTCATGAGAATTCTCATCCTAACACAGGAAACACAGCAGCTGTAACAATGTAATCACTACTATACTTCTGCAATCTATAGCTCACTGCAGGTAACTTAAGCCTCCCATTCAGTCATCTCAATGTTAAAATCTATGCAAAATAAACCAAATCCCCAACTTTTTCTATTCTTCCACTCTAAGTATTTTATTTCCAATCGGATGAGAACACCACATGACATAACTAATATTTTTTCTCATACTACCCTCCACTATTTACCTTTGAGTAGGCAGTATCATGCAAAGCCTTCTAATTTCTGAGAAGAATTCACCATTTTTTTCGAAGAGAAATATTAAATACTGATATAAGTTATGGTGTATGGAAGCATTTAATGTAGGTTATATGCTTTATAACATTTTTTTACATAAAGTTGTTTGACAAGTTTTTCCATGGAAAGTAGGAGAAAATAAATCTGAACTCATTAAAAACAAACAGAAGTACTCCATGAATTACCCAGCCTAACTGTACTACTATACTGTGTTACATTCCTGTGAAACTAGCACAACCTCTGCCAAATTTAAATATTCTAAGCAGAGAGATGATAAAGATCAAAACTTTGATTAAAGCAGTCTCTGTAAATTTTTGTTTAAGACCTGCTTTCCTAGTTCTGACTTGATTTGAAAATAAAACTCTCAACTTTTTAGACAGTGAGCAACTCTCAGGTACTCCCATGGTAGCTTGTAGCTGCACATTATTTTCTTAAATACTGTATTCACCCCCAAAATGTTTTACTTGAAACAGCACTCCTGTACTCTCCTGTCTGAGGCTAGAGTTGCTTTTGCACATCCTTGGTAGTGAAAAAAGACATGACTTGTCTCTTCTTCTGCACTAACTTACATACATTTTTCATATTCTAACGCAGCTATCAAGTTTAAGTGACAGCATGGAACTTGTATCAGAAGTAGATTTGATGTTTACAGCTTTGTATTTTTCAAAGTCTTACCACAGTTGCTGCAGTGACTTAAGCAAGTGGAAGTTCACTGGACATGCATCCCACCAGGCAGAAATCAGCTCCCTCCTCCACAGCAATAATCCCTTCTTTAAAAATGTTTATGTACAGCCAAGGTTCAGCCCATTTTTAAAACAGGGAAGGCTACAGAAATAAAATTCGCTGTAGTGAAGAGCATTATATTCATGGTGATGTGTTCAATCATCACTGATCACAGAACAAATACTGGCAAGCCCTAGTCCCACAGCCATTTCAGCTGCTATGTACACACTGCACCACCCCATCATCTCAACCAAAGCCACTGCAGACACCTCAGGGCACAAAGCAGTTTAGCATTCAACAGCAGGTGTACCATTAGCACTGTAATTATCACAACAGAAAACAAACTACAGTTACAAAGCTTGTCAGATAAGCAGGACAGCAGAAAGCAGAGCTGGCACTGGCATTTCTGCAGTGAGACAGCCACTTTGGTGTGCACATACTACACCAAGTATACACTATTCCCTTGGCTGGACAATTCCTCTCTCTGCTCCAGAACAACAGTGTAGGTCTGTATCACTGCAGTAGCATGTACTCTTAAGGGGAGAAAGAGGAAAGTTTTGTTCCCTTTATTGAGCTCCAAACTGTAGTGACAACAGTAAAATACCCCAACGACATCTGTTCTGTTCTTTTATGAAGGGAGAACATAAAGTGAGACTTAAGATTCAAATACTGAAGAATACAAGATTATTATTTTTTTATTTGAAGTTGAAGGAATAGTCAACATTTTTACTCATCTTCCAAAAGCAAGTTTTATGCAGACACTCTAATTCCTGTACAAAAAATAACTCTAATGCAATATAAACAGGTGAACAGGAGGATGTAAGCACAAGCTGTATGTCAAAAATTATGACCTTTTGGCAGATACACAAAAGCAGTAACTAACAGAGACAGGATTGAGGGCCAAAAGATGACACTTAAAGAATCCCGTGTTTGGAACCCAGGTACCCAAAGAAAACATCGACTTAGTCAGTGAATCCATCCGAGTACTGTATGCCGAGATACAGTCTTCTGGCAGTGAACTCCAGATAATGGGTCTCATAAGCCTTCAGAGTACATCAAACCCCAACTCTTTACAATCATCTTGCCAGGAAAAATGGAAAGGAATTCTACTGCAGAAAATGCATAATGAACTGAAGGCAGGAGGGACATTAAGACAATATCTTTGATCTCATCTATACAATTTTTATGTGTGCCATATGGAAATTAACTATATCTTTGGTAATAAAATTCATGGTCTTTCATAAGTAGACATGCACTGCTCTCTGTAGATCCCTTACACAGCCAGTTGCTTCACTCAGTCACTTGTGCTTTAAATCAAATGTCCAGCTATTCCTTAACTAATTTAGCATTTTACAAGCATGATTGCTACTGTACTGCTTACCAAACACTATCCTTGATTACCACTTTTTTTGGTTCCTATTTGCTTTTCCAAGACTGGTCCAATACTTAGAAACATTCAGCTACTGAAGATTTTTGTGTACTCTCATTCTTTATAAAATTCTTCACACCAGCCTCTAAGAATCTAAAATATGCTTTATTTGCAGCATGAGCTTAGAATAGAGACTCTGCATTTGAATTAATGGTTTTGTCAGCAAGAATGAGACTTTTCTTTTCCCCTCTCCCCCTTTGACTTGGTTGAAGACAATGTATTTCCTTCCCATTGCTTCCCACTGGGCTTTAAAAAGCCCCCAAAAGGCCAAGGAAGATGAGAAAATGCATCCTATATATTCAGTTATTACATGAACAGTTATTATATGCATGAATGCAAAAAATGGCATTTGTGCTTCTACATCAACTCCACCTTCTAAATAAACTCCAACTCAAGTTTATTTTTACATATATTTAGATTTATTTGCTATACATCACTGTGAGCTTATAGTACTTAAAATCCATTACAGGATTTTTTTGTTGTTGTAATAATCAGTTGTAACTCCACAAAGACAATAATACTGCTGTGGAAGACCAAAGGGGAGAAAAGCCATTTCAATTTATTTACAGTTCCTTATTTTGTAAACATTTACTCTACACATTGTACTAAGTTCTAATAAGGATAAAGAGATATACATAGAGACAGGAAACAAAGCCCTGTTTTTCTATTCATATTGAGCATTAGCATATTATAGATGAAACGTCTGCCCTTTCTCATTACCATAGCAGTAAGCTGTCTTCAAATAAGTTTTTTTTAACTTTCCAGAAATGTAAATATTTTGAAATAATATACAACTACATCTACGTAAGCCAACCCATTTGGCTTTTTTTCCATTTCTAGAATAATTTAAAGTGCTATAAGCAACCCGTCAATCAACACTTTTCTATAATAACAAAACTACTTTAAACATTAATTTACAAGATAATATACAATGTTTGTCTGAAATAGCTGAAATTTCAGCACAAAGTCAGTCACTGTCACACTTAACAGCAATTTTTTTGTTCTTTTTTGTTTTGTTTTGTTTTGCAGAACATAGAATAAAAGCTTTGAAACAAACAGTTTTGTTGAGCTGTTATTGCCACAATGGCTTATTAACTTTTCTACAAAAGTGGACAAGAGCTACTGAAACTGTATTCTAGCCTGTCATTTATTTTTTGAGGTCACATGACAGTAAATTTGCATATTCCACAAGTCTACTGAATTACAATATTGTCTACCTATGATACATGATGTCATTTTAATCAGAGCTGGTGCTAATTGTAAATTTACAACATAGACCCACTCAAAAACATCACAAGTATTTTTTTCTTTGGACAGGAATAAGCTATATTCTTGAGCTGATGTGCTACACGGCTACAACAGTATAACAGTATATATCTGACACTTTATGTTGAAGAAAGATGCATCTGTTTCTGTACTTTTAATGCCCTACTATAGCTACAAATTGTTCACTGAGTTTTGCTTGCTTTAGCCTTTTAATTTTTTGGAACTATCATATTCTTACAATCTCTTGCTATTTTTTAAGTCTTTGCCACATAGCTCAATATTGTCAGTATTTGTCCCAAACCTGCAGATCATTAACAGCATGTGCAAAACATTCTTTAAATACAATCAGCATGCAGCTACAACACGTATTAACTGACTTTTTTCTACACATGAACAATAAACAAGACAAGTGGCACTGTTGACTTTGGGTATCTTCTAACTTCACCATGTGTGTACTGGGATGCGTTAAGAAGCAATGCTCAGCTTCCTATCCATTTGTGGCACCACTTGAATAACTCATCACTGGTCTGGACCAATCTCTGCAGTGCTGCTGCCAAATACCCACACGCAGCTTTCTTAGAGGTTCATAGAGGGCAACTTCATTCACAGACATAATTGGAATACAAAAATAATAAGCTATATTCAATGAAGCAGCCCCCTAGCAGGATTGCTGGAAAGGTGTGTGTGGGAAACCTGGGAGGCAACTGTAATATGGATAAGAAAATTTTGCAGGCCACAAGGCTCAAAGTAACTCATGTTAGTTTTTAGTCCACAAGGTCAATATTTTGTAAAAGAGTCTATAGCTTAGAAAAGGTATGGCAGTATATTACAGATGTGAGAGCATGTAAAAACATCTATTTAAAAATAATAACTAATGGCCACACTGAAAAATTAGAAAAAAAACCAGATAAGTAAAATACATTATATTGCTCCTAGGGATTTTTAAGCTGCACTGATTCATGTCAGGTTTGGGACAATAACCTGTAGAAATAGTTAAATACTTATTCAAAAGCCCATATTTCTATGTCTTGAATAGTGAAGTCTTCTCGCTTAGAAAGTGTGTGATTCCCAAATGTTTTACATGAATGACTTCTTCCATGGTAGAGATCACCATCAAGCCAAAGAGCAAACTCTCCTCTGCAAGACAGACAATGTATTAAAGCAAAAGAATAAGGGAGTAAACTTTCAATCTATCAATGTATTTTTCATTTAAAATTCAGAAATGAGAAGGAATTAAAAATTAGTTTTTAACACAAGTACCTCATTGCTGCTGACAAATTTATGCTACAAAGATTTTTTTTTTTACTATTTATTATTAATTGGGGAATATCCCTTTTGCAGGTATTCTGAAACAAAAAGCTAACCAGAATTCCTTGGTTCTCAGCCTCTTCCATTTTTATTACAGAGATGACATAATAGCACTTTTATATCTAAAGAGAATGCTGACAACAAATAAGGCAAACATTCCAGAAGCATATGCACCTGCATGGACAGAAGGGTAAATAACAGAACAAGACAATGTATGATTTCTGGAGACCCTGGCATGTTTTGGGTTGGTTCAGTTTCAATTCCGGCCTCTTCTAGTTACACATAATTTTCACATTTACATCCTTCCACAATCCTAATATTTATCTCCTCTGAATACAGTAAGACACACATCCAAGTCAAGCATGGATGGTATTATAACCATGCAGGGCTGAAACTTTATGCCACACTATGCTGAAGACAAACTTCCTGTTCAAGTTTTGTCAACATCAGAAGCTAAGCACCTGACATACTAAAGTTTCTTGGCTGGTAACTGCTGAGTCCTGAGTTACCAAACTGAAGTCAATTCCAATATTTCTTTTCAAAGGTGTCCAGACAAACACTTTTAACAGACTCTAATTGTAACTTACCCTCCTCCACCGAAAGCAAGAGAGTCCATGTCTCCTTTAATGAAGAACATATTGTCTCCTGTCCATTTAAAAACCTAAAGAAAAAAAAAACCAAAACAGACTAGCAAGTAAAAATATTTGAAATTTTAGATTGGGCAGAAGGGAAACCAAACACCGGTAAAGACAGACTATGTGTGGCTAGAGGCCAGTTTAATGAAATTACCAAGTTGACACAGAAAATTCAGGAAACAGATACTTGCAGATAAAAATTCTCTGAGGTTTTATGCTAATTAAAACAAGCCCATTCCAAACCAGGTCATCTTTGAGCATCAAAACTCCTACACAATGAAAAATACTAAGAAAATATGCTTAGACTAGATGATATGCCCCTAAAAAGGATGTTGTTTGTGAATTTTCAGACAGATACCTGAAAGAATTTAAATAGTAGAAAAATCTTCAGTATAATTAAAGAGTTGGGTTGAGTGTGTCCTTCAGCATGCAAACACTACTGATTAACGGTGTGCTTAAAGATTCCACAAAAAAAACTAGTATGATGACTTTTTTGGCCAACTTGTGATATTTTTCAGATTTACTATTACATTTATTAAGTATTTTAATATAATGCACTTGGGGAGGGTGGGGGGAAGGGGGCAAAAGCATACAAAGCCATTACTACTTACCTCAAAATCTGGAGAAAAAGTGAACATAAAGGTCTCCCCAGTGCCATAAAAGCCATCACTCACTTTAAACGGTTCAGATGCTAACGCACCAAAAACCTGTAGCAAAAATACATCAGAGCAAGAAAAACTTTAGAAAAACTGCACAGAATCCAAGAATCTCTAATGATAGTAACTGACAAACAAATCGAGTTGCAAATATTGTCAGATTTGAAATTCACTCTGTGAATTTCACTGTACCACTGTGAATTTTACTGTATCACAGTTCTGAGTGCACTGCGATATGCTATCATGCTTTGTGCTACAATAGAAAGTAAGAGATACACATACTCTTCCTCAATAAAAAGTGAACACAGCAAGAAAAAAATTCTAATGAATAAAAACTAAACTCAGAAAACTCTCAAAACCAATGTATACATACTTAAAATTTCAGATCAAAAGGTCCTTATTACATAGCTCCTTTTTCACTTCACTAGGCTATTTTCAGCGAGTTCCTAGCTGTAGCTGAGTTATTTTCCATGTAATTTATTAATTCCCATCCATATAACAGGTAAGCACTGTTTACAACAGTAACAATTCTTACAACAGAGACAGATTTTAACTGAAGGACAGGATGCCATCCAGAGGGACCTGGACAAACTTGAGAACTTGGTCTGTGTGAATCTCATGAAGTTCAGCAAGTCCAAGTGAAAGGTCCTGTACCTGGGTCAGGACAATCTCCAACTTAAGTACAGGCTTGGAGATGAACTCACTGAGAGCAGCCCTGAAGAGAACAACTTTGGGATTCTTGTGGATGAAAAGCTGGACATGAGCCAGCATGTGCTCACATTTTGTTGAGTTCAAGCACTATTCTCTTGCAATAAACTCTTAATTTTTAAATAGTATGCACAACAGCAAACAATTCATTTGATGCAGGTAGTAGTACATTTGAGAAGACACTGCTTAGACTCCATTGTTACAGAGCAGACAAGAGATAGGATTTACATACCAAACTTTCTTAGTCACAGTACTTACAGAAACTCCCTCATATTACTACTACTTTATTTCTTTACATGACCTTTTTTAAGAACAAAATGTCACTATACTGACAAGTTACTTTACTCATGCAAAATGGTTCCTTTACTTCAGTGAAAAGGATCACCTTTGAAAATATATGTGACCAATACTTATAATCTAAAAATCCAATTCTCTGGAACAAAGAGCAAATTCAGTCTAAAGACTTGAAGATCCATTAACTGAGGTGCAAGTTTCTGTACCCTTGTTTTAATTCAAGTTCACAGGAAAACTGGCCCAAACTTTTTCTTTCCGAGATATTTATTTCATTCAACATCTAGAATCCAACACTGGGAAGATATTTCTCTATTATCCCACTGTCTCAGTGTCAAGAACAGGTTTCAGAGACAAAGAAACTACTATATTTTTTTTTGCTTTTGGGGAAATCAGACCAAAATAAATGAATTGTTTGTTTTCTTGTTTGTTTCCAGAAGGTGCCCTTTTTTTTTGCCCCCTGTATATTTTTTTTTAATTCAAAGTAGGCTTGAGACGACTCTCTAATGTTATCGCTACTTACTGGTTTTTACATTTTTTGATTTTTAGCCCATTACTGGTTAGATGGACTCATATGGGAATTTGTACTTCAAGACAGTATTTAATTTTTAGTTGATCTTTATTACCTGTAGTTCCACTACATGTAACTGTTAAGGTTAACATTTAAAGATGACTCAGAAAGAACTTATAATTGCTGTAGTCATTTATGCCTATTTCATACTTTCCTGTCTTTGCACATGTAAACTCTAAAAAGCAGCATAGATGAGACACTTTTTCCTTTTTGTTATTTTAAGCATCAGGGTCAGTGAATTAGACTTCAGAAAATTGGGTGATAGCTTTTCTCTGTCAAAGATTTTGTGACTTTAGACTGTACTCAGTATATGCAGATAACTGAACTTAAATAGAACACCTTTTAACAAAAAAATCCATACTGATTTAAAATTAAGTTTCATCAATGAATATAATAAAATGGGCTGCTGAAGTAAATAATATTCCATTTTTAAATAACTACATGCATATTTTCCACCCTTCCAATTATTTCTTAGTCCTCAAACTACCTGAGTCTCTGTATCCTAACTTTTTTTAGGGGCTCAAGTCATTCTCTGAGCAGGTCTGGTAGCTGAGCTACATTCAGGTACCTACGGTATGTCTTAACTTAAGATATCCTTAGCGCTGACATTACATCTAGTAAGTAAATATAAGTAAAAAAGAGAAAAGTAATTATAAGTTTTCATTAACAACAGACATTTCTTGAGAGGAATTAACCTTCAGTTAAAGTAACAAACAGAATTGTGTCAAACCTAAACTACCTCAGTTCAGCCTCTACACAGGTGTACACTTTTCACATAACTCTTATTCCAGTGTTTGTCTCAGATCATCTCAGGGGTGTTATCTACATAACCACTAAAACATAAAACTAGTATCTTCTAACCACGTAGAAAACCATACACACTTTACTCAAGAGACTCTGAAGCTTTATTTCCAATTATGGATAAATTAAGCTGTAAAGAACCTCAGACATTCTCTCATATAATTCCCTGCTCAGTGCAGGACTGATTCCAAAGCTATTAGGTTGATTCGGTTTTGTCCAGCTCAGCTTTGAGTACCCTCAGGAATCAGGATTTGACAATCTTTCAATCTTCTATATGCTTCAAGTTGAGCCTTCAAAGATCACACTTTTGCTATAAGCAACAATAAAAGAATAAGGCTTTATAGAAAAAGCACAATTTGCTTCCCAACAGTTATTTTAGTCCTTAAGAAGCGATGTCCATAGGATTTCTTCACGAAATCTGATTTTTGTGGCTAGTTGTTAGGGTGGGTAACTAAACTGCCCATGTCCTAGGTTCCATGTCTCACACTTCTGCAGTGCATAAAATACAGTCTGAAGAATGACTTATTATAAAATTAGACAGTCCCTGATGTGGTCAACTGCATTAACTCCACTTCTAGACCACCACTTATTTAGTGACTCATGTTGAGGAATCAGGTACCACTTTCTTTTTAAATGGCTATCAGGGTTCACAAACAGAAGCATATACCAGTAGATAGACGATCCACAACAATTGTAATGACTTAACTATAGATTTCATGGACACCTTTATTAAAGAATCTCCCAAAATTGACTGGAGCAGGCAATTTAGGTGGCTTTAGATTCCAAGTTCCAACTAGGCATTGCTCAGCTCTTACACAATTAAAGTTTGTGAAAGTTCAGTGGTTTTGCTTGTTTTTTTTTTTTTTTTTTTTTTTTGGTTTGTTTGGGGTTTTTTTTTGAACAGCCATTTAAATAAAGTTGTTAATTGATCTGAAAAAGAAAGCAAGACTGGAAAAGGTTTTTGAATAACAATTCAGTAGGGTGAGGCTTAGCAGCCTTTAATGAAACATTATGAAAAGTTACAAGGTACACTTGCTCCTTACTCAACCTATTATCAACATAATAAAAAAGCAGTCTTCATAAACACAGACAACAAAGAACAGTATCTCAGGGGAAGCAGCCCAGGAAATAAATTCATTCTAGTTTAAAAGAAAAGTGCCTCAACGAAGGATATGACAATTCCAGTATCTTTCGTAAACACCAAAGAGACAAAGTGGGCAGAACAACGAATGCCAGAGAGGACTGAGCAGGTATGCTCAGCAAATGTCAAGAAACTATCTGGTCATAATTCTGTCCTTTTTCAAAAAGGCTCAATCTCATTTAGGAACTTCTCTGAACTAGAATCTTAGAAAACAGGCAGTGATCTTGGAGCATAAGATAGGAATAAATATCTGGTCTCTTAATACACATTTTTGGAGTGCACATATAATATTTATCTTAGCATACTGCTACTGAACTATTCCTGGACACATTCTCCGATGAAGTACTCAGAGTCTTTTTCAGTCATGGAAAGCAGTTTTAAAGTATTATCTGCCAGGGAGATACAAGACATTAAAAATAAATTAACCTCTTCCAAAAAAATCAATAGCTTCATAAATAAAATTAACTACCCTAATTATCAAAGAGTATAGTCGGTTACCATTGTCTTATTTTTCATGATTGTAGATCCTTGCATGAAGAGTAGAAAGACTGCTAAATTTCCATACGTTTTGAACAGAAAGATAGTGCAAATTAATTTTCTGCTGTCTAATGCAGACATTTTTCATTATTAACATGAGACAGAGCCACTGAAAATACCACTCTCACTACACTGGTGAAGGACTGAGCATGTAAAACTTTTCTGAACCATTCCTTCCGCATATGGTGCTCACTAAATAGACATGGATTTCCCTCATTCTTGTGCAGAACCTAGGTAAGATTTGGCATATACTGTGAAATATCCGTTCAGTGACTACTCGATCCAAAAGTTCAAGGCACACTTTCATACATATTCCTAGGTAAGAGGCTGTAAGATGAAATTCACTAAGGTTCGTTTCACAAAAAAAAAAAAACAAACAAAAAACCCCAAAAAACCAAAAATCCTGGGATGGATTGTTCTTTTTTTGATGGGGCAACCATGACACTTATTGAACATTCCAGCCAAGATGCTCATACACAGGAGGTAATTTGAACGCATTCAGCAACAGACAATACTACATAGTGGTGGCAAGACAGCCCTATCAGAAAAAGGACATTTTTTTCCTGGGATGGATTGTCAGGTACTAGGAAGCAGGTATATCTTACTAATTTATCTTGAGAAGCTAATAAGGGAATTGGAGAAGTCATCAAAGTACATTTAAGAGACAGATGGGTCTGTTGAGATATCTCAAGTCTATTCAATAATTTCTGTCTTCAAGATAAAAAGGCAAATGAAGAAAAATCTTTTTAAAGAACTTCTGGGAAAGAATATGCTACTAGCAGAGAGTTAGAAGGGATTTTTCTTTTTAAGGTATCCCTGGGGCAGAAAACAATGAAAAAATCAAGTTGTGACTTGAATAAGAAAACATGCCCTTCATTTACTGTTTTCAGACCCCCTGAATGATATGAGACCATGCTTCCTGAAAAGAATCAAGAAGTCTCACAAGCTGGGAGAGGTAAATGAAGTGAATGCTACAGATTTTACAGTGGTTCTGACAATTTTTCATGGCAGCATTAACATGCTTCCACAAGCAAACACAGAATTTTCAGAAAAAAGAATCAAGAAGTCTCATCTGCCTGCAGTGTTCACTTGTTACTAGATTACTCAAGAGAGGATGTTTGCTATTCAAATGGTGAGATGTGAGCCACTTCCTGAAATTCATAACCCAGTCAAAGGAAAACAGAGCACAACTACAGAGACTCAAAGAACAGAAGTTAATAATGCAACAAAGGTACTACAGCTCTTGAAAGATGTTGGCTGCAGCCACAGAATATACCAAGAAGCACTAGACACAGCTGGCAATGACATTCCAACTCCACAAGATCTTCCAGCATCAGAAAGTTTTACAGACTGTATTTCCTGTGCCTTAATTGAATTTTAAAAAATTAAAATTAAACTGATTAATTGGATATTACAAGACTCTTGCACTACAACAGCTAATGTACATCATTAAAATATTTCCTAGACATGTAGTATGTTGGAGGATTGCTCAAGAGTGAAACACATTTCTAAGAAGAAAACTTGCTTGATACATACAATTTTATCTCCCTTGATGGATTGAAGCATCAGCTATTCCTTTATACTCCTCAAACATTTTTCTTGCTGGGTCCCCTACTTCTACACAAACGTTTTCCTACCTGTCCATCACTGTCTTTGATAACCAACAGCACAGGTGTGTCTAATCCCATCATTGTCCGATACAAGGTCTTCAAGCTCATGCCATGCTTTGCAGTACTGTAGACAAGAGTCCATGGATAGCCAATAGTCCGTGGCGGAAGAGACTTTGTGAGCTATTAACAAGAAAATTACAACAGTTTATTTAATATATGCTTTATATTTAAGAATGTATTACATGTAAATGAAAGCAGATTATGTTCTGCTCAACCACTTTTAAGGGGGCTTAAAACCTAAGAACTAAACCTGAAATTTCAGATGTATATTTTCTACTTTTGGTCACTCAAGCAGGTTTCTTTTCCTACCTCTACTAGTCACCTGCAGAAGAATGATTTTTCAACTAAAGAACATGTGTGTGTTAAGGTCTCTAAAAGGTTTATCCATATAATTATTATTGCATAACAATATTGCACGCCCCCCAAGGTCTTAGTATTGAGTAAGTATATCGCTCAAGTCAGCAGGTAACAAACTGAAGGGTAAATGCTGCTTGTTGCCCTCTTCCTGTGCTTTTTAATCTAAAACTTCAATTAACACATTTATAATGAAATCACTTTGGACTGGACAGCAAGAACTGCAGCGTTTTCACTGATGTTTTCAAGAAAGAATGAAAGTATGACAAAGACAGACAAGAGTCTGTCTGAATACATGGTGTATTCAAAGTTAGGATTTAAAAAAAAAGCAACATTTTAGCTATGAATTGTGCTCTGCTTAGACACTTAGACATACACAGGTCTATAGTGCCAGATGGGATCCACCCAAAGAAGCAGATGGAACTGGCAGACATGCTCACTGAGCCACTTCCCACCATTTACCAGTATTCCAGGACAACTGGGGACATCCCTGTTAGCAAATGTGGTATCCATGTACAAGATGGGCTGTAGGGAAGATCCCAGGAACTACAGGCCTGTCATCTGACCTCAGTGCCTGGGAAGGTCACGAATCAGGTCATTTTGAGTGCCATCACACAGCACGTGCAGGAAAATCAGGAGATCAGGCCCAGCCAGGGTGGGTTCATGAGAGGCAGGTCCTGCTTGGCAAACCTGATTTTCCTCTATGACACGGTGACCTGCTTGGTGGATGAGGGAAAGGCTGTGAATATTGTCCACATGGACATCAGTAAAGCCTTTGATACCACTTCCCAGCACTCTCCCTAGACAAACCGGCTGCTCATGGCTTGGACAGGCACACTGTTTGCTGGGTAAGAAACTGGCTGGATGATTGGGCCCAGAGAGTGGTGGTGAACTGAGTTAAATCCACTTGGTGGGTGGTCACTTGTCGTGGTGTTCCCCAGGGCTCATTACTGAGCCAAGTCATGTTTAATGTCTGTATCAATGATCTGGATGAGGGGACTGAGGGCATCCTCAGTCTGTTTGCAGATTACAACAAGCTGGGCAGAAGTGTTGACCAGCTGGAGTGTAGGAAAGCTCTGCAGAGGGATCTGGACAGGCTGTATTGATGTGCCATGGCCAAGAGTATGAGGCTCAATAAGGTAAAGTGCCAGGTCCTGCACTTGTGTCACAAAAAACCCCTGCAGCACTACAGGTTGGGAGAAGAGTGGCTGGAAAGCAACCCAGAGGAAAAGGACCCGAGCGTGCTGCTTGACAGGCGGCCATGCATGAGACAGCACGTGCCCAGGTGGCCAANCTGAGCCAAGTCATGTTTAATGTCTGTATCAATGATCTGGATGAGGGGACTGAGGGCATCCTCAGTCTGTTTGCAGATTACAACAAGCTGGGCAGAAGTGTTGACCAGCTGGAGTGTAGGAAAGCTCTGCAGAGGGATCTGGACAGGCTGTATTGATGTGCCATGGCCAAGAGTATGAGGCTCAATAAGGTAAAGTGCCAGGTCCTGCACTTGTGTCACAAAAGACCCCTGCAGCACTACAGGTTGGGAGAAGAGTGGCTGGAAAGCAACCCAGAGGAAAAGGACCCGAGCGTGCTGCTTGACAGGCGGCCATGCATGAGACAGCACGTGCCCAGGTGGCCAAGAATGGCATCCTGACTTGTCCCCCTGCACTGAGCACTGTTGAGGCCACACCTTGAGTATTGTGTACTGTTCTGGGGCCCTCACTAAAAGAAAAACATTGAGATGCTGAAATATGTCCAAAGAAGGGCAGTGAAGCTCGTGAAAGGTCTGGAGGGGACTGAGGGAGCTGGGGTTGTTTAGCTCAGAGAAAAGGAGGCTCAGAGGGACCTCATCACTCTCTACAACTACTAGAAAGTAGGATGAAGCAGTCAGTCTTTTCTCCCAAAACAGGACATGAGAAAATGTCCTCAAGTTTAGCCACTGGAGTTCTGGATTGGATCTTAGGAAAAATTTCTTGAGTGAAAGGGTTGTCAAGCATTCAAACAGAGTACCCAGGGAAGTGGTTGAGTTAACATCCCTGCTAAAGTATTTAAAGGATGCATAAGACATGGGTGGCACTTTGGGAAAGGGTTTAATGGTGGACTTGGCAGTGCAGAAGTAACAGTTGGACTCAGTGGTCTTAGCCAACTTTTCTAATATACACAGTTTATTTTCTTCTACTTAATATCAATCAAGGTCCTCTTACTGGTGTGTTTTACACTACAGTCACAGCATTTCTGATACATTAACGTACAAGAATAGAAAATTACTTATTTAAGTTTGTACCTTTTCAATTTGTTCTGGTTGCAGTAATTCACTTGGATCACTAAGATTTGGCCGGAATGCTTCAGGCTCCAGGTCTGTTTTGATATTTGTTGCTTGTTTTGAATTGATATCTTCTCTTGTTGTTATCTACAAAAAGAATAGCAAGAAAATAAGTATTTGCCGTCCTATTGGCAGACAAGGTAAACTTCAAAGGTTTCAAATCATGCAGTTATTGATTATGCAAGTCCTTTGAAAGTTTAGAAATCCAACAGATTTGATCTGACCGAGATTTCCACTGTTTCCGATAGCAAGCTGGTACACAACTACATAACAATAGCTTACACAAACACCTACTCAGAGGAAAGCTATGGTTTTATGCTAAAACAACAACCAGTTCTTATACATAGCTGAAGGGCTTCAAATGCTTTTCAGAAGATACTTTAAAAAGTTCTTGTATTTTAATAGTGACATAGCATTCTAAGTGTAATTAAAAAAACCAGAAGGAAAAGGAATTAAAACTTCAACACTGACATTTCTCAGTAGCTTCTGAATCAATAATCTCTTAGAGTACTTAAGAAATTTTTCAGATATGCAGCAGACATCTGGGAAGACTGCTGTCATGTATTTTGAGCAAACCATTTGAATGGAGCCTTAGGAGTAGTGCTGCTCCATAAGCTGATCTGCTGGAGTACTTATGGGTACAAAGAAGAAAGAATTGAGAGGGTGGGGAGGGGAAAGCAGCAATAATACTTAAGTTGCATAGTGTGCATTCGAGGTCTGGCAAAGATGCACTATGCAGAAGGGTCCCGCAGTAGTTTAAAATACTTGACTTACATATCTACCCTGCTGAGTAGAGATAGCAGACACCACAAAATCCCTCATCAGATGTAGCTCACAACAGCTTCTTACCCCAGTAAACAGTCATTGGCACTTCCAAGTTAAAGTGCCATGTCTCGATAACTAGAATAGCTGTGATCCAAACAGATCTCCATCTATAAATCCAGCTGCAGGGATATTTAAAACTTGCTAGGGGAGAGTGAAATCCGACAGAAGAGTAGGACAAAGTGAAGAAGTTAGTAAGATAAGCCACTGCAGCAAGACTTACTAAAATGTTGAGAGATTTGCTAAAGAAAAAAGAAATCTCAATAAGATTAAATGCATATGAATAACTTATCAGCCTAAATCAAGTTTCACTGAAAGCCAGATTGTCCAAATTAAAACTTGAATCCTGAAAATTTCAAGAACATACCTGCCAAATCCAGTTTGCCACATCCCTCCTAGTCTAAGCATACACGACATAACTGCACTATTTCACAGTATCACCATGGTAAGCTTTGCCAAGCTTTTGTGAACTTGCTTAGTTAATTAAAAAAAAGCCAAATCAAAGAAAACTTTGAAACACAGATAGGAATATTTAAACAAATACAGCCACCTGAGCCAAAAAAAAGGACACTCCTTTCATCTTCCTCAAGAACTATGAAAAAAGTGCCTATCACAAACTCTTGTTATTTAAAAATAGGCTTATAAAGTCAGCATATCCAAGTATATTCACACAGTAACTCAATTACAGTATTAATTCTAAATACAAGAAAAGGTGTGCCTAAATCAAGTATTAAGCAAGAAAAAAAGCTCAAGTCTTCCTTCTTTCAATGGAAGGTAACAAGAACTTCCAATGTAGACTATGCACTAATTTCCACAACACAACAAAAAAAATGCAATTATCCATATAGCTTCATGTAGAAAAAGATGACCTGCATGCTGCTTTACAGAGTATTATCTCTAAAATGTTATTTCATAGTCCAAATATTTTCCACCTTAAATGCCTTTCATCCATAATAATACTGGAGCTTTAGCTCCAGAGAAGTTCAGCATTGTTCAACTGTAGAGCAGAAAGCTTCTTCCCTTTGTTATTCTTTAATTCTGACTAAACACTAACATGCAAAACATGAATAATTTGGATTCAAGTGGTGTGGGGAACTGAGTTTTTCAATTTAGAGTTTTTGTGGATTGGGGTATTTTTTTGGTTGGATTTTTTTTTCCTTTTTTATTATAATTACAGTACAGGAGTTTTCTTCTTGGAAGAACACTGCTTTGTAGAAGCAGTCAAAGAGTGTCTGTTCAAAAGAATCTGAGAGAAAACACTCTAGCTGCAAAATTTGCAGATTTATTTCCCACCAAAGTTGGACAGAGCAAGCTGACCTATAGTCAGATTCCAGGGGCTTCCAAGATTGGTAAATGTGACACAGACTACACCACATTTGAGACCACAACTCACAGATGGCCTCAGAGCAGAGTTCATAGGCTGCAGCCCACCACATCAGATTTTTCTAGTCAGCCTAAACCTTGAGTTTGGGCATAACAGGTGAAAGGTATTTGGAAAGAGCTCCTACACTTCCAGAATATTAATACAGGGATTCTCCACCACCACTTGCCAAAAACAGAATAGTTCTGTTCTCAAGCGGGAATAATTTTTTTTTGCAAGATTTCAGACTTTCCTGTAACAGTGCAGCTTTTGGGTTCAAGGTTCATGCCTGTTATTGATCTATGTGATTTTACTACTTACAAAATATTTTAAAGCAATTAATTACTGATTATTAAACAAACAGAAATAACAAAGCTAAGAAAATGTTTTCTTATGTGTAATTACCTAATAGGTAAAAATACCAAGATCAAAGAAATAAAAAAACCAGAATAAAACATTTTAAATTTTCAGCAGGGCAAGTACTAGAGAAAAACAAAATACTCAATACTTCTAAGGAAATCTGAGCTATGCTTTCCATCAGTAAGCCATGTATGATGTGCACAGCAGCTAACAATTTCATAACTCTCAAAAAACTATGAAACACCTAAAGAGAATGCAAATATCAGTTTCAATCCATATCCAGAGACTGTCAAAAATCCAAACTGCTTTCGAAGTTCCTTTTTGTGTGTATGTGTATGACCTTTGCCATGTTGAACTGCCTCAGTTACTTGCTTTTATAATGGGAAAAATACTTACCTATTTCACAGAAATTGTGAAGCTTCATACTTGCCATGTACTGTGAGATTCTTGATGAAAAATTCCTATATAAAATTAAACACCCATGCAACAAGGTTTTGGATTCCTCACCTGTTTTGCATTCTTTTTAGGGAAGCTTCTAACACAACACACCAGTCTAAAGTAGAAGTTAAAACACAACACTGCAAGTCAAGCAGTACTGAGCACAAACTGTCAAATTCTAACAGAAAATTCCTGTGTGAAAAAGGTCGAAGTAGTAATTCCATCATAAAATTACTGATTCCATCATAGAATTACACAATTAAATACATCCAAAACAAAGGAATTTTCTGCTGGATCCTTGTAGTGCTGTAGACAAGACAAACCCACTGAGTGCAGGACTTGCCCTGATCCAAGACACTACAAAGAAAGATGGTTTAGTATCTGGAGATGGGATTTAAACTACTGAAGAGGGCACCTGGAGACGTCTGCAGAGTGTGCGCAGTTCTTCGCTATTTAGAGCATCGATCCTGCGGTGATACTCAGCCACTGACACTACCTGAATATGGAGACAGGAAGACAATAATTCCACTGACAGTTGAAGAAAAGTAAAAAGGTACGAAAGAAAAAACTGGAGGAGAGTAATGAAGGGAAAATGCGCAATGACAACAAACAAACAGGAAGGGCCAAGAGATGTTTGTTTCTGCAAGGACAATGCACATGTAGGTGATTTTAGACATATGAGTAAACACAGCAAGATTACGAAATAAACACTGAGGGCACTAGCAGTCAGATATCTCACTGACCTAGAATGAATACAGAACTGATATAGGAGTGCATAAAGTTTCCAGTATCAGGATGCTAAATTAAAAGTCAATCTGAGTCGCATGCCTTAACCTAAACTCTTCAGCCCAAGGTCCTCTCAAACATTCTTTACACTCAGATTAATGAATCCTGGGAACCTGGTTTGCTTTCCTAGATGAAGACTAGAAGCAAATCCCAGGCTTCTCAGTAAGCTCTAACTCTTGTGCCTGGCAGTGAAGATACAGTTAAAGACAATGTAGCAGGACTTTAATAACATCCCAATACCACCCGACAATATATTTATCCTGGACTTTCTATTCCCCTCCAAAGCTTCAGGAGTTGCTCATCTGTCAACACATTCGCTTCAAATGGCATCTCCACTTTGGCAAGAGGTGTATGGCCAGAAAGTCTTTAGTCAGAAAGCTCTAGAACATGCTGCTCTGGTGCAACAAGCTGGCTAAAGGACTACAACAGTCATTTTGATGTAACTAGAGCAAATAATGTGATTTTGAGAACAACTCAAAATCATCATTGATATGAAAGCATCTTAAAACAGCTGGTGGAGAGATTAAATGGATGTCCCATGTAGTAAGAGCATATTAAAAACTTCTAGAGCCTACCACAGTGCAAAGGAAGACAACCACAAGTCCAGCAGCTCCCCATCTACCTGTCCCTACTACAAGGAGTTTGGCCAGATACTCGCCACTGTCCTGAGTACAGAGCCCACAGTCATGCATGACTGGCTCTTGAGCAGCGATGGTTCACTCTACCCCATGCAACTGCAAGGCAAGGAAAAAGGAATACTTGTGACATACTGAATAATCTGTAATTACTAGCACTCAATTTATTTCCATCATTTTTTCTACTGTTCTCCTAAAACAGATCAAGAATATTGTAAATTGTATTTGCTTGTTCATTTTCAGAGTCAAATAACTATATGTAAAGCTTTAACAGTATTCCACTCATACATGTAAGTGATAGTGTAGTTTTATCCTTTTATTTGCTTTGACACTTCATTGCAAATTTACACTGTTCACACCAGCAATTTATGAACATAATCCTGAAAAGCAGTAATGTGAGGACCCTTTTGCCTTATTACTTCTTTAAGCTAGACCCTACCACATGTGAGGCAGGAGTTAACTTACAATACACCACAAATGTGTGGTTACTAAAGGAGATTCTTGAGAAAAAAACCTCAAAATCCCTGACACCATTATATAGTTGTTTTTTCACATGGTGGAAATGTAGCCACTTTTATGGGCAATGCCATCTTGCCTTCAACCTCTCAAATGCGTACTGTAATCATCCTGCATCTGTGAATTGCTTATCAGCTTTTTAACTCAGAGATCGACCTTTTCATATGACATGGAGATGCCTTATTTTTCTTGCTTGAGAGAAACATGAATACCTATCAAAGTATGTACAATATAATAGCTTCTTGGCATGCTGAACCTGTTGCACACTGTCACATTCCATTTGTTTTGAGAACAAAAGCCTGCATAATGGCAGAACATTGGTATGCAATGACAAACATCATAAATAGCATGTAATAGAATGTCAAACTAGCCACAGGAAAATTAAAGGAAAAGAGCCCACCTTCTCACAGCCAGTGCTTATTTTAATTATACAGTTGATGCTAAGCATGTAGTCTGTACTAAGTATACAGTCCATATTAAGTTCCAGGAGTAAACCATGAGACACTGTCTCAAGTTCATCCACTCATCACTGAACTAGGCTTCAAGAGAGTATGCTAAGATACTTCGACCTTTCAGATGCAGCAACGGGACTTCTGTACAATGCTGTCAGGGTTTGACACTGGCTAGAAGCCAGGCACCCACAAAAAAAAACATTTATTCATTCTTATCTGCTATAGTTGACCAGAGCACAGTGGAAAAAAAACCCCAAAATGCTCATGGGGTGGGATAAGGATTGGGAGAAAAATACTTTAAGGCAAAACAGGTTCAAAACCTTACAGTATAAAGAAAATTCATTATCAACAGAATTAAAAGAAGATAATGAGAACTAAAAGAAACCTTTAGAACACCTTTCCTTCCCAGTCCCTCCCTCTTTCCCACCGACTGCGCAAGGAGACAAAAACATGGGGTTTTGGTCAGTCTTTCACTTCCTAAAAATCTTTCTTCAGTACACTTAAGGAGAGGAGTTTCTTTCTTCTGCTATGCTGTGGGATCTTTCCCATGGGAGATAGTTCTCTGCGAACTTTACCAGAGTGGTTTAAACTTTCACGTATAGCAGCCTCACCCGACCTGCTGTAACGTGAATACCTCCCACAGAGCAGTCTTCCCAAAACTGCACATCTTGGGTCATTTTAGTTCATGGGGTTTAGTCATTTAAGGAGAAGCCGTTCTAGTTTGGAAGCAAAGGCTCTCTATCTGTGGAAGCAAGGGTCTTCTCTCTCTGTTCAAGTTCCTCACTAGATTACAGCTTGTCAGCATACAAACACTCCAGTGTGAGCACTTGTCCTCATGGGCTGCACGTGGATCTCTCCATCTCCCCATGCACTTCATAAATTACAATTTATTGTACTACAGTACAATTCATTGTACTACAGTCCTCACCATGGCTTAGAAAAAAAAAAATAAATCTCAGCTCTGATGCCCGGAGCAGCTCCTCCCGCTCCTTCTTTTCACTGATCTCAGTACTACCACGCTGGTTCTCCTCACATGTCCTCACTTTTTCCTTCTCTCTGACTCAGAAGAAAATTGTTGTCCATAGGTGTTACTGTTCTCAAGTTCTGTCAATTGAAAAGTTCTTATAGAGCTTCACTGCACTGAAAAGTTTGATCTCATCTGTGCTCTGTCGGGGAAATGTTCACCATGTTTTTGTCGCTGGCCACGTAGTCCCCACCAGCCCTGGGTTGGCCCCAGCTTCGGGAGGGCCCCAGCAGGCACACCGGGATCACCCACAGCAGTCGCCTCACCACCCCTCGGGAGAAGAAAGATAACATCCTCTGGTTTTTCTCCTTTCTTAAATATGTCACCACAGTGGCGTTACCAACTTCTCTAACTGGGCTAGTAACCCACTGGCAAAGTCTTCAGTGACTGGCTCTGTGCTGGACATAGTAGAAGCTTCAAGCAGCTTTTCTCCCACCCACCAAAAGACTAGATTGCTTTTAAACTAACACAAATGCCTATGGTTTAGGCTAATGTGCTTTTTTCTTGCTTTGCAGTGGACAGTACTATGTACTTCTTAACTAAATAAGCTACAGAATCTCAAAGTCACATACGTGTAAGCTTACTAGCAACTACCTTTAACTTCATTCAGGAATTGAGACACGTCTTGCAGACAGACAGCACTTTCTCCCTGCCAGGCTCAAGAGCACTGTTTTGAAATGTTAGTAGTAACACTGGAAGTTTATTCTTCTCAACAACCTGGTTTAAGTTGCAGTTTGCTTATGCTATTTCCTCTTCCATCAAGATTTCTTCATGCTCCTTCCTTGTAGTGTTAATAATTTTCTAGTCTACTCCAACAAGCTAAACAAACCAGTGTTTTCTTCCCTCTCTTGTCCCACACCCTGCCCCCATCAGCTGTCTGTTTTCCTACCACTCCAGGACCTACTTCCACCTCATTCTACTTTGAACTTTGATTCTCAAACACAGAACTTAGTCTTTCATACAATATGAGAAATATCTAGAAAGCAAGACATTTCCTTAATACAAGGTAAATGTGGATATTCATCATACTGTATTGTAGTTTTCAGTACAAAATGCGTCTTTGCAATAACATTCTTCCATTAAAGTAATTAAGTGAAGGTCTACCTATATGACTTTGCTATATGCTTTATTTACTATGCCATATCAGTGTCCAGTTTCCTTGATAACCAAAGCTAATTTTTGAGGATCAGGAAGTGTTCCTGAAGGACGCTCTGTTCTCTCTCTAGTTATTTTATGCTTTAAAAAGAAGGGAGGATAGAAAAACAGCTAAACCTCTTATGGTTAATCTGGGAACTGGTTGGAATAAAGCAAAACAAATAATGTGTATAGCCTGGATTGTTAGTGTGCTTCAGGGTGAAAAGGGTTCTGCTTTTGGACTTGAAACTGTCTATTGCCAATGATACAACACTGGGAGGAGCTGCTGACTCCCTTGAAAGCAGGGAGGCCCTGCAGAGAGACCTCGACAAATCAAAGGACTGGGCAATCACCAACCATATGGAGTTCAACAAGGGAAAGTGCTAGATTCTGCTCCTGGGATGGGGCAACCCAGGATGGACAGACTGGTGAATGAGATGCTGCAAAGCAGTGTCATGGAAAGAGACCTGGGGGTCCTGGATGATGGAAAGTTGGATATGAATCAGCAGTGCCCTGGCAGCCAAGAGGGCCAAGCATGTCCTGGGGGGCATCAGGCACAGCATTGCCAGCTGGGCAAGGGAAGGGATTGTCCTGCTCTGCACTGGGGTGCTCCTCAAGTCCTGGAGGCAGTTTTGGGCACCACAATATAAGAAAGGTATGAAGCTCTTAAAAGAATGTGCACAAAGAAGGGCAACAAAGATGGTGAAGGGCCTTGAGGGGAAGCCGTATGAGGAGTGGCTGAGGTCACTTGGTCTGTTCTGACTGGAGAAGAGAATACTGAGGAGAGACCTGTGTCAGGGCAAACACAATAAAGACACTCTCACACCTGCCAGGTTCAGCAGAAAGGAGGGGAAAGACCCTTTATTATTTACATATGTCACGTCTTACACAATTCTCAACTGCACAAGGGATTGGAGGACATGTCACTTCCTTCTCAACCCCACTGGAGAAAAAAGATGCTTATCAAAGTTCTCTTATCACAAAAGGAATGAAAAACAATGCCGTTAAATCAACATTGGCTATTATTTACATGAAACTGTGTAAGAAAGAATCTGACTCCAAGGTTAAAACAGAAGGCTTTAGCAAAAAACCAAGGCAACAGAGACCTCATTGCAGACTACAGCTTCCTCATGAGGGAAAGAGGAGGGGCAGACACTGATCCCTTCTCTGCGGTGATCAGCAACAGGACCTGTGGGAATGGCCTGAAGCTCTGTCAGGAGAGGTTTAGCTTGGATATCAGAAAAAGGTGGATATCAAGGAGTAGTTGGACCGGCTCCCCAAGGAACCGGTCACAGCACCAATCCTGACAGAGCTCAAGAAGAGTTTAGACAATGCTCTCAGGCACACGGTGTGACTTTTGGGGATGGCGCTGTGCCAGGCCAGAAGTCGTGATGCCATCTGGATTTCTACATTTTTTCTTTTATGTATTTTCTGTATTTTTTGCACATATATGTGTAGCTCTGTAGCCTATTATTGTAGCTTCACTTCAGTATTTTCCTAGGCAGAAAGACAAAACAAATTCCAGGACCCCTATGCTATCTTGGCTCTCCTTAGAAACCAAGGTTGAAACCATCTCTTCAAGACAGTTTTATAAACAGGCCCTAGTCCTCATCTGAAGCAGGGAGAGATTTAGAAGATGCTAGGGCTGGCAGGGATTACTTCACTGGGCGTGCTGCTAATCAGGGAGCTCTTGTCAGATGTGCTAATTTGCAGAATCTATAAAAATTGTATCCATGCCATGCAGGGGTGCATCTTCGGCGTTTTGCACCTGACTAACTGTGCACCTAAGGATTCTTATATAAAGGTACCCCTTTTTATCACCCTAACTGTGTCTGGCTCATATTTCTAGGACCAGAGAAAAAGGCATCAGTTGGACTTGATGATCCTTGTGGGTCCTTTCCAACTCAGGTTATTCTGTGATTCTAAGTTTGAAAAGACATGGAATATATCATTAGAGATCTAGTACTCCTTGGCCTATTCATATTGGGAGCATTGATGAAAAAAACATGGGATGAATAGTATGACTCATGGCATCACTCTTTAAAGTTTGACTCTCCACACCATGCATATGACAGCTCACCACTTAGCAGAACACCCATCAGTTTTATTATTTAATGCAGTAAGTAGGGGGTTTGCATACTAATGATTCAAACAATCCAAAAGCCAAGGATTCTCCTTTTGTAGAAACTCAGGTTTCTAAACTTTGTTTTTCTGAAAATATGTCAAAAGTACCTAATTTTTACAAGCTATGCTGGCCACTTGCAGTGAATGAAACTGAAGACAAAATTCCAGATACGGAACATTTTTTGTCCTTCAAGAACACACATGAAACTGCAGTTAAAATTGTTTAATGTATGATCAGCCCCTTCAGCCACTGCTCACATCATCCTGCTACAGGCAGATGTTAAAGCTTTTTACACCAGTGAGGGATTCCTCAGTTTAACAGAGCCACGGGTGACACACCCCACTAATGCCTGTTTGCTAACAGGGAGGGTTTAATTGCTGCCCTCTAAACAAATACAGCTAAAATTTCAGAGCTAACAAGGAGCTGAAACTCTCTCCATCGAGAGAAAGGGAGGGTCTTATCAGAGCTGAAGAGTGCTTCTGAAAGATAAGAATAGATAAAGCTTAACGGTATAAATGGCTCTCAAATGTAAGTTATCTATAACCTCGTTACCAACTCTGAACATGACATAAAAAACCAAATCTTAAGAAAGAACACAATCTGAACAATTTTATTTTGAATCTTAAGACATAGGTGTAAACTCAGGTGAACTGTAAACTTCATGAACATTAATTCTTCAAGATTGAAAAATATTCTAGGATATTTAATTGAAGAAAAAGAAAGCCAATGTAATTTTATTAGGCCACTTAAAAAGTTACTTCAAAATACCTTCCAATAAAAAGGTGCCTAAGTGAACTGAAAGCTGCTATGAATATTTTAAAAGAAAACACTAACTTTATTCTTCAGACAAATTTAGCTTCCTGCCAAAAATATTAGAATATTCAAGAGAAGACAATATTGAAGAAGCACTCTGCTCCATCACATCAAATATGATTACTTGTGACATATTGATTACATCACAATAATGCATTAATTCATGGGGTTTATCACACCAGATAAACACTTGTAAGGTATCATTTGAAAAAATCCCACACCATTAGATTAATTTAATTTGATTCATTTTTAAAGCATGTGGCTGCAAAGCTATTCATTTTCTATTTTGTGTGGTTTTCAGTCAATTCAGCTCCCTGTCACTCTAGTAGTGACAAGGAAGGGAAGGCATGGCAGCTGGCCATTTAATGCAGAGAAGAACCATAGAATGACAGCAGTCCCCTGTTTTGGCTGGCAGCATGCTTCTTTCTCTAATATTTTTAAAGCTGTCCCTCTCCAAATGCACTCCAGGGTGTTTTCCAGGGCAGGGACAGAAATGCTGAGTAGGTCACATGACAGCAGCATTCTCCCTGTGACCAGTATTGTCCCCACAGCTTTGCAGGATGAACTGGTAAATATCTGCCTTAAAGTGTTCTAAGCCCACAGCAACTGTACCAAGCTGTAATTAACATATACTGAAGATAAACTGAAGTATCTGCAATAACCAGAATAAATGAACTTGAAAAGAATGCAATCAAAGCCTGACGCACACCAAGTGTTACATCAAATCTGTAGACCTTAATAACAAGCTATTTTTTTCAAGATATGAGAAAATACTCATATGAGAGATATGATAATGCCAGCAAGATAACTAAATTTAACATGCAAAACATTAAACAGTTTAGGACGTTTGTGCAAAGAGCTAAGATTTAAGAAAATTACCTTCTTAAAGAGGCAGGTCATACAACTTTACTCATTTTGCCCAAATAAAAAAAGATCTGTAGCAACATGACCAATAAAACCCAGCTTCCTTGCAAAACTATTTAAGGAAGTTTCAGCACTAGCAAGCAGAGAAACCAGACGTTCAGCTGCTGAAACCACAGCATCTGGTGCTTGAGCTCAAGCTCAAGCTGACACTCCATGAGAATGCCGACTGAGCAAGGTTACACCTCAGTTCTGATACTGGCCTGCAAAGATCCTCTCAGATACAACAAGAAAGCATTACACAGGCTTAGAAGTAACTGAATCACAGCCCAGTATGAAAATGTTTGTCTCTTAATTTAAGCAGAAAAAAGGTCAATTAAGGGTCTACTTCAGATTCCAGAGATCATTAAAAGCATACAGGAAAAATGTAAGCCTTTACCACTCATTTGCTTTCTTTCAGCTTATAATCAACCTTTTCGAAAATTCCTCTACTACTCTGAATGCCTTTGCCAAAGTAGACTAATATTTCACAATTATTACAAATGTAAATAACATAACACCCAATAATTCGGTGGAAGAACTATAATCATAGAAGAGTTCAGGTTGGAACAGACCTTACAGATCGTGTAGCTCCAACCTCCCCATCATGGGCAGGGAATCTTCCATACACCAGGTTACACAAAGCCCCATCCAGCGAGGTCTTGAAGACTTCCAGGGATGGGAATTCCATAAATTCTCTGGGCAATCTATTACAGTGCCTCAAAACCCTCAGAGTGGAGAATTTCTTCATGGTATCTAATCTAGACCTTCTCTCCTTCAGATTAAGGTCCTATCACAACATGCCCTTGTGAAAAGCCCCTCTCCTGCTCTCTTACAGGAGAGCCCCTGTAGGCTCTGGAAGGTGCTATAGTAAGGTGTCCCCAGAGCCTTTCTCTCCTCCAGGCTGAACAGTCCCAACTCTCTCAGCCTGTCTTCATAGCAGAGGTGTCCAGCTGATACCAAAACACAGCCCTTGGATCAACTTTGTGGCCCTCCTCTGGACCTGCTCCAAGAGGCCCATATAGGAGCATCCAGTCATGGTATGATGCATAAACCCCAAAATTACCTACGACAACAGGTATGGCAAATATCTGTCATCAAGGAAAGGTTCTAGGCTTAGTGATCCATGTAAGTAAGTACTGGATTTCACTCCGCTTTTTTATTACTAGAAATATATCATTAGTTTACTCTATTACTCTAAAATCTTAATATGGAAAGCTGATTTTAAAAATATTTCAGTAGTATTACTGAATTGATGCAACTTTGCAATTCTGACATCCACAGAGAAGTACTAAATCCTCATCTTTCACATATAAGCCCCTATTATTAAACCTTCATAATAGCCAAAGGAATACAGGCATTACTTACCAAACAAAGTTAACCAGTAACTCAAAACGTCAGAAGTTGTGCAAGTCTCAAATAATTCAAGCTATTAAAACCAACACTTTCATTCTCTTTGCATGTTAATAACTTGAGAATATAAAAGCCAAAGATCAGTTTTCACTGGTTTTGTCCCCTTTGGCTATGCAGCCTATCCAAGCCATGCAAAGCACAGACAAGCATTCCCAAAGAAGGCAATCCACCTTTTGTTCTCTTGCATTGTCCGATGCCTTTTGTCTGAAAAGCTTTGATAGGAAGAATCATTGCCTGCATTTTTGACATTCTAGAAACTTACTGGCATCTCCTGTATTGCTATAAAATAAAGAGAAACCGTAAATACCAAACATTTACTAAAAGTGGGAGGCTGACATTACTGGCTTTTTAAAGGGGGAGTATAATGCACCAGTTAGTCACCAAAATTTTGATTTCTTATCCTGGGAAAGTACCTAACCCCTTCAACACTCAGCCCAAATTAACTATATCATCAGGAAAGTAACAAAGGCTTTTCAGGTAAATAATCTAGGGCAAGTTAGTTGCTTCAAGGTAGCATTTTTGTTTTATTGTATCACTTCATTTAGTCCAGCAACTATTATTTCATGTCAGATGAGTTATCATCCAAATTCAGAACAACCACTAAGGAGAGATTTTAATCAGAAACCTGTACACTTTATATGCTGCCACTCTCCTTAATATTCTTTCCGCTGTCTTGCACAACAGAAATAATTATACCAGTATGTCTTCCTCCCTTTCTGTAAAAAGATTAGATTTGCACATTAGGTTTATGAACATTCATTGAAGAAGAAACCCAACTTCAAGAATAGAGCTTGTCTTATCAACAGAGCAACATGTTTAATATCCCCATTTCTAGATACTTCTGTACCCTCTTTTTCCAATTAGACTTTTTACATGTTAAAATAACCTGTTCTCTACCTCTCTCACAGCAAAGTTGATCCTTATTCTCACAGTCTTCTTCAGTTCAAACTCTCCTTATAAGCTGCTAAGTATTGTTTTTCTAACGTAGTTGGACTCTGGCTGAAGTTCAGAATTGGTCCTAAGGGAAACAATTGTAACAAAGGATACTACTGCTTTTTTAAGTATCTGTCCAAGTTATACTTGTTTATCTATGTGTGTAGATATATATATATATGTTAAAAAACACATGCTTGGTAAACTGAGCTTCAGATACTTTTTACACTGTTACAGAGTATGCTAAAATAACATTTCAATTCATTTAGATATTATATCTCCATTCTACTCCACCACCCCAGAGGAAAGTAAAGAGTCTGTAACTTCAAAAATGTGTTGTTAGTTTGGAACACACATTCTACAGAACCATTTGCTGCAACAAGTCAATTTCATATTTTGCAAGTATCCTGGCTACAAATAAAGATACAAACAATACATAAAAGATAAAGAATAAAATCCTATTAATAAATAAAACTCCAACTCAACAGCACCTTGAAAGAAGTACGCTTCAAAACTCAGTGATGTGTAATTCTTAAGAAGACAGTAAAAAGCCTGCCACAAGGAGAGTTAAATGAAAACTATCTTCCAAACTTACCAGCGGGTAAAAGCACAAACAAGTATATTGTCAAGATCATTTTTTCCCTATCCCAAGATGTCATTGTTTTGCAAGTCTCACTGAAAACCTTTTCCTTTAGATACTGCTACATATTAAATATTACTACAAAGTCTGTTCGGGGAAAACAACACTGAAAAAACTCTATTTCCTTTCATATATCTAATAAACTGCAAAACCAATGTTATTGGTCCCTCCCCTTCACTATAAATGTGAGAATGGGAGTACAGTAGACTCACGTCCATGAATTTAGAAGTATTATCAGACCTTCATATGGTTGGCTGACTTCTGAGAAGGTAATGGTAAGTCAGGAAATTTCCACTTCTCTAATTATATGCCCATGGAAACTCCTGCTCCTGGTATTTAGCTATAAAGCACATTTTTGGTGAAGAAATGCATTACTCCAAGGGAAACAAAAGGAACGGTAAAAAAACCCACCCTAAAACTGCTGAACCCTTTAATGCTCAAAGTAGTTTCTCTTATCTAATGCCAAAAGAATAGCAGTAATTAGGTTATGTTCCAAAGATAATGAAAATTTTTGACTTAGTATCCTGTTTACACAGTCAAAATTTAAACTTGCAGAAACTGTCTCTGCACCATAACATTTAAACACTGCAATAACAGACATGAACATACTACACTGAAAATTACCAGAGTGCATTTATGATTAACTGGCTGGTGCTTTCTTCCCTTCTTCCCATACCAGAGACGAGACATTTCCCTTCTAAAAATAAAATGAGACTAAAAAAAGAAATGAAACGAAAAACATGGTTCAAGGCTGTTTGAAAGCATTCTCTGTACCTGCTGTCAGCTCCAGGCAGAGGCAGAGCCCCACGACGCCGTGACAGGATAGTTTGCTGGACGCTCACATTTGACTGACAAGGCAGGGAACAAATGAGCGAGCGTTCGGCAAGGGGATGTATCGCAAATGATGACGATACACCAGGAGGAAGGTTTCCTGTGCTCAAGTGTGATTGCAGAGCGCCAGTTTGTTAAAAAGGCAAAAATATTTAAAGATACAGAGCTTAATTGGTTGTATACAGTAATGTAGAACACAAAAATAATCCCCAAGAACTGCTTGCAATATTCTGTTACAACGTAATTGTTCATAAACAGTATCTAATGGTAAAATGTTTTCATTCAATAATAAACTAATCGTTTGTCTCTTTATGCTGACAACAGTATATAAACCCTGTCAGTCACTTCTTAGAGCTCTGAACCAGTTAGAAGAGTGGTCAGTGAAGATTTAAAATATTATTTAAAAAAAAAAGGGTTTTAAAGCATTTGGAAACTGTTAGGCTTGAAGTCTTTTCAGTTTGTAAGCTACAAGAAGAAAATGAATTCTCTTATCTATGAGCTAAATTTGCTATATGGGTTAACTGCTAGTCCTAGCAAGAGTATTTTTGGAATCATGACTTTTTTCCCCCTTAAGAAAGGATGTTTATTTAAACAGGCATCCACAATAGTAAAAAGCATGACAATCCCTCAAGAATTTCTTTGCAGTAGCACTTGCAGTCTTTCTACCCCACACCCAAAATGAAACATCCCCCTTTCCCACTTCCAACATTCCCTAAAACAACCATCAAAAAAATCTCCACATCACCCATGGTCCAAGTTCTGTGCAAAAGTTAAACAGGCCAGGGCAGCAACAGAACATCAAATCATTGCTCACTCAGGCTGTTGCACTGTGATCTAAAAGCCAAGATGTCCAAGCAGAGACAACCAGGACCAAAACTTCTATTTTATTGCCAACTTCATAATGGAACTCCTCAGCTTGCACTAGTGTATAACATTCTGATTTTTAAAATGTTTTTCTTTTCAGTAAAACCTTTCTTTGGGAGCTGGCATCTCTAAAAGTAAATTTGTTCTAACTCACCCGAACTGTTAAGGTGGCTAGTAAAAACATTTTTATTACTGAAACATTAAAGATGGGATTTAGGAAATTCAAATATATAATAATACACTACATAGTCAAATGGTGTACAATTCCAATAATAAGCCATATGCCTATTTATGTGCCTGAGGTTTTTTGTTGGGTTTTATTTTCAAATAATAAGTGAACTAATACTGAGGGTTAAAACAAGAAAAAAACCAGACACACTTAAACTGTTTCAAATAAGAATTACCATCAATATAAAAATATAATACAAGCTACAGACATCACCCCCTTCTCTGCCAAGTCTGGGATATCTTAAAGGAATGGAGAATATGCAGCAAAAGTACTTCAAACTTTCTCTGGAAAGGAAACCTTTAAGGCAGAAAGAAAAAGCTAACGATACAATTAACTCTTCCACAGCCTATTTTATCAGTCATCTTTTCCCTGCCCTTCAGAAAAAAAAATTCCTCCCTAACGCTAGCCAACATGTTGTTTCTCCAAAGCTGGGCAAGGAAGAAAAGAATCTGATGAACTGAAGTTTTTTGTCCTGCAACATTTAATCTTAAACAATTCTAATAATTTGCTTAGAAGTTTCAAGTTTCTCTCTAAATAAAAATGACTTTCCCCGGAGCTTCTCAAAAGGATTTTGAAAACTTGCTCAAAAGAAAAGAGAGCAATAAAATTCTGTTACATCTCACAACTCACTTTTTCACTTAATTACAGCTGCGAAGTTTAATGGGAATGAATGCACAAGTAACTTTGTGAGACTTCCTGAGAGTCTGTTTTGCTGCTCAGTCCTGCAGCAGCAGCCACCCCCACGAGCCGGCAGCTGCCCTCAGCTGGGAGCATCTGCTGCAGGGGGAGGGCAGGAGAATCTGAGCAGCACTGACAAACATTGCACTAGGAAAAGTGGCAAAACTTGTCACTTGTGACAGATCTCCACCCCAGCCACAGAAAGAAGCCCACGTGAGAAATTTGACCCCAGCAGCATCACTCGGTTAAAGATTACTAAACTGTCCTTTTATTTTTTCATGCATTTGGGGATTACAATATATATTTGGGGATTACATTTAACTGGATTTGGGGATTACAGTTAACTGGAATCAGAATCTCGTATCTTGTTGCAATTAATGTAGGCCTTGCCATCAGTGTTCTTAATAAAAAGATTCGAGTGAGGAGCACCAGCTCAGACCTGACATCTGTGCAGAACAGCAGCACTTAAGAGCATCCACCTACTTCTTACATAGACAACGGAGCAACAGAAAACATATCCAATTACACGGAATGATAATCTTGTTATTGTCATTGTTAATTCATAACCAAGATAAAGATCTCTACATAATCAATGTGCATAGTCTTTTCTGTAGTTGTACCTCCCAATGTCATTTCTTCTAACAAACTAACCTGTCTCAAAAAAAAAACTTAAGTAGCAGTAGAGAAAAAGGAGAGTGACAACAAATAAAGGTACAACTTATAGTATGTCTTATTTCCACTCCAAACCAATTACCTGGTTTATACCTTTTGCCATACCAGATTTCAAGTTATCAGCTGACAAGATTTCATGACACTGAAACATGGTAGTAAATATAGTAACCCTCAACTTCAGCAGGAAGACTGGACACTGGGTGTGGAAGAAGGTTTTTGCAGCTGGATAAGATGGAACTATTTTGTTTCACTTAGTCACTAACAATGTCCTGATATCACAGCAACAGAAAAGGCGTGACACCGAATTCTACAACTCCTACATTTAATAATCATGCTTTTTGAGTGAGGTTACATTAGAAAAAAAATATATATATTTCCTGTGCTCCATTCCCTCTTAAGAGACAGGTGTTAGCCCAGAAGGATATCAGGACAGGCTGGGGGGGGCATAATTACTCAGTTTATTTACAGCTTGCTGTTGATTCCACATGAATAAGTGTCAAGTTCTGGAGTAATGAAGTTAGAATGCAGCTGAAATAAAAATAAAAAAGTCAGGTACTGGCTTCTACACAAAATTACTACTCTGTCTTCTAGAACAAGTGGGTCTTTGTAAAAATTGTTGCAGGTGAAGCTAACATGGGATTACAGCTAAGTGTCGTCTGATCCCTTTTCCCCTTACAGGTACAAGAAACATTAAAACATTACAAAAAGCTGTCTCCTGTAGTGTCAATACAACACGGACTGGCACAGCTTCTTAGTTGGCTGAGAAACTTTCCATAACAAAGGAAGTCTAATTTGAGAAGTCATCCTTTGTTTCCTGTCAACAGCTTAGAGTAAAGGGTGGGGGGGGGGAAGGAAGCATTTTACCATCACAAAGTTTTCCTGAGGATTTTCAAACGTATGCTGAAAGCCATTAAGAATCTCAAAAGCACAAGCTTTTTAGCTGAATGGCTCTGCTTTAACTCTTAGCAGAGGGACCACCCCAGATCCCTCTATTAAGATACATGAAATAGCCATCAATTACAATTGCACATCCATGATTCCAACTACAGGACAGCTCCAAGTATTTGAAACCGCCGAATTTTCACTTACAAGTTATAAAAAGATTTTAAATAGATTAAGTAGTGATAATAAATACAGCAAAACAAGAAATATCCTAATGCATGAAGTTGAGATACAGTACAGTATCACTCAAGTTAATTGCAAAAGGGAGAATGAAAGTTACCAATCTCTGCAAAGAGCATTGGATTATGTAAATGGACACCAGAGTCCCTCTCTCCAACCAAAACGAATTAATGGAAACATTTCTACTATGGCATATGACTGCTGGAATTGAAGAGACTCATCCTGCAGTACCAGAGCAAAGCCTATTAAACATTCCATGGTAATGTGCAGCAATACATGCATAGTGACACATCCAATTTCTTAACTGAAAATGCATGATGTAAAAATCAAATAACCATCTAGCTTGTACATCCAATTCATTACCATAAAGAGAGAGTCTTTCAAGAAACATATTGGAAAAATATTCTTATTCTGATGACTGTTAGCATGGTGTATCTTTACACATTCTGTGCAATGTTTCATTCAAGAAGCCTACAGGTTTCAGGCTTCCTCTTCTCTCTGCTGATCCAGTATTATCCAGCTTGTCATACAGTAGTATGTTCATATCACATTTTAAAATGTAAGATACAACAAGCAGATGTTGCACCAGCACCCAAGCACTGAAGTATGGAGCTGGGAATGGAAGCAAATTTATAGGAGAAACACGATTAAGAATACAAAAACTTAAGACAGCAGGGCATTCTAAAACTGCAATATCCATTTTAATATAGAAATGTTGTAGAATCGAGTCCAGATCCAATAAATAACTTAATATCTGAAAAAAGGTTTCAAGACTGGGATATTGGACATAGGTGCTTATCTAATGAGGAGACAATCACTGTTTGTGACCTTCATGTTTCCATAAATACACAGAAATAGAATTCTGACGCACTCCAGAAGCGTCCAAGTCAAATACCATTTCAAGAAGACAGAACTTCAATTGCAACTAATGGTTTGACCTAGTAAGCGTTTTCAAACCACATCTAAACTTCTAACTGAAATTCAGTTGGATAAGTTACTACAGCACACTGCTTTCCAGAAGCATTGTATCTCTGTTTTCTACAGACATTCAATAGGCAAAACCAAAGGTAATTACTATGAAATGCGAGTTCAGAACATGACCCAACATGTCTAGGAAAAAATATTTGCAAGTAGCTATCAACTCATGCTTCGTTTTGGAAATTAACTTCTAGACTCTTTTAAATCAAACTAATTTTCTGTACTTCCTCCACAATGAACAAGTCAATGAAAAAATGAAACAGATAAACTTTCAACTACTTTAAGACCAGTTTGTGGGTTCTAAGACAAGAAATCTCCTGTTTTCAAATATCTTGTAAATGAGTGTCTAGATTTACATGGACCTGAAGTATAGCTCAGTCTTGAATAATGGCAATGAGATCAAGTGACGGGGAAGGGGAAAGGAAGAATCAATGCTTTAAACAAGAACTACCCTAATGCAGAGCAATTCAAGTGTTTCCTTAAGAGATTTCAGGTTTAAATAGGACCCTACTATATACACAACTTGAACTTAAAAAGGAAACAAGAGTAGACCATAAGTACCAATGGAAGTTGCTTCTGAGACTCTGCATAAGTAGTCAGCTTGCTGTCAAGTCTCACCATGTTTAGATGCAAGTACAGAATATGCTTTGGAGAAAGTGCTTGTTTATTAACACATAACAGTGCTAACGCATACATCATCATTTGTGCTAACACATACAGAAAGCCATTAGCACTTGAACTTAGACACATCAAGTAAAAAAAGAATATCATGATAAATATACCTTTATAAGCCTGTAGCTCAGTACAGATGGTAAAAAAACCAGCACCAAAACAACCCCAAAACACAGCCAAAATAAAACAAACAAAAATCCCAACAACTCCACGCAACTCAAAACACCCTCTTCCTTGGTGTAAGCCACTTCACTAAAGCACAAGATAAAATAGGTATTCGAGAAAAATGGATGGGGATAACACAACTGAAACTTAGCATCACAGTTTCATTTCTTAGATAGTATATCAAATAAAGTTATTGCCTCTTCATTTCTAGTGGACACCAGAGACAAGTCTCTAGCATGGACTGATCTTAACTGAAAAAGTAACCTTTTTAGAAAGCTTTGCAAATGACACAGGCAGGGGCCTCTCAGGAAGACAGACACTGAGCAACATCAGCAACAGCAGCTCCAAGGTGCCTCAGAGAGATTGCTTCAAACTCTAAGTAACTGTGAATTAGTCACCTTTACTGATGGCAATGTTAGCAGTAGATTCATAGTTACTTCCAGTAAGTCAGTTATCTATCAAGGGTGCAACATATGAAAAGGAAAGTTAAAGGATTCGCTGGACTTTTTTCTGACACCTTGTACAATGCAGTATTTGATTATGGTAGAAGCAAGCATAAGCAGACAAAAACTGAAGTTCGAGTAAGAGTTCAGTCCTATTCACTGATAAATAAACCAACATCTACTACTAGTTTCATGTTACTGATCTTTGGCTCTGCTTATTCTTCCCATAATTTCTTTTCCACTAAACAAGCACAGAGCTTCTCAAAGTCTGTTGATAAAACGCTGCACCTGAATGTTTTTACAGAACTAGCAGAGAAACAAAAGCTGTTTCAGAGCACCATACCTGGGCTACCCATTAATCCTCTTCCCTGTTTTTCTAGTTTTAAGATACTGTACAATGACAGCAGGGAGAACACTTTCTGGAAAAGAAAGATACTCCACTACCTTCATCCCTTGGTAGATCAACAGTATTTTGTGATGCATTTCCACTTCACTACCACCCCGAGTTCTCCCACCCTTGCGATATAAAAAAGGCAGCCTGTTTTTTGGCCAAATACCCACAAAAAGGCATCAATTATACTGTTCATGTGCTATTTTACATTGCACCTTGAGCAAAAACTGACAGAAGAAAAAAAGCTTTTTGCATTGAACGAAGGAAGTATACGGATCAAAAATAATGACTGAAATTCAGTGGAAATAATGAGTATGACAAGAACAGCTACAATTCCCTGTATTTACTCATATTTTCTAGCATACATGTTAAAAGCCACTAAATGCAGTTTTATGTAATGACAGGTCAAACCATCCGGTAGTGTCAAACATTTCTGATTAAAAAGTTAGTTTTTAACAGCTTTCAGATTTGTGCTAAAAGTCAGTCATAGGAAGTCACATTACTCAAATTAAAATGCGTAAAAGACCTCATTAGCATATTTCTTGTACTTGCATAACGTTTTTTTATAAAGTTATCCATCTCACTAATCACACTAACTTTCTAAATCAGAAAATTATTATTTGATAATATTAAGAGAACCAAGCTTAACAAACTTCACATAACACATAGAAATTACAATATTTTTGAAATGTTTCCTACAACTGTTTCCAGAGAAGACCTAAAAAAAGGCTTAAGGTGTGCCCTCATTCTCTGAAAAATAACTTACATATTTTAATACTTGCAAAAATGGTATTGCCTCAACTATCTTCAGAAATCACTTTTAAAATTTACAACACTTAATCATGAAAAATCATTTTCACTATATTCTGTGGAAATTATTCTGTAATTATATTAAGATGCTAAGTTACTGAAGAGCTTACTAAAAGAGATATATTGTGCTTTAAACTATAATATAGATCACTTTCCACTGATCCCTATGCTCCAAAAGGCCAAATTTTAAACCACCAAATGCTTATAAAGGCTTTGAGCAAGAGACAGTACCAAAATACACTGCTGGTAAAAATGCTCAATACATATGCTGAAAATATGAAAGTTCAAAAGATACATTTTTATGATATTAATTTCAATGTTTCAAAGCAAAAATGCTTCATGCAACATCACTGAGCTGCAGGGAGTATTTTGCAACCACAGCCTAATACTTCAACTAGCTAAGTTTGAACTGAATTCAGAGTTCCATGGTTTTAAGTTTTGGAGCTAAACAGAAAACTACTAGCTGTAGTTAGACTATTGCAGTTCTTTAAAATTACTTTTACACTCTACATAAAACACAAGTGTAGATTTCCTTAATTTCAACATGTTCCACTGCAGAGTGGGGGTAGAGGGAAGAAAAACAAAAGAAATCTTACAGTCAGAGACTGCAATTGTTGCCTCAAGACTCAAATTACACAGTGCTGATGGGATACTTCTACAATATATATAATGACAAGAATCATCAAACTTTTGACCAACACTTGAATATACAAGACTAGAAGTGCTTTAATTGCACGTACACTACAAAACAAAACCACGTAGACATGTAAAGATGTGTCCATAGAAACACAGTGGACACAGATTCACATGAGAGAAATGTGCTTATTAATTAAAAAGAAATGAAGAGACCATTGCAGTTACAATATATTTCTAAAATTCACTCAGTAACATTTTAATGCATAAGTTATAACTAACAAATTAATTACTAAATTATTGAAAAGACATGTCATTAATAGCTGTTCTTTTCCTCTTTTGTTGTCCCATCTCTTTTTTAGAGTCTTACCAATAAATACTGAACATTCTAGATACAAGAATAATACATATCAGGAAACTGTCTGTTTATGAGACTGAAAATTAAGTCTTAAATAAAATTCCAACTTGTTGCTGTACTCACATTCCTCTCCCTAGGAGTTTTAAGTTACAATTTGCTCCACACAAAAAATGACTTGCAGTTGCGAAATGTTGCCCTGACCTGGTGTTAGAGCAAAGCATTAGGATGGCATAAATTGAACAGCCATGATCATGGTAATCAGACTAATAGGGTGCTTTGTTTTTCCTCTTGGAAAATATTTAACACTATTTTAATATTTTCTTATGAATGTATAAAAAAAATCTTTGATACTGTTCTTCCTTACCTCCCATTCTTTAGCAGCATCTTCAGTACTAGATTCTTCACTAGTTTCAGGCTCTTCCTTCTTTTTTACCACTATAAATCCAGGTTCCCGAAGAGACTCCCCAGTATCTTCTGCATATATTTCTGGACTCCACTGGATAAAGAAGACATACAAGTGGTCTGTCCTACAAAAGTCAAGTTACAGTATAGAAAAGAAAAATAAGGTAAGTTTGTGATCTTTTAGGTAATGTCTAATGATAGTAAGTATTTAAGGTTAAAAATACTATTTCGTATTTTACTAGATATTAGAGACAGATTTGAAAACAAAACTAGCCAATTCTCTTTTTTTAATTTTTAAATATATGAAGCTGACTCTGGAGAAAAAAAGCAAGTTGGCAATGGATTAGCTGTGATTTCATATACAAGTATAGTCTTTCAACCACTTCTGTCCCATTGGATACCTTTGCTTAAAATTGAAATAACTGCCAAAATAAAACACGAAGACTTTTTAATTTATTTAGAGGTACATAAAACCAAACAAAATTGGAATTTAAAAATGTCTCCATGTCTGTTTTCCCCACTCCTGAAGAACAGCCAAACACTTCCAAGACATAATCAATATTATATAAATTGTGGGAAGTACTACAGATGTGAGGGAATACAGCTGAAAGCATCAACGTATATATATATATCATCAAATCATAAAATCACAAACTACAGACTATTCTAACTGCAGTAAGTACCAAGATTCAAAGTTACCTCCTTTAAAGTTATGTGCCACAAATGGCATTGTTCTCCCGTTTAGAAGAGCAAATTCACCCAAATTCACAGAAGGAAGTTATTTGCAATCTTAACAGATGTCAGTCTACCCTGTGTTTGCTGCAGGTGCAGAGACAGAGCAATCAGGAAAAGGACTTGCAATGCATCTGCTAGTGTCTCTTCAACATGGAAAAGAGATTCAGGGCTACAGTCTTATGGCTCTGGTTACAAGACTTTGAATATTCCTTATGTCTTTCTTCACAGATATTTGCTACATCTGTGTACTGTAATAGCATGAAGAATAATATTTGAACCTTTTTTTCCCCCTTTCCTTAATAAATCCTTGAAAAATTGAACACTGGAAAAGGAGCAAGAGATATAGAGCTGCAAAGTCTCTCGAAAGTGCAGTTACATTCTTCATGTGCCTCTGTCTAAAAGGATGCTGCACACAGGTATGTGGTAACTGCCTTTGAACAGGGTCAGTTATTTAAACTCACCCTTGTTAAGATTAAGGTTCCTGGATAACAATAATTACAGGGTAAAAAAAATAAGACAAGTCTTTCTGTGGTAGTAGGAAAGAATAAAACATTCTGGATGCATTAGGTTAGGTAAATTCTATCACAGAACTCCAAACAAGAAGCTGCAGACTCCTCATGCACTGAATGAGGTATCAATTTTAAGTTGTCATACAAGTATGAAGTTTTTCTTAAGCCCCAATTTTAACTTTTCAAGAACTTGGAATTATGTATAATTATAGCAGTTAAAAAAAAGTACATGAAACTTGATGCTTAAGTAAGACGCTCCTTCCCAGACTGGCTCCTTTGAGTTTAAGAACACTGAAATAAAGCTGGTTTGTCAGATACCTACTTTCCTCTTTTTCTTACTACTTGGTCACAAAGACAACTGGATTGGCACTAAGTATTTTGACCTATGCAGACTAGAAGTCAGCAAGGTTAACATGGAATTAAGAAAATGAACACCCCACTATGAGGACATAACTTCACAAAAATCATAGGACACACATTGAATGAATAAAGAACTGATACTGATACTATACTGCCCCATTCAGTTAGACAGAAAGAGGCCCTTCATAGATGAAATAATTTCCAAGGAGATAGTACAAGACAGCATACTAAGAACCATTTCTTCCAAAATAGGTGATAAATTCTGCTTTATGCTGAAGCTAAGTGCTTGATACATTAGAAAATGAACCAAAGACAGTAATTATTTTAATTAACTAATCTAGACATCATTCCCATATACAAAACATTTATCTGTTTTTGAATTAAAAATGATACTAATAGCACAAGCAGATTTGAGTTGATTGTAACCACAAGAGAACTCCTGGCCCAGTCAGGATTAACTGCAGCAGAATTAGTGGGATGAACTGTTGTCCTGTTTTTTGCTAAGCCTTCTGTTTTAACCTTGGAGTCAGATTTTTCATACAGTTTTATGTAAACAACAGGCGATGTTTATTTAACCGTCTATTCTGTTTTTCATTCCTTTTGTGATAAGAGAAAGTTTGATGAGCATCTTTTTTCTCCAGTGGGATTGAGGAGGAAGTGACGTTCTCCAATCCCTTGTGGAGTTTAGAATTCTGTAAGATATGATGAATGTAAATAAACTCTCTCTTTTCCCTCCTTTCTGCTGAACCTAGCAGGTGTGAGAGCGTCTTTTATTGTGTTTTCACAGACACAACGGACCTTTGACTCAAAACTTTGCATCCTCTCTACCACTTAAGAGGTAGCAGGGCTGATGTTTAAAAGCAGGTTAGTGATGCGCTAGCATAGACTCAATTCTACCTGTTGGGTAAGTATAATACTTTGATGTAATTTCAGTCCATTACACATTTCCATCCACAGTGGACATGAAACAAAAAAAGACTACTGCCTTTCTTGTTACAGCCAACTTCAGTATAAAGTGATTTTATGTCTGCAATCAACCTTTTCTCCTTTAGATTAAAGAACCCCACTTACTTCTAATTTTCTTTATATGTTACACTTTCTAGGCATTAAATAGTCTTGCTGTTTTCCTCTGGACTCTCTCCAATTGATCCAAATCTGTCCTCAACTGCAGTGCCCCAACTGGACATTCTATGCCATTCAGCTCAAAAGAAAAGATGGAAAAGTGACTTGATCATTGTGGGTAGGTATTTATACAAGATGATACCTGATAGTTTTTTGTTTCTTTTCCCCCCACTCTTTGGTACTAAAGAGTACTAAAAACCACTTTCAGGTTGAAAATAAGTCACGGTTTCCTAGCAGTAAAGATCACTTCAGAATACGAGACTGTACCAGTGAGTGAGCATGAACATTTCATGTCACTGAATGAGTTCAGCAAATTTAGATATTTTTCCAGTAGACATGCTTAAGTTGATTCATGGAAAAGTTTTATGTAACATATATAAAGATAAGACAAAAGAACCCCAGCTAGCTCTCCTGAACTCAGAGAGGATTTTTACAAAGTTTCCAAATAATGAGAAGCACAGATAATGACAAAAATTTTGCTGTTTCTGTTAACCAAACTTACTTCCTCCACCAGACACCACTTGAATCTTTCTTTCTTTATTTGCTATAAACAGAAGCCTAAATAGTATAATGAGAAACCTACAAGTAACTCAAGTAGATCAATAAAACGTCAGTAAGGTAATGAGGTATTCCAATGGCAATGACAATATAAGCCAGTCAACATCCTCAGACACTGACCCTTTTTTGTGGTTATTTAGAGACAGTCACTGCAAAATTTTGAATGGTGCAGAAAAAATAAAAAGCTCAAACACCTACTGGCAATTGCTGATTTTAAGAGTTTACCTCCTTACCTTTCTTGTGGAACAGCAAACCAGTACTCATGTTTTTTGTCCCTTTGTGCATATTGTTGCATTGTTGCACTTGCTTGAGAAACAAATGTTTTTCTCATGGGTTTTCCAACCCTGAGACACAGAAACTTGTGAGATCGATGTCGTCTTTTTTCTTTCGTAACAGAAGAACCTATTAATAAAGACAAAGTAAGCTATCCACAATGTACTAAAGAGCTGAACAAAATCATTAATTAATTCTATATTAGGCAATTGAGGTATATAGGACATTTATATAAATAAGTAATGGGAGATGGGGTAAGATAAGTAGTAATAATTACCTGCCTTTTTTTGTTATGTAAATTACATTAGCAGAATTAACTTCAGAGTACAACACACAAAATAATTCTAACATTCATTTCTGCTTCCAACTGCAGATGACATTATTATAGCATTTCATCCATGCTTGAAAGTATTCAGAAGGTATTCTTGACACATATACTCAACACTGAATCACCACCCTCCCACCATTAAACAGATATCCCACATACATGAAAAAGATATTGTGTTAAATAAGTATTTTGGCTTGATTCACACATGTCAGAGCTGTTCATTAGTTACTTGTCATTTACAACAATGAAAAACGGTCTGGCCCTAATGATACAAGATTAAGATGAATTTTAATTTGTTAGCTACATCAAACACCTCAGTGGTATGAACATCACCTCAGGATGAAGTATACTGGATGTTGCAGTGCAGGATTTTTCTCTCTGGTATGTTTAATTGAACTAATAGAATTATATGATTACCCTCAAGGTCTGAATTGTCAAGTCAGCACAAGGTAAAGGAAGAAACCTTCTTAAAATTGTTTTTTTACTAGATTAATTGCCAGAATCCCCCAGCCACAAGAGACTCTTTTAAAGCAAGAAAGGAAAATGTAAATTTAAGAGTTATTATGATCAGTTATGACAATAAAGGGTTTATCCTAGCTCTGGTATTACACATACATACAGATAAGTTCCAGTTTCCCAGGATACATCTTTTCTTTACAGCTGAAGTTCTCCTTCAATGTCTATGCAGACCACAGATCCACTAAGTACAGAAAACATCCCCTTCTTTCTCTATAAAAACTGCAACTATATTTTCTCAATCAGATTTTCACCATAAAGTTTAGAACAGCACTGTTCCACAAAAGACTATTTTTTTCTAGTAACTATTTAAATGTGTGCCTCCTAATTTTCCGTCATATTTTCAGTCAACATTTTAGAATTATACCTGCAGCATACAGTGTAGTAAATTAGTCATAACATGCATCATTTGGAAGTATTTTATTAATGTGTAAGCTCAAAGGTTAATTTTCATATTGAAAAGAAAAACACGAAAAAGAAACAAAAATAAACAAAAAAGGCTGTTCATATGACTGGCATGTGAACTATGTGACAGTGTTAGATAAGTACCCCTCAAATGATTTGGTATTTGTCATTTTGGTCCTTCAGAGGAAGCAGATTAGGACTTCTCTGAGCTCAGAGAAGTGGGATTATGGTTCCAGATAGCAGATAGAATAAAAACAAACAACTTAGCCCTGTCCCAAGTCTCAAAAAGACTATTCCAAATGCTTTTTTTTTTGTGAGTTCTCCAACATCATCTTGTGCATTTGATACAGCATTAATGAGAGAAGATTTCAGCAATGGCTACCGTATGTCTCATGCTTCTTGTTTCTCTTTTCAATCTCTGCTAATATTCAGCTAACTAAACAGCAAACAGACATGTTATCATTAATGCTATTTAAGCTTGTTTATACACATACAAAATTATAGACCATTACAATTTCTCCAAAGTATCAACCACATCTTGCTTTGTTTCAGTCCAGTGATTAACCTAAGTGTCTATTATACTTGTCTAAAACAGACGAGTATAATAGAGGCTTGGGCAATAAAAAAATTTAAAATAGATACAAGCGAGACCTTTTTAGTTATTCTAGTCTACTCATAGTTATCTACTTGCATTGCATCACCTGTTTAACATTCAGAACCAACATTCAGATCATTAATTCCAAACTCAGAAACATGTGACCTCTGCAAAGATCAAAAAACAGTAGTTCCCAAAACCTAAATTCTCAAAACTCCCACAAAAGAGAAAAAATTCAACCAAGTTTCTGCTATATAAGAGAAACAGAAAGACTGTCTAGGTAAGTTAATGATCCAAAACTCATAGTATGACTACTTCAGAGTTTTATTTTGAGAAAGGATACTTGGAAGTGTTTACTATATTTCAAATTTTAAATGACCTGGTGTTTTCAGTGACCTACTGTTAATAGATGTCATATTCAGTCTGATGGTTTTCAGGAGTTATACAGCAGATCTATGCTTTTACCTTGGTTCTGTTTCATCATGCCTGTAGAAGTTTCACCATATCTATCTAGGTTGAGAAATATTAATTCATAATTTACTGGTTTATTTGCATTCTGCTAATACAACATGCAAGAATAACAAACATATAATAATTCCTACTGAAGTTGGGCTGAATTGGTACAAATCTCCAAAAAGGATCTTGTGCTTTTTGTATTTTTTTCTTTGTATTTTACCTCATCATCCTTGAGTGAGGCAGTAGCACCATGCGAATATAAGGTTTCTAGCCAGCACTCTTCTGTAGGATTGTATGCAGATGCTTTTTTGTTTATATACATATATATGTATTTACTCTGCAAATATACAGATCACATAACACATGAAAAATCTGGAGTCATTCAATGATACAATCTTACAGAAAACCAAAACTGACGCATTTAATGCAACTAAGTTACATATATTCGTTTGAAAGAAAAGCAGTAATTGGGTCAAAGAACACTTAGTACCTGAATTTTTTTAAAGTCATAACTGGCAACTACTGCTAGCTGACATATTTGCCAGAGGACTACTTCTAATATTTAGGGCATAAAAGTCAAACTTATCACAGGATGATGCAAAACTTATCTGCTTCAAATTTCAAAATTCAGTTACTTCCTTAAAAGAAGGGAAAAAAAACCCAACCCAACCAACAAAAAAAAAACCCACCAACCGAACCAAAAACAAGCAAAACCCATGATATTAGATTTTGAAATGTAGACGAACTTCTGTTAACCAAAGAATGTACCTCTATTCAATATAATCTCAACTCTACTAATTAATATAAAGAATTTAACCTTCAGATGCACTTCACTTATCTTTAATGCCTGTCACACACTAATAGATTCTTTTCTAGTTTCCCAAATATTGCACAATGAAAACAAATAGTTCCGTTATCTCCATTAGTAAGATGGGAAGACATCAGAAAGTAACTTAGGAATTTTTTAGAAAGCAAAATCAAATTCATACAAAAGCATATTTAAGCTATTTAAAGGCACAGCATATTTCTATATGATAAAAACTTGAACAAACGGTAAGAGTAACTTCCAACTAATAATCCCAGGCCCAGATCTTTGCAGAAGAAAAAGGGTACTCAAGAAATAAAACCTAGTTGTTCCCTGTATCCATAGCACTAGTTTCTTAGCATCTAGCTTTTATTTGTCCTGAACAAAGCTTTTTGGATGCTTAACCTTGTTCTAATCAGCATGAAAGTATGACAAGATGCAAGTGAAACAAAATTCTGAAAATATCAAAGTGTTAAGATTCCAGTGTTTGTTGCTCACACATTAAACCTTAATCACAAGGCAGACATGCTATAACATCAAATTAATTCCCTAAAATTCATTCACATACACGTACACTGGGATCAAAACTTAAGCAACAGCTAACTGATTGCTAAAGAACCTTTTTAACTGTGAGCTGTACAACGACCAATGCGCCATGCATCTGATTTTACAGGTTTAAATCTCTCCTACAAAGATACTGTTATTTAGTATGATCATAAATATAATTTCAATGAGGAAGAATTACAAAGTTATCCATGTTCTCAGTTTCCTAAGTAATATTTTCTCCACTAGTTAATGTAAAGTTTAACTTCGGCGTATCTTCAAGCCAATGAGAAATATAACCAGCACATGAAGAGGTATGTTGTACAGAATGAAAAAATCCAAACATGCCATTAACTGAAGGGTGACACATCCAAAGGTTAACACTGTATCCATAAATACCTACTGACTCACCTTCTGACTGCCCATCTCCTGCAGATACAGTTTTCTGACTGAGTTCTTTTTGTGAATCCTGGTGCATGTTTTCTCTTTGTTGTTTTGTTTGTTGCATAGTGTGGGTCTTCCAGAGCTTGCGCAGTTCTTCTACTTCTGCCTCTGAGTCTTGACTTTGCTCTCCCACTACTTTTCCTTTGCTAGGTGTCTCTTTCTTTTGAGGGTCTGTGGTATCTTCACAAGCTGGACCTTCCTTTTCCATCTCACTATCTGCTTCTTTTACTAGTGAGGAACCCTGATCCTTGCCCACTTCTGTCTCTTTGCTGTGCTCCTCACTACCCTGTGATCTTTGCAAAGACTGCTGGAGGACACCTGCAGTATTTTCACGAGGTTCTCGTCCCCCCTTTACAGACATTTTAGCACTTTCTGAACTTAAGTGGGTATCAAGCTGTTTAACACCTACAACCATTTCAGCACTGTGCTTTAAGTCACTGGCAGCTTCATTTGAGTCTGAAATGACTGTTAAACATTCAGCACTAGTCTGGTTTATTGTTTGGACAGATTCTGACGATGCTCCAGAAGATTTATCTTGTCGAAGCTCATCTGAAGAAACAAGTTCCTCACGTATTGGAGAGAGTTCTGATTCTGTGAATACATCTTCTGAAAGAGACTCCTCAGTGCTTCTTGGGGCAGTACTAGCACTGTCATTGCCCGTGTCTCGAACCCTGGAATCCATGTCATCTGTATTGCTCTTTGCAGCTCTCTTGGAATGGCCAAGTTCCCTTACTGACAGCTGTTCTACATCTCTGTTGAGCAAAACAGAAATGTTGTTATAACAGGTACCTCTAATATCAAGCTCTTTTCTTCACTATGTCTTGTTTAAGCTCTTAAAACAAATGAACACCCTAAAAACCAACTTAATCCAGAGCATTAGTAATAAACAAGCATAGAATGTGATACTGTAATGGTAAACATGGTTGACCTTTTTGCCAGCATGACATAGCTGGGACTTCGCAAATTCATGAGATTACTCTCACAAGAAGCTCCTCTATGAAACTAACAGGACTGTGAGAGGCACTTAAAATGAAAAAATAAAATAAAAACTAAAGTAAAACCAACAAAAAGCTACACACAAGCTTAATCTCTAAAGGTAAAAATTATCCACAGTAATTTGTCTCCCTGAGAGGTCAGTACAATAGCAGAGACGTGTCCCACCCTACAAGGAAGCTAACACCTAGCTCACAGGTAAGAAGTGAATGGCAGAAATCATCTGGTCTAACCTCAGGTATCGAAGCCAGTCAATGCAGAACAGCAGGAACCATCAATGTAGATCTCACTATTCTGCCCACAGAAAATACCTGAAACAGTGCTTAGTGTCTTCAGCAAGTACCTGACTTTGAGGATACAACTGAAGATGTTGATAAATAGTGAAAAAAAAAAGCAAGCATAAAAACTTATTTTCCCCAGAGGAAATAATCTTGCTTAAACCTGCCTTTCAAAATTAATTAGAAATTCTGAGTTTTAGAAGAGGAGGACTTGAAAGGTACTATGAACATGCTCAACTAGACCTACAGAAGCTTTTCTCTGTTGTCAAAAAAACCTGGGCAGTACACAGCCTTCACAAAAATTCTCAAACATACACTTGACTAGAGTTCTCAAAGTCAACCTCTTTGCTATCAGAAGCACATCAACTCTTTCATCACCCAGTATTAAATGCTTTTAAGAAGCTTGTACATTAATCTCTGTTTTGAAGACAATAAATTCACTCCACAGTCCCACAAAATTTTATACTCAGTTACATCATATTACTGAGATGCTGCTAAAATTCAGGATGTTTGCAAAGCTTATGCACCCTCTTACCTAAGTGTTAACATGAAACTTGTATTAAGCTTTTGCTGATGGAGTAATTTTGCTTACAAAGCACGTGGATTAGGCTTTAGAATATACTACCTATTAGACCAGGCCATTTCCTTAATTTTCCAGGATTATGCTCATAATAGGTGCTCTTATACAAGCACAACGTAAGGCTCATGAAATCCGTAAAACATCTGTATGCGGTCAGACAGTTTTTGTCCAGTTTCAGCATAGATTGTGGCTTATATATAGAAACCATACAACATGAAATTGTAGTTTTAAGAACCAAAGAACCCATCGGGTTTATGACCATTTTCCATATCAACAGTCTGAATACAGAAAATAAAACTGCTTTCCCCAGTTTAAGCGGGTTTGACAGTTGGCAAAATTGGGAGAACCAAAGAAGGTTAACTATAACAGTGGAATATGTAGGAAAGAAAAACAGTGAGAAAACATAATTTAAGTGTCAAATAACTGAAGACACATGGATTTTGTCAGATCTAGCTGAAGCTGTTAGGACTTCTGTTTACAGACTTAAAAATTTTGATCTTTGTTTTCCCCCAAATTTACAAATATGCCTCATATTTAGCCGAGGCAAAAAAGTGCAGGGACTGAAGAAAATTCTAGTAACTAGTTTTCCATCTACTAGTTTATAAAGCCAACAAGAAAGATAATTCAAATTGGACATACAGGCTTCTGAACGCAGAGTGTGACCTTTCATTAGCAGACATTTTCATTCCATTTGCATTCATACTATAAACAAAACAGAAAATGCATGTGCTACAGGAGCGCAAAAATCAACAGCATGGAAGATAAATTTGTAAGTCATTATTAAGTCATTAACAAAGTAAACATTATAGAAAAATACTTGTTTTGCAACTGCACTATTATGATTCAACCAAGTTTAAAAGAGTCATCTAATTCCTTCCACTGTATATCAATTAAAGTAGGAACTGTGAGCAACTTTTTAAAACTCAGTCTGGAAAATAAACTTCCAGAAAGCAATCATGCTGAAGGCATCATCACTCTACATCAAAAGCCCCAAAAGTACTACTGTAGCATGTACTTCAGTTGCCCTTTCAATAGACATATGCGACTGGGCAGCAAACAAGACCATGGCAAGATAAGAGTTCACTCCCTGGTTTATGCTAAAACTGAGCTTAAAAATAGTGTGAGGCAAGTTAGTGCTTCTGAGTGTCCAGATAGTTAAAACTGTCGAGAAAGATGTACTTAGGGTACTGCCTATATGAATGGTAAGAGGGTATTTTTAAGAGTTATTGAGCATCTTTAAAAATGCAACTATTTTAAGTAGGCTATAGAGTTACACACCAAGCAAACAGCTTTACACTCTCTTGGTTAAAGAAGCCCACTTCCCTGCAGCCAGTCAAGGCAGTCTGCAAATGTTTGTACTTTATGGGCTGTGATACATAAAGGTGGCATGATTTTTTTTTATCCTTTTTGGTTTTCAAGAGAATTTATCATTTTCTGATGACATGAAGAAAACTAGGCAACAGAGAGAACAGAACAAAGATTTCTCATAATGCTGTTTAAAGTTGATTTTAAATGTCTGCTGCGCTATTCACCAGTGAATAAAGCTCATCAATCCAAATTCACTCTTTACTCCAAAAAAGGCTACATCTACAGGAATATGCAGTCCCTCTTCCAGCCAGAATGGGAAAAAATATACTCCTAGTCCTATGGAAATATATACAAATCCTAGAAAATGAGTCTAAGCCACCTGTTAGAACAACAAGTTTCAGAAGCAAGTGAAAAATGCTAAACAATAAAAATTTACACCTAAGACAGTTAAAGCTGCACTCTCTTATTGTGTATGCCAGTCAAATTATTGAAGTACCAAACACATCTATTACTGTTTCCGTAGTAGGGAAGGGGCAGAGGAAACACTGTGGTACCTCTTGCTATACACTGATCTTTATCAGAGACTATTGGAGGAAATCAGAATCCATGTATATAGAAGAGGATTTATCCTGTATCATATACAGGGTGTGAGAACCGAAGGTAAAGCAAGCTTTCTATGGGATCTTTCCAATACAATCTCTGATATCCTTTCCTAACAAGAAAAAGAAGGAAAATGCTGGTTTGCTAGTTTTGTATGGTCAGCAATATGGCTACAGTTCAAATTTACTCAAAGCTTTACAAATACTGTTCTGTCTTACATGCTTAATGACTCCTTAATTTTGCTGTCCATAATTTCCTTATACAGAGCAGCTGACATCACTTCTTCCATTGGACACATGATGCCATATTCTTCACAGCCATTCTCTTGGACCAGAGGATCCATTTTATGAGGATCAAACATTATATTATTTGGCGTCACTAGCAGCACACCATTGACCGTACCCTAAAATAAGAGGAAAAAGAAGTGGTAATTTTTCTTCTTCAAATTCCAGCTTATTCTTCATTTTTCAGTAGGAAAAAGGTGTTTTCTATTCTATTTTAAATAAAGCAACTTTCAATTTATATTTAAGCAATCTGTTGTGTTACTAAGTCACTGTTAAACACAAGAAACTGTAACTTTTTCTAGGGAAGCAAATTAATACCCCCCTGCTTTCCCAAAAGGAAACAGCTTTACATCTCACAACTAATCAATAATTGGTTTTAGTAAAGTGAGAGAAACCCTTACACACTGAAGGATACACTAAACAGCTCCTTTGAGGTAAGGAGACATCCTTCCCAGATAACCACAGGGCTTAACTAGTAGGTTTGAAAACTATTTTGTCTAAAACTTGACTCTTAACTCTTCTCTCTTACTTTCTACTATTTAATCAGAGAGACCTTCAAAAATTGTCATTTATATTAATTTTCTTTACACAAATTAAAAGAGAGGCTGATTCAAGCCCTTCTAACTTAATGGACATGTTGACTGATTGGACAAATACATTTACAGAATGCAACTAGAATAAAAAATACTTAAGATTTTTAAAGATGAAACTTTGGATTGTTTTAATCACAATGATGCTGCTGCAGTACATGAATGCAAGTAGAGTTTAAACTTTTGACTACAAAAAACTTTGAGGTTGATATTCATACTATGAACTGTAGGGTTCTTATACAATATAGCTGTAAAAACAAAGTTAATTTACAATATGCTGAATTTTTTTTAAACAAAAAACTTAAAACCACATGCAAACATACAACAATTGCCTGCTACAGAAATTCATTTAACTGTTGGGAAAGTTGAATTCAAGTTAAAATTATGAACTGGAGAAAATCTAGCTTTAAGTAGAATGACAGGAATACTTCAGTTACAGATCTTGACTCCTCAAAGACTTTACAAATCTGGACAGACATTCAGTGCTTTTGTGCAAGAACCAGAAAAGGGTCACTTCATGTGCTGTTGAAGGAATTAAATATTTATCTTACTGATAAAATATTCACAACTATTATTAACAAGTGTGTATCGTTTTCAGTTTCGGTTCAAGACATCAGCACAGCACAAAACACAGCTACAGCTCTTCCAATCTCAAGAAATTTGTTTGCAGGTGATGGCTGATGACCTTCACAGTAGGAAAACAAAGATACCGAGCAGTAAACAGAAAGGTGCAAGCTAAAAAAACCCAAACAAAAAAACCCCCTAATATTTAAGTCTACAACAATAACCAACACTATCTCTAGTATGGAAAAATGAAAACAGGCCTCAAAACCAGCTCAAGCATCTGTACTTGAGTCTCTTAGTTGTTCAGTGCTTAGTCAGATTTTATATATATCTTCTAGAGTGCAACACATATGCTGAAGACTTTGAAGTCAGCAGAACATATTTACATAATTCCAAGGTGTTTAAAGTACTGAAAAAAGACAGTCACTGGCATTTCTTTCCCAGCACAGTATTGAGGAAATAGACTTTCAAGGTGCAAAAAGGACCTCCAAGAGGAAAACTGTCAAGAGAAGTCCATATTTTGTTATACCTACTGTAGTCTAGAAAACAAATTTAATGTGACGGCAGAAGTCAGTGAGTCTACTCAGAAGAATGACTGCTTCTCTTTAAACATATATAACTTCTGTAAATTCAGTACATAATTAAAATAAAAAAGCAGCAGTTTTTCTACATCTGAGCTTTCATTAATGGTCATGAAAATGGAATTTTATTAATACTCTCTAGATCTGACCCAGAAAATGTCATAGTCTTGATGGCACCTGCATTAGATGATCATTGTAGGTCCCTTCCAACCAAAATATTCTATTCTATTCTTTCACTGCCCATATACTGCATGTCGATTTTCAGAACAGTCAGGCTGAAAAGAAAATGGTAAGGCTGTATGACTGCTCTATTTGAAGGATTAGTGTTCAACACCAACTTCCAAAATTACATATAACTCAGTAGAAAAAAACAGTAATTGAGTTCATTAGAGAGTTCTTCATTTCCAGAGTAATACTGTCTTCATTTTTTAGCTGTTTTATGAACCTTCCTTGATAAATTAAGTACACAGAAAGTACTGAAGTTTTTGAGGCAATAAAGAGATGATATTTTTCTGTCTGCTGTCCCAACTGACCTATCATTCATGTCAACAAGCTGCAATGCTTTACAACTTGCTTTCAAGAGCACAGATAAGACTGCTTCAGCTCACAGTACAGGCCAAAAATTGATTACAGAAAAAAGCTTCATATGTTTGACATTGCTTATCTGAATACTAGAGTCATATCATCAGAATAACATGTATGAAGAACCAGCTGCACCATCAACCACTCATTTCAGTTGTGTTGCTTCAGACTCAGTTTTAGTAGTTCAGAAAATACCAACTTACTCCTCCCAAATACCACAGGCCAAGCTTGTTAGTATCTTAACAAAACACCATCATATCAAGGACAAAAATCTGTGCATATGCAAGGCTACTCACTACATAAGTAAGTTTAAGAGACCTTCTATGGTAAATGGAAGCTTCCTAGGGAAGTCTGACAAGGTCCAATGGCAAAGAATCCTAAACCTGGACATTGATATGGCCTTAGCACATATGGAACATCCTAAAGCCTACCTCTGCAGCCTCAAACAAAGACACAGCTGGAAATAATAACGGCTTCTTATCTTGGCCTTAGAAGAAACCCTCAACACCAATAGGTACACATTCAACATGAAAAGTAATAGGAAAGTGTATTTCATGTAAAATTTACTACAGCAATAGAAATTGAGAACTAAACACTCGAAACTATCAGGCTTTTATCTGTATTTGACCAAGTAGCTGATCAAACATTTTACTTGCAATTGCTATAAGGAACTGAAAGATTATAGAGGTATCTTGAAAATAATGGATTTATAGCACCTCAACAAGAGATGACCTATTTTATTCTTATCTATTTAAAAAACATAAGGCAACATTTCTGGCTCACAGGTTACTAGACATGGTCCACAGTTACTACCTGAACACTTCAGGATACTTTTCTAGAGAAGAACTGCTGCTCCAAATGAATATAAATTAAATTCTTAATTGTATTAATTAATTCACTAATTAGCATTAGCATTTCTGTAATTTTTCATTATTACCTCCAATGATCACTGAATGTCAACCCAGGTAGCTAAGTAATGCCCAGGTAAGAGCCAGATAAAGAAACATTTTGTTTGGCTGCAAATTTTAATTACTCTTTTTCAGACATGCCAATGTTTCTGACACCTTCTCTTACAATTTCTGTGTTTCTTACAAAACAAATACCTTCTGTCTTTACTATCTTCTAACTTGTTTGCAGAAGCAAAAGCTTCCTTAAAACCTATTACTCAATAGATGTTGTTTCTAGCACAGACAGAAACCAAATGCTACTGATTCTGTGAGGAAAAAAAGGGTAACATCAGAACAAAACATACAAGAAGGAGCATACAAGCATTTAGCCAACTGCTCAAGAGCTGCTTATTACGTTATGCTGATCTTCTCTGAGAGATTGAAACTGCAGCAGCTCCTGCCTTTGAGAGCTAACACCACAGCTTTACATTAAGTCAAGATAAAAATTGCATCTACTCTTAAAAGGAAATGCCTGATACTTCATTTCCTTGTTGGCTTGTCATTATGGATCAGACATATTTCTGTGTTAGCATTCTTATTATACATATAGCTCTAGAACCATTGTCTCAGAGTACAGAATTAAGAACTCCTGAGCATTTTAGTACCATGCACTCATTTAAGATTCTAAAACAACTTTTCTTGTTATTCATTTTTGCACTATGGCAGCAGATGTCACAGTTGTCCCGTAAAATACGGAATGGCTAATAACACTGACCAGAAAAAAACCTACAGCATCTTTGTATCAATAGTGTGGCTGGTAGGACCAGGGTAGCAATTGTCTCTCTGTACTCAGCACTCGTGAGGCCACATGTAAAATATTGTGCTCAGTTCAAGCTGTTGAGAGATAAAAATACTAAAAATACTGTCTATGAAAATGAGATACAAATTAGATTCTGCCTGTAGCTACTAAGTAGTTCAATATGATACTGTTATAGGAAGTTCTGTTCTGGAAAAAATAGCATTTGTAGAAGTCAAGTTTCCTATACATAATAGATTTTAAAGACATGAAGTAAAATTCTGTTCAGGTGAAGTTCAGATTTAAGATCCTCAAAGAGAAATGCTAAGCCACCCTATTACTTAAAAACATATGGACACCCTAGTTTATTAAAAAAATAGACCCATTGAGTCTTAAAGCTGGTTCAGAAAATATTAATCCAGATAAATAAAGACACACATATTGAAAGTAGATTAAACTGCACATGCAGATATTCAATTCTGTAACAGTTTTGTCTTCTTACCATTAAAATTCCTTAAACTTCACAAAATGGAAGCTCTAACTCCCATCCAATACCTGAGTTGGAAATCTGAACAATCATTATAAATGGAGGTTTAGAGACAAACTATTACATTGGTGAGTCCACACATTAAGATTAAGCAGTTCCGTAAAACACTACGAGAGTTTCAAAGGACACCTAACAAGAAGTTTTCAAAGATAAATTCTTTAAATAATTCCTTTACATTCTTGAACACACAAGGTTGAATAGAAACTGTAATTTATGATTTATGAAGCTTTTATCACCAAAGTAACATTTATTTTATTCTTTTTTTTCTTGTAGAAGTTTTGAACCTCGTCAGTGTCCTCCTTTTCACTTAATGTAAATGTGTGCTTTCTGTGCTCTCATTTCCAGGTCACTGGTTTGGCTTTTTTCAAGCCTCAGTATTAGTAACTTTCCTTTAGCTACTATATTTCGAAACATTTAAGTAAGTTATAAAAATAACAAAGAATTTAAACCTCCCTTACTAGTTTCAGATACAATCAAGCAGACTTTTTAAAGTACCTTTTTTTGCCTCAAGGAACAGTGCAAAGAATGAAAAAAACCCAGAGCAGCACACTTTTCTACAGAAGAAGCCAACCATGCAGCTGTAAGACAGGGCATACCTGCATATGCAGTAAGCAGTGAGCAAAGGTGCGACTGCAGCACACTGGTTACACTGGTCTATTGCCTGTACAGAATGTGGCATATTCACATGACTCTGTCTCTTACTGTGCTCAACACCCTGCCTCTAGGAGAAGCCATAGCCAGTTAACAGGGAGCAAGTGCAATGAACAGAGCAAGCACTCCAAGGGTCCAGTCACGGCTCCTCAGAGAATTCCTCTATCCTTGGCCAGGAAGTCACAGGTGTGACTAAACTCAACTCCAACCACATACAGAATAAACAGTCTTAAAAAGTGAGAAATGACACAGTCTTACCTTAAAGAAAGCCCTTTTGCACAGACATACTGAAAAATAGGCTTTCACTAGATTTCAGTTTACAGTAATGCAGTTCAGCAGTCACACTGATGACAGACTTCACAGCTGAAGCCCTAAAGAATGGCTCACTATGAGCTTCAAAAATCACCTTCAGAGTAGGAAGCAGAGAATGTATCTTTTAAGCTTTCTTCAGAAAACTTTTGAAAGTTTATCATCCTGCATCATCACAAAATGTATCAACGAGAGGCAAGACACCATTCAAGAGGACATTCCTACCATATGTGGCACAAAGACTGAATTACATGCTAAACTTACAAGATTTGGCACTCAAATCTGAGCAAGACAGCATTCATTTTTCTCCCACCCACCTCCCAAGTATGCATAGATACCGCAATAGGTTATACAACTTTTTAGAAACAGAATTTATCCTGAAGCTCTTAGAAAATAGGCTAACTGCAAGTCAAAGACAGATGCCATTAATACTCCCTGTAATATTCTGAGGGGAACTCATAGCACAGAAATAATATGCTGTAAATTTTAACCCCAGATTTTTTCCAGTACCTCCAAGCTCTAAAAAAAGGCTCACAGGTCTCAATTCCACTCCATAACAGCACTTAAAACTGTTAACTAAGGAGGTGCCCAGCATCAGCCAAAAAAAGCTACAGACAGAATGTAATGAGTGAAGAAAATTAACTGCAAAGTAGAACAAAGTAACAAACAAAACTGTTCCAGGACTTGCCTCACCAACTTCTAACACAGCTTTTGTCAAAAGGCTTCAAGCCTGGACAGACACGGATCTGCAATCCTTTCCCTGTCAGCCAAAAAAACCTGCAGTTTGAGGAGATTCTTATTAATCTGTTTAGTGTACTTTTTCTGCAAACCTATTGCTGAACAACACAGAAGCAGCCGTACTTCTATATACATACCCAAAATTGAGGCAAAGGAGGAAGTATTACAAGAACTTCGAATTTTGTTGCATTCATTCAGCTTGAGCAAAGGCATTTTTCATACATAAAGTGTCTAATAGTAATTTTTCTGTGAGGTACGGGAGCAATACATTTTGATTTTCTCTAAAGCATTCTGAGGTAAAGTCTTTTAACGTTATCTCAGTCCCTAGAAGTCTGGGCAAGACTTGTGCACCTATGAGCTGAACAGAGGTTAATTAAGTGTCACTAACTTGGAAGCATTTTGTGTAATGATGCTATTGAGAGAACTGTAACAGCTTCAAAGAAAAAGAACAAAATCAAGGTTTCTACCATACCATACAAAACTGAGAACAATACAGAACTTATTTGCAGAACCAGAGGTTTATTCTGCTCACCTTGTTCTGCTTTAAAAAAAAAGAAGCAAAGCTACACAACTACGTATTTCCTAGTATAGTTTAAGGCATGTTTTTCTCCTCTGTAAGTAAGGAAAATTACTTATGAGAGATGCTAACACCAGGAACAAACAGATCACATGACCTCAACATACATGAATTATGTAACAGTACAGCATCGGGGAAGTTTGTCATGCATCAACTGCTTGCATCATGTCCTGAACAAGTGGCCTGGAGAATCCAAAGGAAACAGTGAGCAAAAAAATTAGTGTATTTATACAGACATATATGTGCATGTGAGTTGATTCATCTAGTCATCCCTGACTGAAGTCTACTATATGTTTATACTTTAAGCATATTTTACTATTACATCCTATACAGTAACAGTAAAACCTGAATGTTTCAGTACCTTGCCATTAGTGATGTACTTGCAATTAATTTTTAGAAATTTCTCTGTAAATGCTTCCTCCTCTTCGGAGGTGGACGATACCACTCTTGAAGGACGAACACATGCATGTGCTGGTGAAACAGCAGACTCCTTCTGCTGGACTCCATCTGAATCCTGAAAGGAAATACAAAGAAGAACTTAGCAACTTGCCTTTTTCAGTATTAATTTCTGGAGATTTTCTGCTTTGCAATTTGACCAGTCAGGTCACTTACTGGCAGATTATAAAAGAACTGCCCCAATAGGGACCCTCAAGTATTTGAAACTGACCACCACCCCAGCAAACAGCGTTCAAGGCCAGGCTGGATGGGGGGTCTGAGTAACCTGGTCTAGTGGAAGGTGTCCCTGCCTATGGCAGAGGGGTTAGAACTGCATGATCTTTAGGGTCCCTTCCAACCCAAGCTATTCTATGATTCTACAAAAGACTAAAAAAAAATGACATACACAAATGCTGAATAAGTTTGAACACAATGATCCTGGCAATTTTCTGGCCCATGCTCTACTACATCCACTCAGTTCACATTTTTCCAGCATTTTAACAAGGCTGCTTTGGGACAGTGTCAAGGGCCTGGCTCTAGTCAGGGTAAGAAACACACATTGCTCTTCCCTCATCTGTTGAGCCTGTCATCTCATCACAGAAAGCAATCAGTTTTGTCAGGTATGATGTAGCCTTGGTAAATTCTCTCTGGCTATCTCCAACTATCTTTGTCATTCGCATGCCTGGATTTAACTTTCAGAGGATTTCCTTCATGACCTCCCTGGGAAGATAATAGAAAGAGTTATCTACCTCACTGTCTATCAGTATATCCATCTAAGTAGTGAACATGGAACTCTACCAGGGACAGGACAGACAGCAAAAAAAATTTGTCCTCAAATTAAAGATAAACAAACAGTAGACAGACTTCACCAAAGCCTATTTTACAGGCACGCTGCTTTGGAGCTTCACCCACATCAAAAGACTTCCATTTCATACCTAACTGCTATTTTTTGTTACTAATAAAATATTACTATTTTTAGAAAACATGAGCTCCCATGTTCCCCTTTGCTCTTCTGTTTTCCTGTTCATTTTCATTCGCTAGTACAGATAGCAGATAAATGTCTTTAATCATATCCAGGAACATTATGCACAATTGTTTTCAGTTCATCATCTCTCTGGCACTACTTTAGCCTTTGCTTGCATCTTTCAACTTTCATTACAGGTCAACCAAAAAACCGTAACAATATACAGACTGAACTGAATTTTGCTGAAAAAGCTAATCAAGGTATAATTAGGAAACAAACCTCCTGAAGATTAATTCTCCTTCTACTTACACCTTCCTACTGAAAACTACATAGTCACCCTCGTGACACAACTTAGCAAGTGGCTCTGAAAATGCTCAGCTGATATCCAAGTCCACTGCGAATAAGCCAGCTATTTCTCATCACATTGCCACATGACACAAATCTCAGATACCAGTGTGACCTGGAAAAAGGGAGGGGTGGGTGGGATGCACCACCACAGTGGTAGACTTTCCAATTTAATGATGATGCTCTTGCCACTATATATTACTTTGAAGTGGAATTTAAGCTTTATAGGTAGCAAAGCATATAGGATCTTCTCAAATATGTGCCTAAGACTGCTGAATGAAGAAATCTTTCAAAAATGCAGCAGCATCAGAAAAGCTTCAAAATCTAAGATAGAGCTCTTACACACACTGACAGTGACAAAATTACTGAAATACACACCGAAATCTTAGCTTAAGTGTAGCAAAATTTAAAAAATGCCCACAAAACCAAAAACCTACCAAAACCCCCCCAACTTTAACAAGGTTATTCAGGTCTTATCAGCCACATGCTGGTTTGTATCTAGCCACATGGTTGTGTTAAGCTACTCCAATGTTCAATAAAACAGAAGAACAGAAACAGAATATGTCAGTGTATTTTGGACTGAACAGCTATTCAGGTATTTGTTAATCTTCTTATTTAATTTGTAATAAGAAATCACTGACTTAAATGACCAGAGCAGAGAGAAAACTACTTTACATTACATAAGCAGAGGAACACATCTTTACCTTGAAACATGCTTAAAATTACAACCACAAATCTGAAGTCAAAAATGGAGGACAGTCAAAGAAGACAGACATCAAGAGAGCATTAGAGAATGTATACTAGTATTTCTCCCCTTCATAATGATAGCAATCAGCAAAAAGAGAAAAAAAAACCATGAAAGACAGGTGCTATGATGAAGAACAAAGCCCTTGAGCCTCAACTGCTCACATGGAAGTTGAGTGTCTTTTGTATTGCTAGAGAGACTGAAAACAAAACCAAATGCACACAGCCTACATTGACAAGTGATTTCTGTTCCTTGATTTTTTCTGACAAATACTTCTTCCTTCCTTAGATATACCTTGAAAGGCCTCAGAAACAAAATAATATATATTATATATTTTCCCATTGCTCTTTGACTTTCCTTGAAGCATTTAGGAACAGCTTCTAATGATCCATAACATGTAAGAAGATGCACCAAATAGTTATTTAATAATAAACTGTCAGTTAAATGAAATTTAACATTCCAATTGTTGTTAGCACTGGATTGACTACACTAAATGAAAAAATATTTTACAGAAGAGGTTTTTAACTCTAGGTATTTTCATTTACTTTGTTTCTTCTACACTTCAAGTTTTTATCTCCGCTATGAGCATCTAGTCAATAAAAAGTTTTCAAATAAATTACACGTACAGTTACACTATTAAGTCTCCTTATCTAGTGTATGCTAACAGATATGTAAAATAATCAACAAAAGCAAGACTAAGGTGTTTTTCTGGCATGGAATCCATAGGAAAAGCTCTGATTTCTAATAGTAAAACTGATAATTTTCCCTCGAGTAACTTCTCACAACATACGTTACATGGACAGGTTTTTCTGAGACTGATATAGATACAAGATACATGATACAAGAATGTATTCTTGCAGGCGAGTCTATTTACTGTGCTACACCACCCTCAGTTTGCCATCAAACATAAAAGAAATTATTCAGCACAAATGACAGCAGACATAAGAACTGGCATACAAGGACAGAGAAAAGGTATCACAGCAAAACCAGTAATTTTCAGTAGAAGGGCTATCATAGACTTTGTAATGCAGCGTGGGAACCTGTTCAGCACCAAAACGAAACCTTTCTTTTTAAACTTGTCTGGACCAAGTCATGTAAGCGAATAAGTAAATGGTTAAGGTCTCAAACCTTCCTAAACTTTGAGCACACAGAGTCCTGGAATAGATGTTTGACAGCTTGACTGAGTATTATCAAAATATGCTACCAAGAAAATTTGTTATTTGAGAGAAAAAGATAATTAACTGGGAAAAGAACAGTCGTGATGTATGCAAAAGTATCCAAATAAGGTCACAGTTGCAAAAACTTCAGAGAAGCTCGGGCTTAAATACTGAATCTTCCTGGTTGGACTGCTCCCTATGGAATGCTGTCAACAGCAAACCAGTGTTCCTGGCAAGACATTCTTCTACGAAGCCAGCTCCTACCCAAAAATCTACATTTGAGCTGAATTACAGCACAGCTTTGATGGCTAAACATTTCTAGCATTTTGAAAGTCAACAAAGGTGGAACTACTGAGTAGAAGTCAGCTACAATTAATTCTGTATTAGCCCTTTACTGAAACCTTTTTTTTTTTTTACTTCACTTTGTGAAATGAAGCGAGAGAATCCTCTCCCACACCTCTACAGCAAGCAGGGGGTACCTGAGCATTCTTGCCAATACATCTTTTCTAGAAAAACTATCAATTAGGTTAGAGACAAATGTTTAACAAGCTCCAAAATGTAAAAAAATACAGAAATGCAACAGAAACTAATTAAGATTTCAGTGTGCAATGACAGTATTTTGCTACAAGTAATTTGCCTTCAAATCAGTTTTCACATAGCAAACTGTCATTTACAAAGATTAAAATCTCGTATTTACTTTTAAAAAAGGAACTATTTTACTTTCAACTCCAAGTGTTGTCAAGTACTTTCTCCCCAAAACAAAAGGACAGTTTAAGAAGAAAGCATAGCATCTGTAACATTCATCTTGTAAGGGAAAATTATTTTAAGGACAATAGGTATACCTACATTTACTGTAGCCTTGTCAAGCTCTGCTTCGGAGGATGTAGGTGATAGGGGACTTACAGGACTTAGAGAGGGGGAGCTGTCCACACTAGAAATGTAGTCTGGGTCAGGAACATACAAAATCTATAAAGAAGATATAATGTAGTTAGAAGTTAGATATGCTTTCAGGTTTACTTTAGATTTCCCACCAGTTTAGGTATATTCACTACACCTTCTCAAAATAAACTACCCAAAACCATTCCTGCTCCTATTGCTTTTAACAGAATGAGGAGTTAAGAGGAAAAAACAATACTATACAAAGTACTTGAAATTTTAGCATTTCAAGTTTTTAAATGCTGTATTGATATAATTTTGATTTTCGGTCAAGGAAAAAAACTGAGGAAAAAGTTCAGATAGAAAGCATTAAAAGTATACAGCATGCCAGAAATAAGAGTGTCCAAGGAAGACCTGTCCAATTATTTCTCTTGCTATGACTACTATCTGAACAAAGAGGAAACAGACTCACTGAATATATAAAGAAAATTCAACTGAAGGTATTCACACCTTTAATACATTATTTCAGTCATGGTAGGCATTCAATTTACCTAGAGAAAGCTCTGCAGCAATAAGAAATGAACACAGAATTTTATCAAACAAAGGGCAAATACCAAATGGCCGATGGCTAACACCATAGTTCACCTATCACTTGTTTCCAGGCCTGGCTTTCAAGGAGAAGTGAAAATTGAAGGCAAAAACAGGAAGGAAGGGAAAAAAAAAAAGGCAATATCGACCTATAATAAGTGAATGGTAATTCATATACTGCTGGTAAAAACATCGAGTTTCCAGAGCAGAACAGAAACATTATTCAATTTATTAAAATAGAATTGCAGGCAGTAATATGCAGTCATGGAATGTCTTTTGTAAGCTGTATCCTGAATGTGTCTGCTGAGCAAGAGTTGGTAAACAGCCTGCTATATTTGCAAAGCAACAATCTAGTTTGTATCCAAGTGTTATTATTGTATCATTAAGTACATCTAGTTTTAGAAGTCCTCTGATCTTAAACAAGAGGGAGGTAGCTTCCTTACATACTCCCTTTTTAGGCAGTTATTTAAGAGGCACAAGGAATTAACAGACTAGAGAAAAAGGCAAAACTCTTTTACAAAGCCAATAGGAAAATCAGGAAGAGAAGTACTTCAGTGCTCTGGTAGGAATGAGAAATATAGTAAGGAGGACTTTGTTGGATAAGTAACATATATAGTGTAATAGTACCTGTCCAGGAACGACTGCTCTGGAGAAAAGCTTATTTAATTGAACCAGTTCATTGGGTGTTGTATCAAATTTCAAGGCAATACTGTTTAAAGTATCTCTTGATTCCACCTGTATCAATTGAGGAATAAAAACAAAACAAAACAAACCTGTAAGCAGTTAGTTCAAATAGTGGCTTACAAACTTTAGCACATAGAGATTAACCAAGATTCTATGAACTTTTATGTCTTCATGTTTTATGACTGCCCACACCCCCCAAAAACCTAACAACAAAGCCACTCCAAAAAACATACCTACCACCCCATAAATATAAGTCTATTGCATTCCCATGTAAAATCACATGCCTTCCCACTACATTTCCAGGTGGCCAGAAGTGTCAGTCACACAGTTTGAGCTGTAGGCTCAGCTACTGTAGATCAGAACTTCCGGTCTACAAATTCACTGCTGGTTACCACTGAGCCAATACACCACTGACTGGGTTTACTGAATGATTTATTCCCCCTCTTCAACTAATTTCTCCACTCTTCACCTACAGAAAAGCTGAAGAGTTCTCTCAAATATAAATACACTCTCCTACTATTGAAATAAGCTTCTGTTAGACCCTGACTTTCAAGCAAAATCCATCACTGAGAAAATGCAAAAATGATGAAGCAAAGCAGGTCGACTACTATGACAGCAGATGGAGCATAATCGTTTTGAGAAAGTGATTCCCAACTACGGAATGGATTTTTTTCAATCTCATCTTATGACCTCCATCTCCCAAAGTGTATTCAAAATGAACTACCAGAAGAAAGCAAAATGAGAAAAAAAATTATACAGAAAGACTACTTCAGAATAAAAAAGTCATAGCCTTAGGAATAACAGAGATACAAGGAAACAACCAAAAGCGTTACTGCATAATGGCACAAGGCTTCATAAACACTGTACCAAGAAAAAATAGATACAATCAGTTAAGATGAAGCTATAGAAGTGTCCTGGGTTGAAGTATTCTGTTACCATCTTTGTGAGCTGTTGGAACCAGGTGGAGCAGTNCTAAGATACATTTCCAGCTAAATATAAGTAGAGTTAGAGAATTCTTTTCCATATCATTTTGTAAAGGTGCACTTGTCAACATAGATTCACTAACAAAAAGATACAAGCATTGCCAAAGAAAAGGCAATTAGCTTTTCTAGGATAGGATTAGAATCCTATTATGAGAATTCTTCATACAGGAAGCCAATAAGCTAAACAAAGCACCAAACATCTCTCTCCACTAGTATTTCCAGTATGGAAGACTGTATTGTAGTAGCTCTCAGTCATTCAGTAGTGTATGATCATATATCTATACAAAAAATAAGAATATTTTCATACGCCATGTTTAACTGGTACTAAAGAAGAAATCAAAACAGGACTGTAACCAAACCAGATATGTGCTATGTGCTTCACAGACCATAACAAAACTAACCACCAAATCAATGAACAGTAGTGTTTCCATCAGAAGGCTCCGCATAATACAGGAGGCTTGCTAAAAGAAACTGTAAAGTGAAATTCAAAAGTTTTGCCTAAGTTGGCTCTTGCATAAATATTGAAGGACAACAGTCAGCTGCTAGGTAAATATTTCTTAGGTATGACTTAACAATGGAATCAATTGAGATTTTAGACTAACTTATGATATAAAACAAAAGCATTCAATTAAAAACCACAAAACTTAAGCCCTTTTTAGAGTGCATTCACTCTTTGCAGCCTTCAGAAATGAAAACATCTTGTGAGATAGCTTGGCAAGCAAAGGGTTTATCTCACTAATGACAAACACAATGGCAAGTATAAGCTTCCTTTTCGTTTGGCTGTGAAGTTCGCACAGGCAAATTTTCACACTACAGGGGACTTCAGGGACCAGCATAAATACCTTTTTAAAACAAAGACATTGCTCACATAATAGAGACTTACTTCCTAAAGTATCTTCCTAAATTCAAAGGCCTCCTTCCGAATTCTCAGGCCATCTACTACTCTAAAAAGTAGAATCTGAACAGCCAAAAGCTCAAAGAATAACTTTGTAGAAAACCACAGAACTAACAAGATTGAAATAGTACCACCACATACCATGGATCCCCAGCTTTACCTTATCAATTCACTACTGTAAGAGAAGGCAAGAAGTTATTCCTTCTCTCTCAGAAAATAAAGCTTCCATACATTGAGGTAGCTATTTAAATGCTATTCTGAGTATTAAAAATCTTATATAAACATTTGGATATTAAATCTTCATTGAGAATACACCCATGTTTGTCAGGTGCGCTTTGTGTACCTGCAGACAGGACTTCAGCCACCACTATCTCTGGTTCAAAATACCTGCATTTCCGTCAGATCAACAGCTGGCAAAGTTATTTAAAAACTTTATTTTAAACCAAATTCTCTACTGGTACTTTAATGAACTTTACTGTAATTGCATCTCAACAGTCAAAATTCACTCATTCCTCCATTAAGAATTAAACAAAAATACATGAATCAGAGTGCAGAAATAATTATTTTTTAATTTCAACACTAGATGTCCAAGAGCCAGAAAGCAATCAAACAATAGTTTAAGAGTATTAAAATGAACTAACAAAATTAAACAGATGGGAAGACTAAAGAAAAGGTTGAGGACAAATGGGAGCATGTAGAGATGTGTTTTCCTATTCCTTTTTTGCTAAATTTCCTGCCCCTCCACATTGTCCTCTTTCACCCCGACCCCATTCCTAACCACTCCCTCGTGTTCTCCCCATTTGTTCTGTACCCTAATCCCACCCATGTACTGCCCCTGTGCCCTGGGACCACTAGTCCATGTCCTCTCTCCGCCCCTCTCCTCCCCATACAAAATACAGCCCCACACCACGTGATGCCCTCTCTGCATGGGATAAGCGGAGGTGCTGGCCCTCTCTGACACAAGAGTCCAGCGCTCTGCCTCGTGGCTCTCTCTCTGCCTCTGAGAGCCATGTGAATAAACATCCTGAAGCCCTAATGCATGGAGCCTTCTCGCCTCCTTTGTCGCTGCCCTGTTGCAGAGCTGAGAGCTAGCTGGGGCCATGAGGGGCTCTCCGAAAGGGGCTTCGGGAAGTGAAACAGCTTCCCCCCCCAAGGAAGCCCCCTGTGTTCTCTGGGAAGGCTGTGGCTGCAATTCCACCAGCAGAAATTACAGACTGCAACAGAAGCAGGTAACACAACTTCGGCATTGTACCCAAGCCTTTAGAAATACCAATTATGACTATATTAACTACTTGTTAATAGGCCCAGTTTACATAATATGCTACATCAGTAAAACAAACCTTGTAAATACCATAAAGCCAACTTCAAAAATAATTAGTAAAAGACAACAGATGAAGTAACATCAGCATTATAATCTACATTTCCTATATTCCTCAAAATGGATTAATAAATTATGACAATGGCGTGCTCAAAGAAAAATGGCAGTCAGACAAGAACACATCCCCCTGGGTTTGAAATGGAAGAGCCAAGAAATTAAAAAAAAAAACAAAAACCAACCAAACAAAAACCCCCAAAAAGAAACAAACAAACAAAAAACCCCCCCAAAAAATCACTAAAAACTCCAAAGCGCGTAGTTGTCTAAATAGCATGTAAAGGCTTACAATGGCAATAGAATAGTGACACCAGAAGAGAACCCTCAGCACTCTCTATATACAGGCTGAAAACTCAGTCTTGAGGCTATGGTCTACTAAAGGCTTCTGTGACCCTCACGAATTGATATTGGGCTCTTTCTATAACCTGGACAACATAATCTGTGTATGAAGTACTTATTCACTACTTCAAGAGAAGAGCACAGCCTTCAACCCCCAGAGAGATAAAGGGAATTCTTACATTGGAGCCTCTAACACTGATAAACCATCCATTTCAATTGCTCACTTATAAGCATTTTCTTAAACAATACCCAAACCTATCTATAAATAACCACAATTATTTCTTTCTTCTCCTCAAAAGGAAGAGCAGTTAGAAGGCTTTTGCTGAAGTCACAAGACTGCTAGCATACTACAGTCACTGGTGATCAGTGGGCAACACCGTCTGCTCATGCTCCATTATTCACCCATAGCCGGCTCTTCCAACACCTCTAGGCAGGCACCAGTTGTGTCTGTACAACGTGGAATACAGAAGGCTGAAGGGGAAAACATATGGCTTTAGCACCAACTGTGAATTCTGAAAAAACTGAAAATATCAATTTGCATCTAATATGTTGACTGACATTGAGAAAAGGATACTCTATTAAAAGATATCTGTTCACTGTCTAAGAAATATCAGCAAAAATAAATCAGTTTTTTCTGTATCCTTTAGAGGCAGTTTAGGACTTACTTCCTTCAATTAGTACCATATCTATTGACATCTTCTCTCTGCTGCTACATACAGAACAGCAGGTTCAAGTTTTCATACCTTGGGAATTCTAGATTAAAATCATAAACATTAACTGCATTTTGTCTTTAGCTTTAAAGTGAAAATTTATTTTACTGTGTATTTGTCCTATAGTAATCTTGTTTTCTAAAAAATTCTGGTGCAAAGTCTACTTCATATTAAAACCCCATAGTTTGCATCAGCAAGATGCCAACTCACTACAAACTTCAAGAACACAAATAAGACCTTCCCTCCTAAAACCATGTAGCCACTGGAAAAACTAACACACTAAATTATTATCTAAAAAAAGGCAAAACCTACCACTAACTTCAACAATGCCCGGAGGTGAGGTGGAGTCTGGTTTACACCTCAATTCTCTAATACTTCTTAAAGAAGCACCACATTCAGCTGTATAATTACGTGTGTGTACATGTGTTGTCACTGTGACAGGAAGTAGGACTAAGTCAGAAACCAGACACAAGTGCATCTCTTCACACGGAATAAAGTCATAAATAGCAACAGTAACAAATTACCACAGTATTTACCAGACCTCTCTTACAGTGAGCATAAGCTCAGTTCCTAAAGGTTAGATCTGTGCATTTTATTAAAACATATGTACACAATGTAAATCAAAAGATCCAAAAACATGATGCTACTCAAGTGCTTTGTGAGTGAAATGTACAGCAAGACCTGACAGAATACAGCATTTGTGAAGCTGAAATGCACCATGTTTCATACATGCAACAGGCTCCCTTAGAAGGTGGACTAAGTTTAATGACAAAAAGCCATTGATTCCTGTGAATCATCTTTTTGACTCACAAGGAAGTGATGCATACTTCAGTACGTATTAAGAAAGCTATTTTTGGATCTAAAACCCCACCTACTGGAACACAAAAACCTGCAGAAGTACATGACAACTTGACACAAACACATCAAGTTAAAAAAAGGAAAGCTTATTGCTTTTACTTTGCCTGGAATCTTACATACCAAAGTAAAAGCACTCACACGATGGCAAGTGCCAAATTATGGGATTTACTGAGTATGGATGCCAGTAATATAGAGCTACGCCTGATCATTTTTCCAGGTATTTCAGACCAAATGGGGTTAATATAGCAACAATAGTCACATTTACATTAACATCCAACTGCTAGAACCTAACCAGCAAGAATTTCTGTTTTGAATTTCAACTTCAAATAGTCTTTAGTACAGGCTAGAATTATATTCAAATTCTGATAAAAGCCACACTAATGAAGTGCTTCTTGCTCCTCTACAGTCTCTGTCTCCCTCCAAATGACTATCACAGCCTTCTCAGTACTTAAGCAATATCACAGCTTAGCTTAATGTAACAGAGTAAGTCTCCCCCATATCTCTTATTCCTGGACTAAGAACACAACAAGAAGTCGAGTAAAGACTTTTCATAAAGAAGTTCTCATTTTTATTTATTATGTCCACCTTCAAAAGCATTTAAAGATAACTGTGGCATACTTCCCCTATTTTAACATCAACTCTCTAAGCATTATTTATAGGCTTAATTATATTTCCAGTATATAACACAAGACAGATACTTCTCACTTCTGTTTCCCTTAGTAACCACAAATGTGAAAGCTGACTGCAGCACAGTTTGAGGGTCATTTCAAGAACAGAACAGGGAAGAGAAAGGCTCCATTTTCAGATACTGATGCAGAAACAGAGTTATACAGTAAAAGGCACAGGTCTATAGCGATTATTAGGAGAATACCAGGTCAGTATCAAGATAGAGCTTCCTTTCCCAACTTTACACTGTTATTTCCCCTGACAGCAAGAGTTTATTAATAATGCTGAAAGCAGAGAACTTGCACATAATTATATAACTATTGTTATTTATTTTTTTAACTAGTTACTTAAAAGTGAACCAGTCAACAGTTTGATTAGCTTGGGATTTTTACGGGAAAAAAAAAAGGCACTTAAAGGTAAAAAACAGTAGAAGTACTACTAGCTAATTCTCTAATTTAGTTCCTGTCAAACTAAACTATCAGATATACAGAATTCTAAGATTAAAGGTAGTGCACGTTACAGTTTTGCTTATATTTTGTAATGCAACTTTTTAGCCTGAACTTGCTTTGCAGTAACATTCTAACAATAAAGCAGTAACTTACAGAATATTCAAGAGTCCCTCTAGGTTTTTGAAAAGACATCCGTCGCCCATCTTTCTTGTCTGGGGTCTTCTTCTGGCCAGTGTCTGAAAAAAATTGAGGCAATGTGTGTGTTAAATTCATTTTCCTCTCTCAGTACTGTCACAGGCTGCTGACTACAGCCCCGTGGGCAGACATCTAATCCACCAGTTACACAGCTTACTCCTGCTGACTCCAACAGACACCAGCTGCTAAAAGAGGGACTTTATTCCTCTGCAATGCTTTAAGAATGTGACCGATACAAACAACTGATAACTGGAAATCAACTAACTGCAGAAGTACTCAATGCTATCCAGGAGGCAATTAATGAAGACTAAATAGGACACTGACCCATCAGGCAAGCAATATCTCTGAAACTGCTGTATTTAAGTGATCTTATAACCAGTCTGCTTTCATCTAGAGGGGAGAGGATCTAGAGTTCCTGTATGTTTGATCTAATCACCAGAGATGTTTTGTCCCTGTTTGATAACTACAGACTATTTAAAGCTTTTTCATAAAATTAAGAGCATTACTGTTAAATTCATAATTATCCTGTCTGTAGTAAACACAGAGCTTGTAAATAAACACTGAAAATTCTAAATAAATAATACAAATTAAGAACTGTTCCTTTTTACTGGGCACTGTATTTTGATGACCTCTGTTTCACAGGCCATACAGACAACAATCTGTAACTAAAGTATAAGCTACTACTTTATACTAACTGGCTTGATATTTATGATAATCACAATGCACCAGTGTAGTTAGATGGTTCAACAAAAAGCACATACATCTCTAGAAAAGTGAGGGTTTTAACATCTGCATCTTGATACACACACAGATTTTTCAGATTAATCTCTTAAAAAATTAAGTCTCCGCCACATGGTCTCTGTCTTCAGCAGTTAAATATCTTCTATTAAGGAGCCCAAAATACATATGTGAATAAGACATTAAGTTTTCGTGTTACAGTGGGATTGGTTACACTTCCATTTTGAAACATTCAAATTTGTTACCATAATTTACTCAAATACTTCAACTCGAATAGAAGAAAGCTTATAAAATGTATTTTAAAAAAGTATTTTAGCATGGCTACAGTGAGAATAGAAAACTTAGTGTAATCCATTTAAGCTTCACCTGAAGTTCTAAGGAAACATCCTATAAACCAACAGAATCTTTAGTGCATTATTAGATTTAATTAGTATCATGACTCCAGCTCTGGAAAAGAGACTAGACAAGTATTGGCACAACTTTCATCCACCCATTCCCAAATTTCTACATGGATAGCCAAAACTATGAGGACATAAAGGGTAGGGAAATGACAACATAAATTACACTGCAAGTTCTGCACTGCCAAAAAATAAGAAACAAAATGAAATAATGAAATAAAAAACCCACATGAAGAAACCCGCCCCAGAAATATCTTACATTTCCTATATAGGACAAGCTGCACAGGACAACAAAGTAGTGATTTCTAGCAGATCCAACATAAATAATCTCCTGTGGTATTCTTTATACATATAATAAGGAAATAAACTTTGGTCTAACTCACCTTTTGAAAAAAGATGCTTGATTTTTGAAAAAATTCTGAGGAAGCATGTGCCCATACCTAAAATCGATCTACAGATGGTACTAATTAAGTTTTTATAGCTATGAATAACATTCACAACTAAGCCTACTTCTAAAAAGTTCCTAGCAATTCTAAAAACCTAAACACTAACTCTGCATGCTGCTATCTTCATTCAATACATTTATAAGGTATTTCGTCCCTTATTTACTAATAGCAGCTTTTTAAAACTTAGCTGAAAGAAACATTCTTTCTGATTATATTCACAGTTTTTAAAAATACTACAAACGTCTCTGAGGGAAATTAATCCAACCCAGTAACAAATAAAATACACTAGAAGTTTCTGTGTAGGCTTAGCAGCAGCCAACATTCTCCCCATCTAGGTCAAATATTTTGTTACCAAAGTTTTTACCTGACCTTGCAGCACAACAGGTGCCTCCTCAGCAAGCTACAGAAAAACTAACAGCTGCTTGACTGTAGCTGTTCCAATTTTTTCAGCCCTTATCAAAGCTTTGCCAATAGCCTAATCATTCCTTTCAAGAGCAGTCTGGGTCAAATAATCTTAAGAAAAAGTCCGAGGATGCAACTGAAAATAGTGATCTCATCCAGTCTCCCTCACATGCCTTAATAATCTATAAACGGAGAGCCCTTATTGGAGAACAAGTCATCTTCTTCCCCTCCTCCCCGCCATTAGATGGAAGAAGCCCCATACTACAAATACATCTACGCGAACTTCAGTAGTATACAGCCCAACGCAGTTTGTGGGGTTTTTTTCTCAGCCCAAATTTAAGTTTCCTCTTTCTTCTTACTACTTCAAGTGTCTGAAGAGCATGCAGAGAGGTGCCACTCAGGAGGTCAAGATAAATTATCTTCTCCCTCTCCAGTAATTGAGCAGCAGAATGAAGTCTGAGACAAATAACCACTTCTGTTCCTTATGCCAGAAGTAAAAATAGAAAATTATTTGTTCTTCACAGTAGAAGAACCTGCTGCTTTAGATTTAGAATCACAAAATCATCATAAAATATCCTGAGTTGGAAGGGACTCACAAGGATCATTGCATCCAGCTCCCGGCCGTGCCCAGAAGAATCCCAAGAATCATAGCACGTGCCTGAAAGCATTGCCCAAACTCCAGCAGTCTTGGTACTGCAACCACTTCCCTGGGGTGACTGTTCCAGTGCCCAGTCATTCTCTGCTTGAGGAAGCTTCTCTTAATATCCAACCTAAACCTCCCTTGACATGACTTCATGCTGTTCCCTCGGGTCCTGTCACTGGTCAGAGGGAAGAGACCAGTGCCAGCCCTTCCACTTCCCTTGTTGAGGAAGCTGTAGACCACTATGAGGTCTTCCCTCAGTCTCTTTTTTTTGCAAGCTAGACAGACCAAGTGACCTCAGCTACTTCTCATATGGTTTCCATTCTAGGCCCTTCACCATCTTCAGCGATTTGAGAGAACTCTGATAGCTACAGGAAAGTAAGATCAAACAGAAGGTAGGGGTGGGGAGGGCAGGTCCCTGTCGAAGGCACCTTGTAGGAAAGCAGATGCCAGGAGAACTCCTACCACGAGTTTTCCAGGAACTTGTAGTCTGTGCTTAAGGTTTTTTGATGTCCTCCGCTCCCATACCTAAGACAGTAAATCCTACCCTTCCCATCAGTGCCCACTTCCATTTCTTTAGTCTGTGAAAGCATTATCTCCCCCTCACTATATGGGTACAGGATTCGAGTGTTTCATAACCTGACACGATGGAAGTCTCCTGAGTCAACAAGAGAGGGAGGCAGGCAACACTGAGCTCTGTGTGTGCTGACTACCCAGCTGGCCAAGCTATCAAAATCCACACCTCTGCCCACAGCCCAAGCGCTCGAGCTGTCTGTTCATACAGAACACATCAATTTTGACCTAACCTCTCAGAAACAAAATTAGGATGTATTTCAACTGTGAAAATAGGTCTGAATAGTAGAAACATGAATTCAACCTCCCTGATGACATACTACAAAGCCTCTATCTCCCACTAAATGAGCAGGCTATTCATTTTTGAGGGCAAAGTAAATGCATCTTGCAGCCATTTCAGTGCCCCTAGTATTCTAGCACAGGAAAGCAGAAACAACTGCCAGCATAGAATGCAGCGGTCTGAAAAGTCCTCAGACCCAACAAGACTCAGTCTGGCACTTTCATTTTACATATTTTCTAGGTAACTGTTGCACAGGCACTCATCTCGCCAGGTTACACACAACCATTACTTCATCTGCCAGCAGCAAGCCAGTGAGACTAACAGAGGCTGATGCTCTCAGACCACACCAAGAAAAAGCTGATACCGCTGACCACACTACACACAACCCCAAGAGTCAAGTGACTTGTTTAACAAGGGGATCTGTGGTGCTATGTTATCAGAGGTCTTGGCTGTGCTGTTTTAGACAGAAAGAAGACTTGTTGTAACATCAGGATTCATGCTTTAATTCTCAACTACCCTTTCAAAGGACTGGGCCTCCACGACAGCTTAAAACACTGAATTGAAAAAGTGCATGCCAGATCCACAAATGACATGAAAATATTTCAACTAGGATTTAAAATACTAGAACTAGAAAGATGCAGAACAGTGGTCAAAATGACACCAGACCAATAAGTCTGAATGCACAGGCACAGAATCTTGAGGTTAAATGACTGTAGCATAAGAACAATTACATATGTTTATCCAACACAGAGAGGAGGACTTACTGTTCCAGCATACTTATACGAGATAGGAAAAAGGGGTTTATAAACATCACATTTTAGGAAGACGCAGTTTTCAACAAGGCAGCTTTAACATTTAGATATTAAATAGTCAGTGGCATTCAACTGAAAATTGAAGTCAACTGAAGTCAAATTCTAACATTTATAGGAGGGCTTCTATAAACTGCCTCTATTTGACCCTGAATTTTGGTCAACTGAAAATATTCTTGTGGCAGTGCTGGCTCAAATTATTATGACAAGAGTGACATTTCTCATTTCTTAATATGCCATCTGAGCTTAATTGTACACCTTCAATTTGCTGTTTGCTGACACTTTTAGCACATCCTTTGGACTTCTGACACTAAGAGCTGGTAAAGAGACCTAGGATACAAGCTAAGAGCTGCTTAGGAGGATCTTCAAGCTGTGTATAGATTAAAACGTATTCACTTTCCTTTACTCTTTTTCCACACAATAAGCTTAAATCTCAAATAACATGCAATGTTTCTCAGCTGCTATTCTATTCATCCCAATGTCACAAAAATAACAAAAAAACCAACATTCTTTCCAGAGAAATAAATTGATAAACCAAACAAGTATCCTCTGAGAGAAGGCAAAGAAGCTGGACAAGTCCACAATTATTGCAATTGTTTAAAATTAATAAATGAACTTATTATGATCAAGAAGGTAAGAAAAAGATTATTTATCCACTCTCCCACCCCTCAACAAAAACTGCACATTTGTGCATCAGATTTACAGGTGTTTAAAAAAAAGGAAGAGGCAGCAACATTGTCAAATTCTTGTCTAGGACACAGTTTTTCACAGGATCTTAAACATGCAATACATATGGGATAATGAATCAAAGTACGAAAAAACCAGTCTGAAATATTTCCAAATACCTTTTTATTTAGCAGCACATGGAACAACTCTCTAACTGATAAAACAGGAAGCTCAGATATTACATCTTTATTAGATTAGTTCTGCTCAATAACAATTAGATTATAATCTATTAATAAGGAAACAGAAGAGATTAAAGTAGGAAATCTTTATATTCTCTAAGACCTGGTGACCTGACTCCCCTAAAAACAGGGACTACGTTTCAGTCAGCAACTGTCTCATTAACCCTTCTCACCCTCCTGCAGTTAGATATGCTTATGATAATTACACGAATATTATTTTCAGTTATTTTCTAATATCTTAGGAACCAGAAACAGAGGCCCTAACAGTAGGCTACAAGACACTTGCAGTCTGCAATTTTTTAGCCAAAATGGTAGGTTTTCATACTGGAGCAATGTCATAAACAATGCCTCCTTCAGTCTCTTCATGCTAAGCAACTGCTACTTATTCTGTGATTCAATCTTTCCAAGTCGTGCTCTCAAAACTCTTGATCCTTATCACTGCTCTCCACATGGTGCTTTTGTTTACATTTTTCTCAAGCAAAATCCCAAGCTTAAATGAATCTGAGACTTAGCTAATGTTGCATTACCACTTTGAACACATCAAAATAGTTTTTTTCCTGCAACACAGATACAGCACCAATCCAAGCTCATTTTGTGATCCCCCTAACACGTGACACTCTGCTATACAGTCAGATGCATAGCTTGTAGGCAAAAATAATTAAATGTATGATTTCAGGAATAAAAACAATTGAAGAGAAACAAACTTAGGACACTTCTCCAAATAGCTAGGAGAAAAAGTCAGCTCTATGCATGACATTCCTGGTATGTGCATTACATGGGCTTTCTTCTAAAATAAGATTTCACATTCAAAGTAAACAAATGCTTTACCAAATTTTCAGATTATGCCACAGTATGTGTTAACCAACTATAATCTTCCTTTCCTGTTCCATTTGTAATATACGTGTATACATTTTAATACATTAGAAAATACCTAACTCAAATCTCCCTCTTCTGTACAATCTCTCTGCAGACCAAATACATATTTTAATGGAAGCTTACAAAAATTTTGTCTGCACTATTGATACAGTAAGTCAACTTTTCCAATAACAACTGTCCACCTCTTTCAGGTATTGAAGCCCACTTAGTTGTACATCTTTAAGCCTACACAATACCGCTTCAGCAGTTTGACCATCAAGCAGCAATATCAAGTTATATCCTTGGACATCTTCAAGAATTTACACTTTGCCTTATCACACTTTAGCCAGTGATACCAACTTTTTTGAAGAGTTCGAAGTCAGTCAGCTTATCCTGCTGAGTTGTGCACGACAACTGCTCTGCTCACATGCAAAGGGATCTGCTGTGGATGTGGAGTCATTCCCAGTGCCTCAGTAAACATCTTACTGTACAAGTTTATTGCATTAGGTTTGCAGATAAACTGGGATGACCAGTCAACATACATGATGGCAGGGCTGCCATTCAAAGGGACCTGGACACCCTGGGGAGCAAGCTGACAGGAACCTTACAGAATTAAGCAGGACAACAGTCTCCTGCACAGGAACAAAGAGCCCTTGGTGTTGTACAAGTTGGCACAGCTCAGCCAAGGGGCAGCTCTGCTGAAAAAATCCCCAAAGGATCTTGGTAGGCAGAAGCTAAACAGGAACCAGAAGATGACCTGGAAACAAGGGGGGCCAACAGCATCCTCAGCTGTATTAATAAGAACAGATGAGAGGAGACTGAGAGAACACCCACTATCCTTAACTTGGCACTCTGACTGCTTTTGGAATACTGGCTCTAATGTCCCTGTCCCTCTCCCCCTGCCCTCATTCAATATAAGGAAGGCATAGATAAACAAAACTGGTTTGGTGAAGGGACACAAAGGTAGTCAGGGGCTGTGAGAAGAGGCCAGGAGAACAGAGTCCCTCCAGCCTGAAGCAGAGGTGGTTTTGAAGGACTGTAACAGCAGCCATCCTGTACCTTCTAGATAGCTTTCCTGCAGGTGTCAAGATGACACAGCCAAGCTCCTCAGCGACATACAGTAGGAGAACAAAAGGTAACAAAGAAGAAACAAAAGAGCTTCTGAGTAGATAGAAGGCAAAAAAAACCTAATTGATCAGTGCAGCTGTGCAGTTTCCATCTTTGGACATTTCCAAAACTGAATAAAGCACTGGGAAACCTAGCCTGAAGTCATCATCTTCCCTACTTTAAGCAGGGTTAAACCATCTTGCAATTTGAGTTATCTGTAACTATGATTCCCTCCACATTTTTCTGGCAGGCAATACAGATACATAAGGCCACCACCAAACCAAGCCAGAGGGAGATTTACACATATAACACAAGGTGTGTTGCTTACTGATGAACAGAAAACTATCATTCATACATGTAGTGACCTGAAATGCTGCCATGAGTATGGAGGTTCTCAATAAAATATCAACTTCTAAACTCTTTGAATATTAGAAATGGAAATTAACCAGAAAAATTAAGATAAAAACACAACCAATGTGACACATTAAAACAAAAATGTAATACAGTCAAAGGACACCAGAAAAAAAATATGTTTCAGTCATCTGCTAGACTGGTTTATAAACTAAACTTCGGTTAAACATCTGATACATCAGAATCCTGTTGAAGAGTAAAAACTGGTTTTAAGAATAGTGAAATATGTCAAAAATTCAGTAAAGAGGAGAGAGAAAAATAGAAATCAGGAGAATAGAGGGGTATGTTAATGAGATCCCAATTGAGTGGTTTTTAACACAGATTAATTGCACATCAGCAGACAAAATCAAAAGGACAATCAAGAGTAAAGGCTGGGTAAAAGGACACACATTGAATTCTGCAGCCCCAAAGTTTGGAGAGAAAAAAAAAAAAAAAGCAGGAAAAGATGTAAACTACCAAGCAGAACCTGAAGTAAAAGATCATTTAACATCACATGCACCAAGGGAATACTCAAGAAATCCTGTATACTAGTAGCGCAGAAGTTTGAAGAAGAGCTTGTGCATACATTAACATATCACAAGATGACTGAGTCACCAGCCTGATACATTCCAAGATCACATTTGCTTCTTATGCCTGTACCAACTGAATTATTTTCAGACATGAAAGCGATGCATTAGCGTCTTTGTAAAGGGTGTTGGTACATTTCATATGTGCTTCATCCGGAACAGTGTGTACAAGAAAACTCACAGAAGTGCATCTCCCCAGTTTGAATCCTCTTTCCTACTTTATCATACACCTGTTAATTTCTTAAAAATGAGGTACTGAATAAAGATGAAAGGAGAAAATAACCTGCCTTATTCTTATATTTGCTTTATTTTAAGACAGATTTTTAGAAAGGAAGATGTTAACTTTTACAGCAGGACTTGAAAAATGTATTATAACTTGGCACTTCACATTTATCTTTCTAATGCACACTGCTGCTACCTCGACCATAGTACAGAGGACTGACAAGCCACGCAGCTTATTGGATATACTGTGTATGGTAACCTTACCAATCAAGACTCCAAAGCTGGTATGAAAGAAATGTAAATAAGCCCACAGGCCACATGGTTCAGAACTGAACAATCAAGTTGAACCTGAGGGAGAAAAACAACAACAACAGAAGTTTCAATACAAGGCAGCTAGAAAAACTTCCCTGACAGACTGGTTGCAAGGAGTCTCTTAATCGCTGACTTTTATTTAACTTCTCTATTTAATGAGAGACACACTGCAGGAAGTCAGCACCACCTGTGCAGTTTATCTTCTCCATCCATGAAGTGACCACGGAGAGAAGTGAGGTGAAAACGTCTAGGAGGGAAGAAGCACAACATCCCAGGTATGAAAGTATATCCTCACAGAATCAAAGTTCTATCCAGAAGAGAAGCCTCTTGAATGCATTTACTCCAGGCTCCAGTTTGAAGTAGAATTACTGTCAACATCAGATCACGTCAGCTTAAAGCTGTCCCAGTGATGGAACACTGTGTGAAGTTTTTTCTATTGTCCAGTTTGAACCTCCAAAGCTAAAACTCATAGCTGCTGTTCCTCCTTGATCTCTAACCACTGGGAGGAGTGTGTCCCTTTAGGTAGATGTAGGACATAACTAGATTGCCTCTAAGTTGCCTTGGTCTCCCTCTGCATGACTAAAGCCCAGCTCCCTCAACCCCTCCTCACAGGTCATGTGCCCTCTGCCCCTCAACATACTGGCTGGACCCTCTACAGCTCCTCAGCATCTCTCTGTAACAGCGGTACACAAACCAAAGAGCACATTCAATGTATAGCCTCAGCAGTGTCACAGAAAAGAAGCAAACCAATGTCCCTCACTGCTGGTCACTCTTCTTCCACAGCAGGAAAATCAAACAGCAGAGTGAACTACGGGATGTGCTGTTGGCTCATTTAAGTAAAGGTTTGTATAGATGAGACTCAAATTAAACTGAACATTCAGGTTAATTCTGCAGTAAAGATAATTCTTAATCACACATTCCCTAAAGCCTTGAGGTGCATCTTAAGACAAATAAAAACACATGCAACTTCAGCATGCTAACACCTACAGTACGTAATAATAACTAAGAAAACTACATTCTGTTCTAGCTAAAGTTTCTAGGTAAATCCAGGCTTGAAACATACATATTAGCTTATAAATTATCAAGCAACTATACTTATAAATTATATTTCATAGTTTACAAGCCTTTCTAAAAAAAAGAGTAAGTTTACACTCAGACATTGAGAGTGCTTTTACTAAAGCCAGATACTTTCTCCGAATTTCTGATTATCTTTGCATTTTTATCCTGCATCACAATCATTAAAAGACAACAAAAATCTTTATAAAGTTTTTTCACTGACTAACTAGGCTGCTGACACAGTGTAAACTGGATAAACAGGTTTACAGACTCCTATGGCACTACTCAGTTCCCAGTGCATCCTTTCTTCCTACTAAGGAATACTATAAACTGTTCTGTACGTATCCAAAGAAGTGATTTAAATCACAGCATTTTAACACACTTGCCTCCCATAAGTTGGAAACCTGATAGAGAAGCTGTTCAACTGTTCAAAAAGATAAGCATGGAAAGAGTAAAATTGGTAATATTATATGAATTAAATTGAGATACTTCACTGTAGAAGCTAAAAAAGGTGGTTTCTTGTTTCAGGGAAGTGGAAACATGGTTTTAAGGCATTTATGAAAAACTATTCTCCTAACAAGTAATGCAGAGTCACAACTGAACCATGCAAAAAAACCCACAAAAGAACCAAAACAACAAAAAAAACACAACCCCAAAAAACCCCACTGAAAGCCCTAAGTGGAGAAGAAAAACTAGAGTAATAGGTAGGCCTGGATCCAGAACACTGCAGAGACTAAACATTTGGTGTATTTATAATCTGCCATTAAGTTTCCAGCTTATGCCAGGGGACCCATCTCTAATTAAAACAGGTTTGATTTCAAATGAAGCATTGTAATCATTGTTACAGCTTCCACAGCACCCATTACCAGGGCACAGGTGGTTTGTGAAAGCCAGCAAAATGCTTGCCAGAAGAATTCTACAGTCACAAGAATTTGTTTCTGCCCATAACTGACAGAAACCCTGTGAAGGGGAAGGCAGCATGGCAGGGGCAAGGCCTACTTGCTTTGAACAGTATGCTTTGCCCGGGTTGGTGAAAAAAGCACATTAAAGTCCATATACACAGAAACTCACCCTGCATTTTAGAACTTGTAATTATCACAAATTTTAAGCACTACATTACAAAGGCATCTGAGAAAATATATTTTCTGCTCAAAGCTAGAAGAAAAAAAGGCCAGAACATTACAATGCAGTCTAAGTTAAGTCTTCTTTCCCCCAGAAGAAGAAGGGGAAAAATAGAGCTTTGCCCTCCAAGAAATGCCATGTATCACAGGAGATGCTTTATACTATCAGCTGAACACAAGGCCTTGTAAGTGATTAAAAGATCAGAAAATGCTACAGCATTTTACTGCCATTTTGGTTCCACAAAAGAGTGTAAGTAATCTTTGTCAAAAAGTCTTGAACTGTTTGCAGAGGCATTGTTCAAGGTACTTCATTTCACTGCTGAAAAACAAGGTACTGTCTCTCTCCCTGTGTATGCTGGAGGGAGAGACATGAAATAAATAAAGAGTGGCACGGTAAATATAGCCAGTTACCAATTATCCTTTCTTTTCAAGAAATCCAACGCACACAAGGAAACACTCTTTACATCTGACTGGCTGCATAGGCATTCCTATTACCTTGCCTACTACACTGAGTAGCAGACCTAGTTTTTCTTCATGATTAACAACTATTTTACTCTTCCAAAATAACCTACAGTAACAAAGAAACTTAATGTGATTTAATATTACATTTCAGTAGACACCTGACTTCAACCTTACCTAGAGACTATAATAAACATTCATTCATCCACTTCCCACAGAGCTTCTCAAAACAGGAGAAAAAGGAAAACACTTACTATTCATTGTATACTGCTGTTTATTACAAAGCACTTTCACAAACTTAACTTTATATGTCTTTTTCTTTCCATGCAATCATTAGATCATGCTGCTCTTACTAGTTATGTCATGACTTGATTTTAATTCCCAATCAATAGCATTATCTCTTTAGAGTTCTCACTGTATGCTCGTCTTCTGCATAAACAAGTGTGTGCATTCACTGACCACTGCGACAGTTTTCATGGTATTTCTTGCCAATATAAGTGCTCACATCAGATGAGTAACTTGCAATACCTATACCTACAGCCCAACAACATTATCAAGAAAAGGAGTGACAACAGCAGTCCTCTTACTCCCAGACACAGGACAAGGAGTCACCTGCTGTCTCCTGACTGACCCGTTTGGCCACTGAGCGGCAGAGGTACTACTTCTGCCCATAGCATCACCGAACCTACTTCCCAGTAATGCTGCCTGTTCCTCGGGAGCACCTGACAGCCAAAAACAACCTCGTACATAAAGCACATCTCAAACCAAGGAGCTTGTGCTCCAGGTGCTTTCCTCCACCCTGGTCGGCAAAAATACCAGGAGAGAGAGGTTAGTGAAAGTAAGCGTAGGAGTTGTGTGACGGAAATCAGGAAGACGTTCAGCCAGTTTTCTGCTGTTAGACTCAGCCCCGGTGCAACCGCTCCGTGGCGCGGCTCCGGCAGTGCGCGGCCCCGGCCCATGTGCCGGCCCTTCCCCGCCCACCCTGCGCCCCCTTCCACCGCCGCCTCCTCCCTCTCCCCCTCCCGCGACCGGCGCTCAGAGCCGCCCCTGGAGCGGGGCACCAGCCGCTGTGGGTCTCCCT